>JAPJBO010000425.1:0-187557 GCA_030068145.1 Diplonema papillatum | reverse complement strand
GACAGCCCCGACGGCCCTGGCCGCCGTCCCTCGTGGAGCGCCCTCAGCGTCTTCATGACGATCCCCCAGGAGACGTCGATCTCCGCGTTCGCCTGTGGTGGTATTGGGGGAGGGGGGGTTCTGGCGCCTGTGGGTGTTTTTTCTCGCATGACCCCCAGTGTCTCCTCGTTCACTGGGGCCACCTTCGCCGCCGAGAGCGCGGCCACCGCCTTCCCGAACCACCGGGCCTTCGTCTTGCGAATGACCTGCTGGATGGTTTCGCATCCAGCTGGTCGGCGTCCTCCACGTCTGTCGCCAGACGACGAACCGCCCGATCTGGTTGTCGTCCTCGTCCATCACGAGGAACCGGACCGGGGGCACGCCCGCCTGCCTCCTGCCTGCCGCCACTTCCTGCGCCTCCGTCCAGAGCTCGCCGAACCTGCCGTGCGCCCAAAGGTGGCAGCGACTCCTCAGGGCGGCCGCCACCTTCTTCCTCCCCCCTCTGCGCGGTTTGAAGAGGACGAGGGTGGCGAAGGAGTGTAACCGGAGCCACCCGGTTACGCTCCCCGTGGCCGCCAGCTGTAGCGCCTTCGCCAGCTGCGCGGCCACCACCAGCTGCGCATCCAGCGGGATCCGCTCCAGCTTGGGCACAGCCAGTGCGCTGATCTCCGCGAACGAGAACGGCATCTCCTCCTCGAACGCTGCGTGGGCCGGCCCCGCCGCTGGGTCGGCTGCCTGGCCTGCCGCCGGGGCTCGGCGTCGGTGGTTGTTGGCCGGTGGTGCCGCCGGGGCGGCGTCCGGGCGGTACGCCCGCGACAGGGGGCACATGTTCCTGTGCCTGCCCTGGACTCCCGGCAGGCGCCCGCAGAGGCAGACCGGCGGCGGGGCGGCTGGGGCCGGTGGGGGGGGCGCGGCGGGCCCCGGGTGCGGTTCGACGCATCCATCCACGGTGAGGTCGTCCCCACCGCGCCCCAGCGATCTCGTTGCGGACCTGTGTGTGTGTCCCCCCTTCCCCTTCCTGTTGGGTGTCCTTTCTGGGGGTGCCGCGCTCGCCGACGAGCGGCCGAGCGCGCTCAGCCGCCTGAGGTCTTCGGCCGCTTGGCGGGGTTCTCGGCACCAGGGCCCGGCCCCTGGGCCTCCCCCATTGGCGCGTCGCTCCCCGGGTCCTTGTGCTCGCCGGGTTGGGGGGGGTCGGCCTCTGGCCGCTGCGACCCCATGAGGACGTCGCAGCCCGGGGGTCCGGGGGGATCTTTTTTGATGGCAAGGGCGGCGAGGGCGAGGGCGAGGCGGCGCTCCTTGTCCTCTTTCATTTGGGCGAGGGCCTCTGTGGCCTCCGCCGCCTCCAAGAAGGCGACGTCCCTCCTCCCTTCCCTCTCCCCGACCTGCAGTTGCAGGGATCTGCGAGGCCACTGCCCTCGCCTCTTCGAGGGCGTGTTCCCTCTCGCTCCCTCCCCTCGCGCGTCATCTGCGCTTCTGGGCCTCGTACTCCTGGGAGAGTGCCGAGAGCCCCTGCGCGCGTGCGCCCTCAGCCCGGCCTCCATGACCGGACGCACGTCCCGTACATGTTCCCCCAGGCCCGGGCCGCCACCTCTGCCCTGTGCCATGGCGGAGTGGTGCTCCACCTCTCCCCGGGTGGCGACCACCGCCCCGCAGCCCGGGCAGACCTCGCCCGCGAAGCCCAGCCTCCGTAAGCGCGAGCGGCTCGGGACTCGCGCATGGCTGCCCACAGGGCGGCGGCTTCCGGTGAGGGCTGCCCACCGGATGCGGCCCTCAGCTCCTCCTCCTTGAGCAGGAGGCCTCCCCGGGGTCGAAGGCTGTCACCTCCACTCCGGAGCAGGCTCCGCCGGGGGGGAGGCCCGCTCCGTGGGTGCGGCGGGCGGCTCCGGGAGCTGGCGAGAGAAGGCCCACGGGGCTACAGGGGCGGCCTGGAACCGGGCGGCGACCGGGGAGGACCCGGTGGCTTGGGGGGGGGGAAAGTGGAAGACACACCGTCGACTGGCTCCCACCTTCCGGCAGACGACCCATCAGCCGTGGGTCCTGCGGGTGCGCCGCCTCGCACGCTGCGTCGTCGCAGCCTGTCGATGTCGCACGCATGCGACGTGGCGGTGCCGGCACCCGGCCGACGGCACCCCAAGGCCGTCAGGGCCTCGATGAGGCCGGTGTGGGCACGTGCCTGAAGCGGCACGGCTGGCGGCTGCATCCGCCGGGCGAGTTGAACTCGCGGCAGAGGGGGCGGTCCCCCCTGCGGTCCTCCTGCGGCGGGGGCGCTCTCCCGCCGGCCTTCTGCGGTGCAGCCGTCGCTGCCCTTCTCGATGCGGCCTCTCCGGGCCCCTGTCGTCTGCTTTGCGGTCGTCACCGCCTTCGACGTCGGCTTCGATGCCGTCGGCTGCGCGGCTTCCGCCTTCCGCCCCTCGCTGACATGCGGGGGCTTGCGGCCAGGCGATCCGACTGTTTTCCAGCCGGATCGGGTCATCCTGGGGGGCGCGCGTTGTGTGTGTGTGTGTGAGGTTCTTTGTGTGTGCGTGCGGGTGTGTGCGTGTGTTCTTTTTTCTTCGTGCGTGTGTGCGGGGTAGTGGGTGGTGGTAGGTGGTGTTGTGAGTTGTTAGCTCGCGCGTGGTTTTTTTTTTTTTTTTTTTTTTTTTTTTTTTTTTTTTTTTTTTTTTTTTTTTTTTTTACGCCGCTCCACCCGGCACTTGGGACCCCGTAACGCGCTCATGGGGGTTCCATTTTCATGGGCGCGGAAACCAAACGGGAAAAGAGGAAAATTCCACCACGAATACACAAGCATGTCCGCCTTACTCTATTTTACTGGGGGCTGTTTTGGTTTTGGTGGCGTACCACCTGCCCTTTTCGTCCTGTGGTGGCGAGCCGCCCACATGACCTTGCATTTTTGTGTTCTCTTTTTTTTTTTTCCCTTGCGTATTGGCCTGTTTGTGTATTCGCGTTTTGAAGGTGGTGGGGGGGGAAATGGTAAACATTCTGAAAAACACGGCATACCTTGGCTGGAAAAGAGAGATATATAAATAAGAGGAAGGGCATTCCGTGCATAAAAAGAAACGGAAAAATAGGGGAGCGAGGAGGAGGAGGAAGAGGAGGGACAACCAAAAAATAAAGAGAGGGAATTGAAGCCCTCTTTTTTTCTCCCCTTTCCAGAAGGGACACAAACAAAATAGTGTGTGAGTGAGATGGCGAGAGTGGGTGCAAGAGAGAGAGTGAGAGAGTGAGGGAGAGAGAGTGGGAGTAGAACGGACCATGGGAGGGAGTAACGGGGTGCCAAGGGGAGGAGGAAAAACAAAACATACCGAAAAGGAAAGTGATGGGTGGGGGGGAAAATGACTCTTGGGTTGTAGTTGGGGGCCTGGGGGGGGGGGGGGAGCATGCCAGCAGTGGGGGTTGGTGGGCTCATTTTTGGTCCCTCACGCACAGGACATGAGCTGACCTCGTCAGCACTGGCCAATTGACCTTGCGCACTCTCTGTGGACGATCCGTGCTGACGATGTGGGCCGAGCCCCCGACAAACCTGGCCAACACCCACTGGGCCCTCGGGTTCTTCGGCCCTACTATGGCGGCGGTGCCTTCCTGGTACTCGAGCTCCGCTCCATCCGTGAGCTCGAGACCTAGCAAATCTCGCGCTGCTTTTCGGAGGGTGTTGACCGTGAACCACCCCTCCTCCTGCGGTTTTTCTGCCAGGGCTTGGATGTCGTGCTCCCGGGCTGTTGTGTAGAGCCACGTCTGGATTCGGAACAAGTCGATAAAGTTCGCCCTGTCTCTCTGCCACTCATCCGCCAGCCAGTTCAGGGCTGCCCATCCGCTCTCCCCTCCTCTGTTGCCCTCTGCTGGCTGCGTGTGGAGACTCCTTGGGAACCGGGTACCAACTGACTCTGGGACTTTGACTCTGCGCCACTCATCCGGGTGTCTATGGGGGTCTTTGGCGAGTTTTGCGACTGCGTGGGCGGTGAGGGCTTCCTCTTCTTCCAGAGCCTTTGCACGGCGGAAGGCCAAGCCTTCTTCTCTGTCTATGTCCATCTCCTCGGTCGTGCTGGGGGGAGCTACTTCTTCATCCTCTGTAAGGTCGATGACTTCCCACGTGCCCTCCGGTCCTCTTGCTCTCTTCGGTACCCCCCGGATTCGACTTGGGAGTGTGCCTTCTCCTTCAGCAGTGTCTCCCCGGTCCGAGCTCCTTTTCCTCCGCCTGTTGAAAACTGCTCCTCCTTCTGCGTCTATGTCGGGCACTCCCTCAGCTGGGGTCAACCCCCTTGCTGCCGTACTCTGAGGCTCTGAGGTGTCCAGCCCTGCCGCAGCTTCTTCAGGCTCGGTGTCCGGAACAGGGGCCCGGGGGGTATCAGGGGGGGACTCATGAAAGGCCTGCCCGTCCGCCTTCTCCTCCGATCCAGTTCCCCTCGACTTTGTGGCTATCCGTGGACCTGTCGACAGGGAGTTGGGCTCGCCCGACTCCGAGCTCAGTGAATCCCTTTCGATGTCCCCGGCTGCCTCGGCTTCGTGCCTCCTGCCTTGTGAGGCTCTGTCTGCCACCCTTCTCCTCGTTGCCTCCACGAACCTCGCGAGGAGTTCCTCCGGGCTTGGCCCCTTGACTCCGGGCCTGTTGCCAGCCGGCTCGGGCCCATCCACCGTCGACGGCGTGCCATCTCTCCTCTCTGTGTCCTTCGAGGTCTCGGGCTGCTCAGGGGCCGGCTGGTATACTAAAAGAAAGGTGTCCGTCCCCTCGAACCTCGGCACGGACGAAAAACTGGCATGCTCACCATCAAGAATCGTCCACCTCTGCTCCCTCTCGGCGTGTTCGTTGTACGCGTGCACCCTGTAATGGCCCGCGTTGTTCCCCCCTGTGTGCGATACCACCGCTGTGAGTTCCAGCTGTCTGCCCAGGCCTGGCAAAGTTATTGTGGTATCTGTGGGCACTGCTCTCCTGTCTGTGCAGTCGAAAGGGCGCGCCCTTTGTAGCTGAATGATCACCGCTGTGCCGGCCTGGCTAAAGGAGGGCTTAGTCTGGGTCTGCCCCCTGACCCCGCAGTTCTCGCATCTGTAGTCCGCCCCTGCCGAGGACCACGCGAAAGCTTCGTCGAGACACCTCTGCACCGAGCCAGCTCCTACGGGGAGGATGGTTATGTCCAGGTCCTCTTGAGCCATGTGGCCATACTGGCACTTCCCACACTTAACTTCGACCGAGTACCTGTGACGCAGGCCTGCAATTCGGTCCGCCCAATTGGAGCTGCAGGCTCGGTGAGCCGTGTTCTCTTCTAGGATCGCTGAGGCCACTGTCCGCAGGACCTCTCCCACGTCGTGTTGTCGACCGTCACCGAATGGGCCTCTGACTTTCGCCAGTACAGACCGCAGCACCGCCTCTGAACGGCCGCCTGTCACCCACTTGTGGACCTCTGCAGTTAGTTCTCCCTTCTCGTGTGTGCCGCACTGCTGGAAGATGGCTATCTGCTGCGCCATGTTGGTGACCGCAAAAAGGTTCAACGCCGCCTGCAGGTAGCACGAGTTCGTGGTCTTGATGCCTGATCGGCCCTTTGCACCCGGTTTTGCGATCGTCTTATCTCCGAGCCGGTGAGGGTCTCCAACTTCCTCCGAGCTTGGCAGCTCAGAGTCGAGAGCGGCCAGGGATTCTTTCCTCACGCGGTTCCGCCCCGTTCCTGGGAGGTCGGCAATGTTGCTCGCTTTGTGTGAAGCCAAGCCGGCACCCGGGGTTCTGGGATTTTCGCTTGCTGTCTCGCCTGTCGTGCTTTGCGGGGACTTCCTGCTCGTCCGTGGATTGTCTGCTTCTGCCTCCTCGGTTGCAGCCGCTTCCCCCTTTGCCATCCCCTTCTCAGCTGCCATGTGTGGTTGATTTGCGGCGCTGGGGAGGGAGTGTGCTGGGGGGGTCACGGTTTCATGTTCTTGGACGGGGACGCATTCTGGCCGTTCCACCTCCAACAGGGTTCGCATGATGTCCACAGTTTCCTGGGAGCTGCTGGGGGTGCCTCCTTTTTCCGACCCTCCGGTCCCTGGGTGCCGTATGCCTTCGTCCGGTTCTGGCGACCATGACTGGCCTTGGGGGTCGTGTGGCAGTCCTGTCGAATCGCGCGTGTATGAACGAATCTGCCTCTCTTCTGTTGTGCCCTCTGTTTTCGATCGGCCCGTTCTCCCTCCTCCTGCGACTGCTCCCGTCTTTTGCTGTGGTGCTTCGCCTCCCACTTGCGCTTCTGTCCCTGTCTTTTCCGCCTCGGGTGTCGCTCCCATCAACATTCCCCTTCCAGCTGCCATGTGTGGTTGTTTAGCGGCGCTTGGAGGATGGGGTGTTGGGGAGACCTTGGGCACGGGCTTCAAGCTGGAGGAGCAGTCACGCCCTTCCCCTTCGAACGGGGCTTGCATCAGTGTCACTGTGTCCTGGGAGCTGGAGGAATAGCCTGTGCCTCTGGCTTCCAGGTGTCGCGCAACTCTGTCGGCAGCCGTATCCGATGGCCGATTGAATTGGTGGAGTGTTGCTGCACCGTCTGGCTCCCCGGCTTTAAGAGAGACATGCGGACCCGAGCCTTCCGCTGTTCGGGCGCCTGTTGGTGGGAGGGTCGCTGATCGGGTGTCCCCTGCTGCCATGTGTGGTGTGTTGTTGGCGCCGGTGAGTCCGTCAGAGACTGGAGTGTGTCGCTCAGTGTCTGGAGTGTGTGACAGAGAAGGCCGGGGGGGCGGGATGTCGTCCGGTGTCTCGAAGACCTCTGCTTGCATAGCTTTCAGTACCTCTTCTGCCGACCATCCCTCGACTGCTTTCCCGACCCCTACCCGGGTTTGCAGATGTGCGTCCTCTAGCCTTGGCCGGCCCACTTTGCCCCGCCCCTCGTTTTCGGACCGTGCCTCTGGGCTGGGAGTCCGCCCTGTCTGCCCGAGCGGCCGGGGGCTTCGATCGCCTCCAGGCGTGCCTGGGACGTTGTCTGCTGTCGATTTCTGCATCGACGGCTGCTCTCCCGCTGCTGTGTCACTCCCGGGCCCCTGACGGGCAGCCGGTGGCATTTGCTCTCCCGCCGCATCCTTTGGTGGTATCGCTGTTGCCTGGGCGGCTGTCGGAGGAGCGGCCTTAGCTGGAGCTGTCGGGGAGGCGGGGGGGGCGACGGGGCCCCCGGCCGCTCTCGCCGGCGACACCGCTTGCAAGTACTGCGTCACCGACATTGTGCGCTTTTCCTCCTGAATGAAGCTCCGGGGCGGATCTGATGGAGTTGGGAGGGCGTCGCTCCCCCGCTGTGCTGTGCTTTCCCGGCTTTTTGCCCACCTCTCCGCTCTTCTTCTCCGCATCGGCATGCTTTTGATCTGCTGAAGCTTCTTGAGGTATCTTCCGGGGTCACCCCTTCGCTGGACTGCCTGTCCTTCCCCGGAAGACTCGCCCTCGGTCTCATCTGTTGCCATCGGAACGGGTGGGGGGTCGGCATGCCCCTGGCTGCTTGGCCTCCCTTGGAGGGTGTGGCCTCTCGGCGCTGTGGGGCCTTCCTTCCCGACCGTGGTGGCTTCCTGACCTTGTGTCCCCTGGTGCGTGTCTCCCACAGGAGGCTCGGCCCTGGGTGGTGAAGCCAGCGGAGCCTTCGGTCTCTCTGTGGCACCTGCGTGGCCCCCCTCCGTTTCTGCAGGGGCTGTTAATGCCTCGGCCGGGGCGCCTTGGCCCTGCCCCCTCATGTGAGAGTCATCCGTTGTTGGGGCCCCTGTACCGAGGGAGGGGGCGAGCTCAGCCTGAGCAGTGCTGTCGGCGAGTCCTTCTCCCGGTGATGCGGGGGCTGCTGTCGATCTTGGCGAGGCGTCCTGACTCTGCCCCCTCATGTGTGTGTCCCCCGACAGCGAGAGTTCGGACATGAGGGGAGGATCGGGCGGCATCTCTCTCTCTGTGCGGTTGGGGTGCACCCATTCCGGTGCGTCGCGTACTGCTGAGGCGTCTGCCGGGGCGTCATGGACCTTTGTACCATGTGTGGCCTTCGACCCTTCTTCATCCATGCCTGTCGATCGCGGTGTTGGTGTCGGTGATGCTGGATCTGGCGGCGGCCAAATCGGGGGCAGTGTCCGTCCTGTCCCCTGACCAGACCTACTCGTCTTTCTCTCCGCGTCTTCCCTGGCTTTCTGCTGAACCGCCTTGCCCAGGGCCTCACACTCCTCTTGCCAAATCTCCACATCCAGCGAAACGTACTCCACTGGCTTTTCCCTGATGTTTCCGGGTTCCACTCCGATGGAGTTCCTGTCTGTTATTGTCCCTCTGCGGATCGCTGCCCTGGCTGCCCCTTTGACCACCTGTATGGAGATCCTTTCTGCGTAGTCGCGGAAAACCTCTGCTTTGTTTCTCCTGGCCCGGTCAGCTGCTTCGGCAGCCACTCTCCAGAGGAAGCTCCGGGCCTCTGCTCCGAAGCCGCCCATGGACTCGAGGGCAAACGCCGTGAAGCGCCGGTTGTTCTTCTGCAGCTCCTCCGCGTACTTTGTGTACTTGGTCGCCTCCCCCTTCCTGGCCGCGTACCCTTGTGAGATTGCCGCTTCCTGGCAGATGGATGCGCTTTGGGGATTGACGATTGTGACGTCGATGGATCTGGGGCGCCGCTCGTTCACTCCTCGCGGGAGGGAAACGTCCCCCGGGATTATCCCTGGCTTTGTGCCCACTGTGCCCTTCTCCTCCTTCTTCGGCTCCAGGGCCGCGTCCAAGCACGCCATGTACAGCTCGTCCCTCACCGCATGATGCTTTGCTGTCCAGTCCCCACCGTGGCGGCAGCTCAACGCATGGTGGCCGAGCCTGTCAAGGCCGTCTTTTTTGCACACCTCGCATGTCTGGCCCGCCTCAAATACCGCCGAGCCCAGCCACATCTTGACTGCTACTTCGAACTCTTGAGGCTCCATGTCCTTTCCTGTGTAGGGGACGGCCGTCAGCCACGAGCCGGCATGCGGGAGGGTAATCGTCAGGAGGCGTGCTTTCTCCCTTGGGTTGTCATCCACGTCCTTCCTGAGTTCCCTCAGCTGCCTCTCCTCAATAGCGGCTGACATTGTAGAAAAAAAAATTCCAAAAAATTCCTGAAAAAAAAAAATCCAAAAATCCATTTTCCTAGGCAATTTCCTTTAGGAAAACTGCAAAATTTTGGCAGCATCCAATTCTAGCGGGTCAGACCCCAAGATGATCAGACCAGGTTACTATACAAATATGCGGGTTAAGAATCTGTCCGTGTGTCACAATGAAAAACTCCAAGCAAAAATTTCACCTTTGTAGAAAAAAAAATTCCAAAAAATTCCTGAAAAAAAAAATCCAAAAATCCATTTTCCTAGGCAATTTCCTTTAGGAAAACTGCAAAATTTTGGCAGCATCCAATTCTAGCGGGTCAGACCCCAAGATGATCAGACCAGGTTACTATATAAATATGCGGGTTAAGAATCTGTCCGTGTGTCACAATGAAAAACTCCAAGCAAAAATTTCACCTTTGTAGAAAAAAAAATTCCAAAAAATTCCTGAAAAAAAAAATCCAAAAATCCATTTTCCTAGGCAATTTCCTTTAGGAAAACTGCAAAATTTTGGCAGCATCCAATTCTAGCGGGTCAGACCCCAAGATGATCAGACCAGGTTACTATACAAATATGCGGGTTAAGAATCTGTCCGTGTGTCACAATGAAAAACTCCAAGCAAAAATTTCACCTTTGTAGAAAAAAAAATTCCAAAAAATTCCTGAAAAAAAAAATCCAAAAATCCATTTTCCTAGGCAATTTCCTTTAGGAAAACTGCAAAATTTTGGCAGCATCCAATTCTAGCGGGTCAGACCCCAAGATGATCAGACCAGGTTACTATACAAATATGCGGGTTAAGAATCTGTCCGTGTGTCACAATGAAAAACTCCAAGCAAAAATTTCACCTTTGTAGAAAAAAAAATTCCAAAAAATTCCTGAAAAAAAAAATCCAAAAATCCATTTTCCTAGGCAATTTCCTTTAGGAAAACTGCAAAATTTTGGCAGCATCCAATTCTAGCGGGTCAGACCCCAAGATGATCAGACCAGGTTACTATACAAATATGCGGGTTAAGAATCTGTCCGTGTGTCACAATGAAAAACTCCAAGCAAAAATTTCACCTTTGTAGAAAAAAAAATTCCAAAAAATTCCTGAAAAAAAAAATCCAAAAATCCATTTTCCTAGGCAATTTCCTTTAGGAAAACTGCAAAATTTTGGCAGCATCCAATTCTAGCGGGTCAGACCCCAAGATGATCAGACCAGGTTACTATACAAATATGCGGGTTAAGAATCTGTCCGTGTGTCACAATGAAAAACTCCAAGCAAAAATTTCACCTTTGTAGAAAAAAAAATTCCAAAAAATTCCTGAAAAAAAAAATCCAAAAATCCATTTTCCTAGGCAATTTCCTTTAGGAAAACTGCAAAATTTTGGCAGCATCCAATTCTAGCGGGTCAGACCCCAAGATGATCAGACCAGGTTACTATACAAATATGCGGGTTAAGAATCTGTCCGTGTGTCACAATGAAAAACTCCAAGCAAAAATTTCACCTTTGTAGAAAAAAAAATTCCAAAAAATTCCTGAAAAAAAAAATCCAAAAATCCATTTTCCTAGGCAATTTCCTTTAGGAAAACTGCAAAATTTTGGCAGCATCCAATTCTAGCGGGTCAGACCCCAAGATGATCAGACCAGGTTTGGTCGGGTTTGCAGCGCGTTGGTCCCCTGGACCTGCCATTTCCGGTTCTGCTCTCACCCCAACCCTCTTTTCCTTAAACCTTTGGCTTCTGCTTTTTCGGGCTTGGCATCCCACTTTTGCAATTTCAGGCGGGGCAAACACAGGACTCCAGAAGGAACGGCGCAGAACGGGAAGCAAATGGATAGTGTTGGAGTCCTGTGTGTCTACATTCTCTTTCTTCAACCAAGGAATCCTGTCAAGGCATTCTCTTGGTCTTGCTGGGGCCCTCTTGGAGCTGCTGCTGGTCTCTGCTGCTGATTTTGGCTGCTGTTTTCTGCTTTCGCTTTCCTGGCTATTTCAAAAAGTTTCCAAAAACCGCAAATTTGAGGAGGAAAGTTCAAGAATCACATCCCATGCCAAAGATTGTTGCTATGCATGTGCTTTGTCTGTCTCTAATCTGCCCAAAACTTCCACCGATTAAGGACCATCAGAACTTTGAACACACAGACCTCGAAAGGTTTGCTTCCCCCTGTTTTGTTTCCACTACAGTTGGCCACATACAATGTTGTGAGACAAAGTTTTTTCGGCCGGTTGTGAGGAACGCCCAAAGCAAGACGAGCTTTTCCAATCAACCAAACACACGGTCATTGTTGACCAACCAATTGGGGAAACAACATCTAAGACTGCCTGCATCGGCAGCGCGTTGAGCATGTTTCCGAGGGACACCACGAGGAGGTGCAGGTCAGATTCTTGTCCCTCATGTAGTAAGGAAACACGAGATATGAGACCTTCTCGCTTTCAAAAAGGGGGGCTTGTACTTCCGAAGTTCTGACCATCGAAATAACACTGTTCGCATGAGCATCGAATTCCTGTGGGGGTTTCTTTGGATGCATCGGTCAAAAATGGAAGAAAACGGGTACCCATAGCTCTCTCATAACCTCTTCAATGACTCACAACTCCACATACCCAGATAGTTTCCACACGAGACCCGCAGAACCACTCATCGATAACCCTTGGGCCCCGGAGGCCAGTCTTCTTCACTTCCTGGTCTTTAGGGGCCATCTTGTTCAAGGAACGCCAAAAACGGCAATACGCGACTTTCTCCTGTTCTTGAATTCGGAGGGGCTTCTTCCCCGAAGTTCCGACCCTCGAAAGAACATCGTTCGTCTGAGCTTCGAATTCCTGTGAGGGCTTCTTTGGATGAATCGGTCAAAAATGGAAGAAAACGGGTACCCATAGCTCTCTCATAACCTCTTCAATGACTCACAACTCCACATACCCAGATAGTTTCCACACGAGACCCGCAGAACCACTCATCGATAACCCTTGGGCCCCGGAGGCCAGTCTTCTTCACTTCCTGGTCTTTAGGGGCCATCTTGTTCAAGGAACGCCAAAAACGGCAATACGCGACTTTCTCCTGTTCTTGAATTCGGAGGGGCTTCTTCCCCGAAGTTCCGACCCTCGAAAGAACATCGTTCGTCTGAGCTTCGAATTCCTGTGAGGGCTTCTTTGGATGAATCGGTCAAAAATGGAAGAAAACGGGTACCCATAGCTTTCTCACAACTTCTTCAATGACTCGCAAATCCGCATACCCAGATTGTTTCCACACGAGACCCGCAGAACCACTCATTGATAACCCCTGGGCCTCCGGAGGCCAGTCTTCTTCACTTCCTGGACTTTAAGGGCCATCTTGTTCGAGGAACGTCAAAAACGGCAACACGCGACCTTCTCCTGATGTCGAATTCGGGGGGGCTTGTTCCCCGAAGTTCCGACCCTTCAAAGAATGACGTTTGTCTGAGCTTCGAATTCCTGTGAGGGCTTCTTTGGATGAATCGGTCAAAAACGGAAGAAAACGGGTACCCATAGCTCTCCCAAAACCTCTTCAATGACTCGCAAATCCGCATGCTTTGACGGTTTCCGCAAGAAGAGCTTTTCCAATCAACCAAACACACGGTCATTGTTGACCAACCAACTGGGGAAACAATATCAAAGACTGCCTGCGTCGGCCGCGCGTTCAGCACGTTTCTGAGGGACACCACGAGGAGGTGCAGGTCAGATTCTTGTCCCTCATGTAAAGAAACGCATGATAAGAGACCTTCTCCCTTTCAAAAGGGGGGGGGCTTGTACTTCCGAAGTTCCGACCGGCGAAAGAACACTGTTCGTATGAGCTACGAATTCCTGTGAGGGTTTCTTTGGATGAATTGGTCAAAAATTCGAGAAAACGGGTACCCATAGCTCTCCCAGAACCTCTTCGATGACTCGCAAGTGGGCATACCTTGGTTGGTTTCGCGCGAAACTTCAAAGACCAGCTTTTCGGATCACCAAATTCGTCCGACATTGTCGCTATACATTGTGAACTTGTTTTTGGTACTAAATTTTCCTGTTTTTGTTGCGTTTTTCGCTCTCTTTCGAGTCGGCCTCTTCACAAAGAGGCTGTTTCTAGAAGGAAGGCTGAAACACACTGAGAATCAATCCAATACACGAGGGGGCCCGCAGGGCAACCGAGTACGGGTTGAGCATGCCAGAGACGCGGGTTCAATCCCGGCAGCTGGACGTTTTTTCCATTTTAGTCATGTGGATGCACAAGCGTGTTCTGACCGGGATCACGCGTGTGCACCTCTCAGAGTAACAGAACTTTGACGTCTCCGTCCAAATTGTGGCTGCAAACGCGTGTTCTTGCCGAGAACACGCTTGTGCCGCCGGGTGCGAACTGGTTGCACAAGCGTATTCTGCAACTTTGTTGGATGCAATTTGGTGCCGTAGACGCGGGTTCAATCCCGGCAGCTGGACGTTTTTCCATTTTAGTCGGGTGGATGCACAAGCGTGTTCTGGCTGAGATCACGCGTGTGCACCTCGCAAAGTGACAGAACTTTGACGTCTCCGTCCAAATTGGGGCTGCACAAGCGTGTTCTTGCCGAGAACACGCTTGTGCCGCCGGGTGCGAACTTGTTGCACAAGCGTATTCTGCAATTTTGTTGGATGCAATTTGGTGCCGTAGATGCGGGTTCAATCCCGGCAGCTGGACGTTTTTCCATTTTAGTCAGGTGGATGCACAAGCGTGTTCTGACCGAGATCGGGCGTGTGCAGCTCGCAAAGTGACAGAACTTTGACGTCTCCGTCCAAATTGTGGCAGCACACGTGTGTTCTTGCCGAGAACACGCTTGTGCCGCCGGGTGCGAGCTGGTCGCACAAGCGTATTCTGGCCGGTCGCAACTTTGTTGGATGCAATTTGGTGCCGGGTTCAATCCCGGCAGCTGGACGTTTTTCCATTTTAGTCAGCTGGATGCACAAGCGTGTTCTGGCCGAGATCACACGTTTTCCGCCCGCAAAGTGACAGAGTTTTGGTGTCTCCGTCCAAATTGTGGCTGCACAAGCATGTTCTCGGCCAGAACACGCGTGTGCCACCGGTTGTGAACTGGCAGGGCAGAATGTTGACCGAGGTGCTCCCGGCGGCGGGACTTCTAAATTTTGCCATTTAGTCAGCTGCACAAGCGTGTTCTGGCCGAGGACACGCTTGTTCAGCCACAATTTGGACGATCAAAGCTCTGTCACTTTGCGAGCAGAGTGCATCCAGTGTGCGAGCGTTCATGCAGCACACTGCTGGCGAAAAAACCCTGATCTTTGAAAATAATCAGGTCGCCGGGATTGAACCCGCGTCAGTGGCTCCGAAGTCGCCCACCTTACGACTCAACCACACTGCCACGTAACGGCAGGAAAAAAAATTGCATCCTCCCATGGTCTTCAGACGATCTTTCGAAGATTACGCAATCTCGTACTTCGAGCGTGCGAGAAGACACACCCCAGATGTTCATCCCCATCCTGATGCTGCTGCCATCGCGGATTTCTTCGCCTGGTCGGACCTGCCCTGTAAAGCAGGCCAGCCAGGTCGCAGTGAAGGTAGTGTTCACTGTGCTGAAGAAGCATTCATGTGGACTACATCGGGGTCTACAGCACCCCGCTCACCATCAAAGTTCTGCCAGTTCGCACCCGTCGGCACAAGCGTGTTCTCGGCAAGAACACGCTTGTGCGACCACAATTTGGACGGAGACATCCAAGTTCTGTCAAATTGCGAGGTGCACACGCATGATTTCGGCCAGAACACGCTTGTGCGTCCATCTGACTAGTTTGGAAAAACGTCCAGCTGGCGGGATTGAACCCGCGTCTACAGCACCAAATTGGACCGGCCAGAATACGCTTGTGCAACCAGTTCGCACCCGGCGGCACAAGCGTGTTCTCGGCAAGAACACGCTTGTGCAGCCACAATTTGGACGGAGACGTCAAAGTTCTGTCACTTTGAGAGGTACACACGCGTGATCTCGGCCAGAACACGCTTGTGCATCTACCTGACTAAAATGGGAAAACGTCCAGCTGCCGAGATTGAACCCGCGTCTACGGCACCAAATTGCATCCAACAAAATTGCAGAATACGCTTGCGCAACCAGTTCGCACCCGGCGGCACAAGCGTGTTCTCGGCACGAACACGCGTTTGCAGCCACAATTTGGACAGAGACGTCAAAGTTCTGTCACTTTGCGAGGTGCACACGCGTGATCTCAGCCAGAACACGCTTGTGCATCCAGCTGACAAAAATGGAAAAACGTCCAGCTGGCGGGATTGAACCCGCATTCACGGCACCAAATTGCATCCAACAAAATTGCAGAATACGCTTGCGCAACCAGTTCGCACCCGGCGGCACAAGCGTGTTCTCGGCACGAACACGTGTTTTCAGCCACAATTTGGACAGAGGCGTCAAAGTTCTGTCACTTTGCGAGGTGCACACGCGTGATCTCAGCCAGAACACGCTTGTGCATCCACCCGACTAAAATGGAAAAACGTCCAGCTGCCGGGATTGAACCCGCGTCTACGGCACCAAATTGCATCCAACAAAATTGCAGAATACGCTTGCGCAACCAGTTCGCACCCGGCGGCACAAGCGTGTTCTCGGCACGAACACGTGTTTTCAGCCACAATTTGGACAGAGGCGTCAAAGTTCTGTCACTTTGCGAGGTGCACACGCGTGATCTCAGCCAGAACACGCTTGTGCATCCACCCGACTAAAACGTCCAGCTGCCGGGATTGAACCCGCGTCTACGGCACCAAATTGCATCCAACAAAATTGCAAAATTGCAGAATACGCTTGTGCAACCAGTTCGCACCCGGCGGCACAAGCGTGTTCTCGGCAAGAACACGCGTTTGCAGCAACAATTTGGACGGAGATGTCAAAGTTCTGTCACTTTGAGAGGTACACACGCGTGATCTCGGCCAGAACACGCTTGTGCATCCACCTGACTAAAATGGACGTCCAGCTGGGATTGAACGTCAACAAAATTCCGTCTGGCGCTGCTGACGAAAAATGAAAAAACTCAGGTTTGAACCCGGGTCAGTGGCTCCGGAATCGCCAACCTTGCGACTCAGCTACACTGCTGCGTGTCGGCAGGAAAAATACTCGACGTAGCTGCTTCGACTCCGAATGAAAGGGGGGAAATATAGAGGTAAGGGGCAAATACGATACAAACACAATCTGATTTGTTCTTCGCTTACACCACCGTGTGTTGTTTTCTCACTCAGGACTTTGACCTGTTGTGTTTGTGTGATTTGTCGTGTAGGGGTAGACCCGCATGACCTCACGTCCGTTCAACACGTGGTTCGGTAGTTACAGCACTTGGGATCCCTTCTGTTCTTTGTCGGGCAGCATCGTCGAGCATTTCCTTTCAAGCTGGCGCTTATGTAAAAATACTCGACGTAGCTGCTTCGACTCCGAATGAAAGGGGGGAAATATAGAGGTAAGGGGCAAATACAATACAAACACAATCTGATTTGTTCTTCGCTTACACCATCCAGGACCCCCAGGGACCACGCAGTGGCCTTTCAAGTAGTCAGATCCGGAGGAGGCGAGAGATCTTCCTCCTTCGGCAACCACCCTCCAGGCGTCGCGTTCTCTTTCGCCTGGGTACCCCGGGTGTACTCGTCCGCCCTCTGTTCGTGGGTCGGCACCCACGTAGCCGTGAGCTCAAGTCCGTACTCTCGGGCCAGATCGAAAATGCGCGACAGTATTATGTTCGCCGCGTAATTCTTCGAGTGGCCCTTGTTCAGGCAATGAACCGCCGGTAGGTTGTCTACCATCAGCTCTACGGACACTCCACGGTGTGTTCTAACGGCTAGCTCGAGGCCTTTCAACACTGCGAAAAGCTCTTTCAAAAAAATGTGCTTTTCTGCGAAGTGACCAAAGAAAATGCCCTGTGACACCCGTTCGGGCTCACCCTCGAGCAGCGCCGCCCATTCTTTTGAGGAGGCGTCGGACCATAGTCGGATCGACTGCCCCCCGCGCGTGCCCACTCGCGTGACCCACCGGTTCTCCCCGATGGTCGCCGTGAGGCTTTCAACTTCGCGGGCTGTCGACGCCGGAACGTTCACCGGCACGTCCCATGCCTGCAGACCTCCCACCGACAGTCGTGAGGAGAGTCTCTGCACGAACGAAAGAGCGCACCGGGCGTACGCCAAGGGAAAACGCGTTGTGTACGCGAACCACACCAGAGCGCCGAACAGCCTGTAGAACGCCCGGGGAGAAACGACTCCGCCCCGGAAAACGGCGAGTTCGGAAGACCGCAGCAGCTTCTCAACCCAAGCAGTGGCCATACTGTACCGAGGTGGGCTGCTGGCCAGATCGAACCGCAGCCCCAAAAGGTCGAACTGCGTGAGGGGGATCCCGTACTGGCCTTCGTCGTCGTTGAGGACGCAGTTCACCTCACGACATCGCCGGGCGAAACGTGTGAATCTCTCTTCCGCCTCGGCCAAAGAATCGCCCACGATGACAAAATTGTCAACCCACGGGAGACCGTCAGTCTCCGGCAGGATGACGCGAGAAGCTCTCTGTGCTATCGCCGGAGCCCAGCTCCAGCCCATGCACATCGCCCTTAAACGGGCTCTGACGAAACTCCCACGTGGGCCCGCAAGGTTCATGCCGAAATACCCGCGGACGCCCTCATCCAGTTCGAACTGGTAGAAGTAGCTCTTCGCATCCGCCAGGTAGACGACCGCCGAGCTTAGCACCCGATCGATCACGTCGGGCATGGAGGGCAGGAGCATCGGAGGCGGTCGGGGCATGACAGCGTTCAGCTTTCGTCCATCGCACACGAACCTCTCCCCCCCGCTCTTCTTGGGAACCGTGAATGCGGGGAGCACGACTCTCGGATGCTCGTGTGCTACCTCCGCGACACCGTACTTCAGCAGGTCCGGAAGGTGGTGTAGCATCCGCCTCGAGGTCCCGCGCGCTATGGCCTCTGAGTGCCAAGAGGAGGCGTCGCGGACTAGTGCGGACTCGAGAGACTCACGCGACCTGATAACGTCCAACACGCCTCCGAGTAGGCCGTGTGTATCCATGGCAAGGAGCCTGTCGAGATCCATGAAGGAGGACGTGATGGGCGCTAAATACCCCCTTTTGTTCTTCGCTTACACCACCGTGTGTTGTTTTCTCACTCAGGACTTTGACCTGTTGTGTTTGTGTGATTTGTCGTGTAGGGGTAGACCCGCATGACCTCACGTCCGTTCAACACGTGGTTCGGTAGTTACAGCACTTGGGATCCCTTCTGTTCTTTGTCGGGCAGCATCGTCGAGCATTTCCTTTCAAGCTGGCGCTTATGTAAAAAAAGAAATGCATCACCGCATAGTCTTCAGACGGATTTTCGAAGATTACGCAATTTCATACTTCGTGAGCGTGATTCTCGCACACCCGGACAACGCACCACGGTGGACTATGAAATGGTGTTCCAGCACGTTGCTGAGCACATAACAGCCTTGTGGGAGATCATCAGGTTGTGTGTAGCCTAAACATCAGGTTGTCGTTCGTTGTCGTTGGAACGAAATCCAAACGTGAATTTTTGGGTGGAAATACAGGGGTCGACACAAGGGTCCGCGGTTCGAACCCCACGAAGGACTTTTTTTTGGGTCAATTCCCACTAGGGTCCCCTACAGAAATCCGTGAAATAGCCTATAACAGTCCAGGTGTCAGGATTGGTCGGGTTTGCAGCACAGGTTTGTAACGTTTTTGTGCACAGCACCACCTCACTTACAGGTACTGCTTTGAAGAATCCAGGGGCAGTCCAAGTGCCCCCCGATTTGGGAATTAAAAAATTAAAGGAAGAATTCGACATACTGTACTCACACTCTTGTGGCTTCCCCCTTTTGCGCATCGCTTCATCGATATATTGCTTCATCGATTCATTGCTTCATCTATTGCTTTGCGTTTCTTTGTTGACTTCTTGTGCAGCAAGCTGGACCCTAAGTGCAATGCAAACAACACACCTTTCGTTCTGCCACTGTTTGTTGTAGGTGCTGTTGATGCTGTTGATGCTGTTGATGCTGTTGATGCTGTTGATGCTGTTGATGCTGTTGATGCTGTTGATGCTGTTGATGCTGTTGATGCTGTTGATGCTGTTGATGCTGTTGATGCTGTTGATGCTGTTGATGCTGTTGCTGCTGTTGCTGCTGTAGGTGCTGTTGGTGCTGTTGGTGCTGTTGGTGCTGTTGGTGCTGTTGGTGCTGTTGGTGCTGTTGGTGCTGTTGATGCTGTTGGTGCTGTTGGTGCTGTTGGTGCTGCTGTTGATGCTGTTGATGCTGTTGATGCTGTTGATGCTGTTGATGCTGTTGATGCTGTTGCTGCTGTTGCTGCTGTTGCTGCTGTTGCTGCTGTTGCTGCTGTTGGTGCTGTTGGTGCTGTTGGTGCTGTTGGTGCTGTTGGTGCTGTTGGTGCTGTTGGTGCTGTTGGTGCTGTTGGTGCTGTTGGTGCTGTTGGTGCTTGGGCAATGGTATGTGTTTGTTTCTGCTTCCTGACTCCTGCTGACGCTCCCCCCTCATCTTCTGCTTCTCTATCTGCTGCCCCTGCTGCTGCCAGCTGTTACCCTGGCTGCCCCTCCTAGCTGATGCTCATCTTGCTTATTCCCCTGTTGATGCAGCTGCTGCTGCTCCTCTATCTGCTGCCCCTCTAGCTGTTGCTCCTCCAGCTGCACTCATCTTGCTTCGTCCCTCTTTGCGGCTCCTCTAGCTGCTGCTCCTCTAGCTGCTCCTGTCTTGCCTCCAGTGGTTGCTCATCTTGCTTCCTTCTTGCTGCTGCTCCTCGAGCTGCTGCTCATCTTCCTTCTTCCCTCTTGCTGTAGCTCTTCCTCCTGCTTCTGCTCCTCTATCTGCCGCCCCTCTAGCTGTTCTATCCTCTAGCTGCTGCTCATCTTGCTTCTTTCTCTCTTGCTGCAGCTCTTCCTCCTGCTTCTGCTCCTCTTTCTGTTGCCCCTCTAGCTGTTTTATCCTAGCTGCTGCTCCTCTAGCTGCTACTCATCTTGCTTCTTCCCTCTTTGCTGCTCCTCGAGCTGCTGCTCATCTTGCTCCTGCTCATCTTCCTTCTTCCCTCTTGCTGTAGCTCTTCCTCCTGCTTCTGCTCCTCTATCTGCTGTCCCTCTAGCTGTTCTATCCTCTAGCTGCTGCTCATCTTCCTTCTTCCCTCTTGCTGTAGCTCTTCCTCCTGCTTCTGCTCCTCTATCTGCTGCCCCTCTAGCTGTTCTATCCTCTAGCTGCTGCTCATCTTACTTCTTTCTCTCTTTTTGCTGCAGCTCTTCCTCCTGCATCTGCTCCTCTATCTGCTGCCCCTCTAGCTGTTCTATCCTCTAGCTGCTGCTCATCTTGCTTCTTTCCTCTTGCTGCTGCTCCTCGAGCTGCTGCTCATCTTGTTCCTGCTCATCTTCCTTCTTCCCTCTTGCTGTAGCTCTTCCTCCTGCTTCTGCTCCTCTATCTGCCGCCCCTCTAGCTGTTCTATCCTCTAGCTGCTGCTCATCTTGCTTCTTTCTTCTCTTGCTGCAGCTCTTCCTCCTGCTTCTGCTCCTCTTTCTGTTGCCCCTCTAGCTGTTTTATCCTAGCTGCTGCTCCTCTAGCTGCTACTCATCTTGCTTCTTCCCTCTTTGCTGCTCCTCGAGCTGCTGCTCATCTTGCTCCTGCTCATCTTCCTTCTTCCCTCTTGCTGTAGCTCTTCCTCCTGCTTCTGCTCCTCTATCTGCTGCCCCTCTAGCTGTTCTATCCTCTAGCTGCTGCTCGTCTTCCTTCTTCCCTCTTGCTGTAGCTCTTCCTCCTGCTTCTGCTCCTCTATCTGCTGCCCCTCTAGCTGTTCTATCCTCTAGCTGCTGCTCGAGCTGCTAGAATGACCAAAAATGCCCAAAGAGCCGCGCCTGAATGACGGCGAACCGCGCCAAAGAGCGGTACTAGAGCGACTGCAAATCTCCAAAGCACCTTTGTTTGAAGGACTGCAGAACGGTGCCAGGTTGACAGCCAATGGCCAAGGATTGGCACCAGAATTAACGAACAGCGTGACACGTGAATGGTGTTGTTTGGCTGAACAGGAAACTGTCCAAACCTGTCAAAGAATCCTGATCAATCATCAGGCAAAGACAGTTGGATAAACAACAAAGACTGCCTGCGTCTGCCGCGCTTGCAGCGCGTTTCCGAGGAACACCACCAGGAGGTGCAGGTCAGATTTTTGTCCCTCATGTCAAACAAGCAATGAGCCATCGTCTGGACTTAGAAGCGGAGGATGATGAGGAATATCCTTTGTGTGACTCTTGATCCCTTTGAAGAGTTTTCTGCAGTTCACAGGGCCACCTTGCCAAAGGAGCTCTCAACAATGCGATGAGTACCCGCTCTCCTGATGTCGAAATGGGGGGGAAGTTCCGATCTTCGAAAGAACGTCGTTCGTCTGAACTTCGAATTCCTGTGAGGGTTTCTTCAGATGCATCGGTCAAAACCATCATCAAATTGAGCACACACACCGCTATCTGCACCTGTTCACTTAATCGCAAAAAAAAATGGCATACTTCATTGTTTCCGGTGGGCGCCAAAACAACTGTCATTGAACCTCGTCATCCCGCCATCTTTTATTTTGGTGTCATGTTCTTCCAGTTGTTTTAATTACCTTTTTTGTCGTTTCAATTTGAATGGTTTCAACTTCTTCTTGCTCGAGTCGGGCCTCCCATAGATGAGAGGCCCCCTTTCCTGGACAAGACGGCCGCCTTCTTTCAAAGGTTCGGGATTCACGAGGGGGCCCGCTAGGGCCACCGAGTGCGGGTTTGCGGGTCGCAGGGGTTTACCTTGGTTGGTTTCGTGCGAAACCTCAAAGACCAGCATTTCGGATCACCAAACTCGTCCGACATCGTCGCCATTCACTGTGAACTTGTTCTTTGGTACTATTTTTTCCTGTTTTTGTTGCGTTTTTCGCTCTCTTTCGAGTCGGCCTCTTCATAAAGAGACCGTATCTAGAATGAAGGCTACAAACACTGAGAATCAATCCATTCCACGAGGGGGCCCGCAGGGCAACCGAGTGCGGCTTTGCGGGACTGGGCTTTAGAAGTCTTGATGTGGGGTAACTTCTCTGAAGGGACAGGCTATTAGAAGCCTTGATGTGGGCCAACTTTTCTGAGGGGACTGGGCTTTAGAAGCCTTGATGTGGGGTAACTTCTCTGAGGGGACAGGCTATTAGAAGCCTTGATGTGGGCCAACTTTTCTGAGAGGACTGGCCTTTAGAAGCCTTGATGTGGGGCAACTTTTCTGTTGTGACTGGGGTTTAGAAGCTTTGATGTGGGCCAACTTTTCCGAGGGGACTGGCCTTTAGAAGCCTTGATGTGGGGTAACTATTCTGAGGGGACTCGCCTTTAGAAGCCTTGATGTTTGCCAACTTCTCTGAGAGGACTGGTCTTTAGAAGCTTGATGTGGGCCAACTTTTCTGAGGGACTGGCCTTTAGAAGCTCTGATGTGGGCTAACTTTTGTGGGGGACTGGTCTTTAGAGACCTTGATGTGGGCCAAGTTTTCTGAAGGGACTGGCCTTTAGGAGCCTTGATGTGAGTCAACTTTTCCGAACAGACTGGTCTTAAAAGGTCTTGATGTGAGTCAACATATCTGAAGCGACCACTAGAGGTTTTGTTTTTGCAGGGGGATACAGCACTTTGGTGCATAAATGCGGAGGAGTCAGCATTGCAAGGCATGCCGAGGCTGTGGGTTGAATGGTGTTTCAGTGTCGGATGTAAGCAGAAGGAGACTTAAGAAAAGCAAAGGGCAGTGTTGGCTTGATCTTAGGAGGTTTGGACAGAGCAACAATTCTGGTACATCATCATCAACGGACCTCGGTCCACTATTGGTAAGTTAAGGTGCTCAACGTTTCGCATCACCTGAGCAGCAGCATCCTTGTCTTGCACAGATGCATACACTTCCATCATATTCGTGTGAATGTGGATCGAGCTAGCATGTTGCATTGTGAGGGCTTCATTGTACTTTGCAGCAGCTTCATCAATGGCATGGGGACGCACACATCCCTTTATGAAGCAACCATATGTTTGCTGGTTGGGTGAGGTTCCAGCTGTGAGCATTCTACTCCAAACTTTTTGCATCCCTTTCACTGAGCCTGCTGTCTTGTATACAGTAAGCAAAGCAGTCCATTCTCGGACACCTGGTACAATGTGCCCATGTGGATTTATACATGCTTTCCAAAAATACTCAGCAAGTTTCGTATCACCTTCGCATTTTGGCATCAGTACAAGAATTGTTGTGTGATCGGGTTGAAGATCACACTGTACAGTCCACTGGGAGACGATTGTTGATGGTACCTTTAGATCAGCACCATCATGTTTCGTCAAGCTAACAGGCTCACCGGATATTAACGCTTCCTTGAATTCGATCTTGTTCTCGGGATGTCGGAAGAATCGATCAAAACTCATACGAGCTTCTTCAGCAGTATCTGCTAAGCCGATGATCATGTTCGCAAGGACGGTATTGAGAATCCCTTTCTTGTCAATGAGCTTCGTTAGCTTTGTCTTTCGCTCGTCCCTTTGATCCTTACTCATCCTTCCCAACAACAGCAACACCGCTGCAAATGTGTGTGGTGACGGCTGTTCCAGACTACCGTGGATTTGTTTCTTCTCCATTTCTGAAAATAGTCGATCGAAATGGGCCACGAAACCACACTTCGCGTATGCATGGAGCATGACATTATAACTTTGAAGATCTTTTTCGGGCATGGTGTCAAACCACTTTCGACATTCAGCAGCAGCAGAGATCCTGTGTGAGTGCAGCATGTTTCTGGGCTAGACTTTGCGAAACTTCCTGTGATACCCCGATGACGCGGGTAATGAGTACTCCACAATACCACAAACTTGTGACAAGACCGGTGCAGTCGGCAACCCCAACGAGGTTCTGCGGATATGCAAACTGGGCCCCCTGGGGATCTAGTGTATACGCTCCAGTGAATGCGATCTGGGGCCGGTGGGTGCTGGACACCACGAAGACGACTTGCACCGGGCCGAGACTCTAACCACATTGCTAGCGGAAAATTCCCGATATAGACATTGTTTCTCATGTCGATTCTGATGGTGAACACTATATCTCAACAAACCAGCCCTTTGCGACTATAGAATCGCAGGATGATAGGGGGCAAGCAATGAATCCCAACTCTGTACAACTTCCCGTGTTCACTAAGTCAAAATAATGTGAAAAAAGGCGGGTCGCCACCCGCCAGGTGTGCATTTGGTCCGACGGGACAAAAGTTGCCTGCCAAGGCTATTGTGTGTGAAAGCACCCAGTCTCATGCTTAAGTGTGCTCTTTCCGCACATCTTGCAGCAGTGTTTTTTCCAAAGGTAGCATACCGTGCAAACACACTCAGCACAGCATTGTGTGTTTTGTAGCCAACATCACAGTTTTTTGCCCGCAGTTGCGAAATTTCGTGGTGAAGCTTTGCTGATAAAAGGTGTAACTCGGTATCACCAATTCGTTTCCTCTTGCTGTGAGGCTCTCGATATAATTGAGTTATCTTCCGAGCACATGCACTGTCGGTTGTCCACTCGTGTTGCAACTTCCGGTTCGAATCTATCGCTACTTTTGAGTGATCAAGTGGATCAAGTGGAGCATGTTCCATCAGCTGCCGCGCTCTTTCGAGCCGTCGCCGCATCATACATTTGACTTTGCCTCTGTCCGATGTTGAAGACTCAGTTTCAATCTCACCTTCAACGGGTGTCCGATAGTACTTTCCCACACTTTTGCAAGACGTGTTCCAGAAGGCGAATGGAAGGAGGAAAGAAACTGCAGACCCCATGAGAGCTAGTCAAGGTTGATAAACGGTGTCTGAACAATCTTGAAAGCTAACCAGCCTTTCAGGAGGCTCTTCCTCAATCAGAGAGCATCCTGACAAGCGAACTTACCCCCCATGCTTCTGCAAATCTCCAAAAAGCCGTGTCGCGACGCTTGCAGCCCTCTCATGGCGTTCATCAGGGTCCAAGTTTCCACCTTGATGACGCAAAAACATCGCCTCTTGCATCAATCGATCATACGATTGCATGTCTCGATCAATTACGTCATCCTCATCAGAAGATGCAACATCACATGGGTCATCCTCTGGCCGTTCACATGGCTCAATCCTGCGACTCTTTTTTGAGAAGCTGTCTAGAATCCATCCTGCAGGAATTTCACATCCATACTTACCAGCCCCTGACGCCCACCTGTTTTTCCAGCGCATTTCGAAGATATCGCCGGTTGTGGTAGCTGCTTCCTTCTCGTCGTGTCTTCGATCACCAACTGCAGCAGCTTGGTCGCAATAGTTTGCTGAGTGTTTGACATCTTCTGGTTTTGGGAGAGTGGCAGCAGGCCAGATGGTCGTTTCAAGGGCTTCCCTCAATCGATCGAGGGAGTCCATGTCTTCATCAACTCGTTCGGCTAGCTTTTTTGGTGCTGTTTTTGGAGAAGCTGAGCTGGTTTGTGACAGGTCTTTTATAATAATGACTTCATAGCCATGATCGCGGGCCCATTGCCACACTGACTCGCCCTCGGATTCTGTGAAAGTGCCTACACCCAGGAGCACCTTGATGTCTGGCTCGTCAGGGAGACAATTTGTCAAACTTTGCATTGCTGTTAATGACCGAAAAATACCAACAGCAGCATGTGGAAGTGACGCCTTCACATCCAAACTAGAATGTACCCAGGCCTGTGCAGTTGTCGTCGAGATATTTACGTTTGTTTCGTATCGAGAGGTTGTGAGGGTTAATACTCCATCTTCCTGCACACCCAAGCCAGCAAGTACATCAGCTGGATACTGCTCTGTTTCGCAGTAGACGATTGCAACGGAGTTTCGTGCTGGCCCGGTGCTGTCATCTGTCGGAAGCCCGTGAGGAGAGCTATCACATTGCCGTGTAGCTTTCTCCTGAAAACAACCACTGCGGGTTACCGGAGTGAGCAATTTCTCTGGGCCTCGCAAACACATGTGCTTCCATTGTACAGAACGTAGCGTCTCCAGCACGTACTTTATGGAGTTGACGTCTTCATTGAAGCGCTCAGCAAGGGCTTCTGGGAGGCGAGGTTGACTCTCATTACCGGACCCGGAACTATGCCCGTTGCCATTCTTCAAATCCTCAACAAGGACAAGCTCCATTCCTTCTGGAATGTCTCGTTCTAAAACTCGTGACACCGGCATGGCGGTTTCCCCTGCTCCCAGAAGAACAACAACTTCCATGTTGCTAACCCCAGGAACTGTAGCCAGGTGCGCTTTGAGCTCCTGATACGATTTCGGCTTTCGAAAAACAGCGAAAACTGCTTGCATTCCAGTCCATGATGCTTGGTCTCTGTCACCAACGCACTCTGGAAGGAAGGTAATATTTGCACTGTAGTATTTTGTGTCAATCTTGAGCTTGTAGTCTTGGGCCCCAAGAGCATCTAAAACATCACTCGGTATTCCCTCCTCCGCACTGTGAAGCAGTATGACTGTGTTCCCAGGCAACGAATCACTTGCCTGAACCAGGGGCAGGTAACCTTTTAGAGCTTTTTCGCTTCTGCCAGGTTGCCACCCAGGACAAGTCGCCAAGGCTTGAAAAAGTCGCGGAATGCCTTCGAGTTCATCTGGGTCCAGAAGGGATTTTCGGAGGGCAGCTTCGCGATCAAAATTCGTAAGTGGTGGCATTGCTTCGCTATACTTCCGGTAGATGAGCTCAAAATGATTGTCCAAGCACCAACTGATGACAGAAGCGCTTTCAACGAGCTTCTTTCGGCGATTGGATCCCAGAGCTTCTGACTTTGCTGTCTCGTTGAAGACCAAAAACCGGTGCTGAGGCTCCAGTGAAACGAGAAGTGTGCCTGCAAGCCTCGTTGTTTCGGCAAACCGCGTTGCCAAAGCTCTGGTGACTAAGATTAGCGCTCCGGGCGCCTTCTTGCTAATCCCAGCCAGACTTTCTGTGCGTGATGCACAAAAGTCATTGCGATCATTGTCGTCTAGTAAGAGCTCTTCCAGTTCAAGTTCAGCTGAAAAATATTTCGTGTCAAGGCACAAGGTGTCCTCGTCACTGCCAGAAAGATCGCGGATGACACTCGTTTTTCCCGACTGCTGGAGACCTGCCACAATGACTCGATTCGCCATGTCAAAATAAGTGTGTCATATGAAGGTCATCTGTATTTGTTTAACTAATTTGTACGTGTGCAGCTAGTAGAGTGGTTCATCTGCTGTACGGACACCGAGTGCTTTCTTGACAACACAGTGCTGCGCATCTCACCAAAGGAACCAAAAGTACCGCTATGTCTTTGCATACGGTGACAAGCCTCATTGTTAAAGTTTGGTTTGGTTCACAAGTCAAACGCGAACACAAGTTTCGCAGGGGTTGGTGAAACCCAAGTACTTGAAGACGGCTCTGCAAATTCACCCACTTCGTGTGCAGCCTATCCGACTGCCCGATTTAAATCATGGAGTGTTGGCAAGTTCAGTGCACGTGATGTGGAGCCTAAAACCCTGTCACCCTCATAATTTCTTGACACTTCATCGCGAAAGACAAAGCGACAATCGACGAAGAAACGGTTTGACGCATCACCTACCTGCTGAAGCGGAAAGACAGGCTGTGGAGGTGAGAAACCAACAGACTCCTGTCATTCGAATGCGAGTGCCTTGAAGTTCTTCAAGTACAAAAGCGAAAGAGAGCTACAAAAGCTATGCCCACCAAAGGGAATTCTAAAGCTGACTGTCAAGGACCAAAACAGTGATGTCGCTAGGGATATCCGAGATTTATCACTATGATACTTGCGGGACCGAAAGGTGAAGCTGCGCACACGGGAACACGGTTTGAACAACAAGCAAAAAAGCCCTCTATCAAACAGTGCCAAAGCTGCATGCTTACATTTTCTACATCCCATTCAGAACAGGTCTTTCGCCGACATTCATTCTTTCAAGTTCAAGGCCCTTCGAGCTCGAACGGCCTCTGCCATATTGGTCAGCATGGCACATGTCGTTTCCCACGAGACGCAAGCATCCGTCACTGAAACACCATATTTCAGCTCCTTCGGGTTTGTTTTACCAGGGGCTAGAGGTTGATTGCCAGCATGAATGTTTGACTCGATCATGACACCTACAATTGATCGACTTCCTGATCGAATTTGAAAGCAAACATCCTCCAGGACCACAGGCTGGAGATCGTGTTTCTTTTGCGAGTTACTGTGTGAGACATCAATCATAACCCGCGGTGCAAGCTTGTGCTTTTCGAGTCCGGCGACCGTTTTGGCTACGTGTTCACTGTGTGAATTGTTTGTTTGTTTGTGAGTACGCGATGCCATGTCAAGGCACGTTTTACGTTCGTAGGCAGTGTGTCACCTAGTGAACAGCAGGAAGAGATCGTCTCAGTATCTTGGCGTGTTTCTCTAATTGTTCGGTGTCGAAGGCTTGCCTTCATAGATGTAAACCTAGAAGACGAACACTCAAATCCGCAAACCCAGTTTTGAGCGCTGGGATATTTTGAGTCCTTGAGTCACATTTGGACTTGTTGAGCAGCGGCTGCCAAGACTTGCGAAACCCGTTGTGCGAGAAAATGAAAGAGTGTTTAGACATGAAATCATCTCACAAAAAGCTCGCTACGCTACTATTTAGACTTTCAAAGCCGTCCACATTTTACAATGGTAGTGATGTGGTGGCAAGTTTAAGCGATCAAAGCTTACCTTGAATAGTTTGGACCTGAGTCAGCTCCGCGAAGGATGACGTGGCAGTGAGCATTGCCCTTCGTCCGAACGATGCAAGCCAGCCCCTGCTTCGTGACACCAGGAAACGTGTGTGGTGCAGAGCAGCATCGGATAGCATCGACTGCGATTTGGATGCTTCCAGCTGTTCCATTCTTGAAGCCAATCGGACACGATAGACCAGAAGCCAACCTGCAAAACGTTTGTTGTTGGAATTCCCGGAAGCAACAAGTGCGTCCACCTGACTGGGTGGACGGGGTAAAACGAAGAGCCGCCTTGAACAGGGTGTCCGCGATAAAGAATTCGTCGATTTTTTCATTGAAAGCTGCATTGATGGTACCTGACAGCATGTTACCCCTCGTTGCCGTCTTGCAAGCGACCCGGGAACGACCAGGAACTTTTGACCAGCCGGTACAAGACTGACTTGAATGCCGCAACATATCTCCAGACTCGTGCTTTCGTCATCCCCGCGAACACATTTTTCCTCTTCACTTCGGGCAAATCTTAGTTTAATGTGCATCAAGATATTGTAGTGTGCCTCAGGGGGGCTTTTACTGACTTTTGCGAGGGACAGGCAAATCGAGCTCTACAGCACGGAGTACGCTTTTTGATGAAAAAGCAGATGCCGCCAGAAGCATCGGGGGTCGACAGGGGGGAAATATTGCTGTTTGCTGTTTAGACAGAGCACGCGAATAGAATCATGAAACGTTGAGGGGCAGGAAGAGGAAATCAGTGAAGTGGGAATTGCATACTCCCGATGGACCTGTGACTCCGTCGTTCGAGCACCGATAGCACCCCATGCTACCGTGTCGGCTAAGAACTGTGGGGTAATGGTGTCGAGGAATTCACATCCGATGGGTAGTCCAATGCCATTGATGTAACACATCAATCCTCGGGCATGACGCAGTCCATCGTTAATTTTGTTCGAACCATCCATGTCAGGGTCATTGATAAGACCCTTCCAACCGACTGTCGTTCTCGGCTTTTCGAAGTAAACACGCATGATGATGATCAAATCATCTTGCAACTTCTCCTTCATCCCGAAAAGACGATCAGCATAGTCACGCGCGGCATTCGTATCGTGGATACTGCAGGGACCCACGATGACAATCACACGATCATTGCTACCATCTAAAACCGCCTTCACAGCAGTTCTTGCTGTCGAAATACACTTCTTAGCCTTTTCACTCAATGGAAGCTCCTCGAGCAAAAACGCCGGAGGAAGAATGGCCTTTACTGATTCAACATTGACATCATCGCACGCATCAACTGAGCTGCTGCTCGGATCTACTGACGCCATGCTGGATTCCCCTAGTCTGCAAACTGTGAGTACCATCGAATGTCTTGCTTCGTGAGGCTTTGTCAAGGTTGCAAAGACAATGAGCACTCGGTCTCGAGCATACAGCTAGAAACCGCAAGTGCCCCCAGGGCATGTTGGTGGGCCAGATTTGCCTAGGTCAAAAGCAGAAACAATACAAAGTAACCAGGTTAAGAGTGAGCCAACTCCGTGAAAACGGAGGACTGAAGGTAAGGGAAGGTTTCAGAGAGAATAAGGGAGGTAAAGCCAACATCGGACAGATTCAAGCGATTATGCCTTTACTGGTAAGTGAATGTTTTTCATAAGAACCTTGATCTGCGCCAGTTCATCCTGTACGGCCTTGCGCCCCTTTTTCTCCGCTTGCAGCTGTGATTCGAGTTGAAGTAGGCGATTCTCAATGGCAGAGTCTGCTGTCGTCACGAACGAAGTCCCAGAGTTTGTGGCACGTGAGTTCGATTTGCTTCGTGCTGCCTGGGACGACTTCGAATTAGATTTGCTATGTACTTGAGACAATTTCGAGAGGGCACATGATGAGTTCTCTTGAGGTGTGTCGCAGCCCTTGCTGCCCTTGCTGTGGCGGCTCGTGCGCTCGCTGATATCGCCTTGTGTACCGTTGTAGTTACGATGACCGTCGCTTCTAGTACTTCCCGCTGCTACAGAAGGACAGTCGTTGAAGCTGAGTAAGTCCGGGATACTGGCATTGCTGTTTCTGCTGAGCCGCCAGCTCCCCGTCTCACTCACGAGCTTGTTGGCGTTCTTTGAGCCCCTAGCGCTGGTTTGAATCGTGTCGCCAGTCGGCAGAACGGGCAAACACGTAGCTAACCGGCATTTCGCGTTATGTCCAAACCGGGTCGCTCGTGTCTCGACAGCATTGACCTGAGCCTTCGTCTCACCCAAAATACGCTGCCTCCACGCTTCATCGATTCTACTCGCTGCGGCCATTTTATTTGCTGACTCTTATTACTTACCTGATGGAGAGGAGACACCTTGCTTAATGACTAGCAGCAAGGACACGTTTGGAGTAGTACCTGCTCAGTTCCGTGTCCGCCATCATTGGCTCTCCCATCGCACCGGGGGGCTGAATTTTTCGATAGTGGAGAGCAGATCGGTGACGGTAACAATTCGAATGTCCCTTGCAGCAAAGTCAACCTAGTTTTCATAACTGTGCTGTCAACGTCGCATCGCATCTCTGCCACAAGCGCTGATGACTTAACTCAGAACTATTTATTGCACGATGCGAAATGGGAAAAGCGGAACAAGCCAGTAATACGGAGACGTTAAGACTGAGTGGGTAGAGATATGTAATACGCAAAGTTGTAAGCAAAGATGTTCGAAAGAACAGATATGCACTGCGATGAGCTGGCTCCCTAGTGTCTATAGAGGTCAGTGAACACAGCGCAAGAAGTGCGACTGGGACTTCAGAGATGACTATTTCCTCTTTGGCATCTGAAACTCGCACCAACCCCACGAACTGTGACGGTCTTCGAGAACAGAGGAGAAGAATTCTTGTGCATTGAGTGAAGAATGATGTAGGAAACTGAAGAACGGCCATACAAACGCATGCACTCGGAGTTACACGGCTCCCCCCCTTCACCGTCAGAAGGGCTACTCGATACTGATTGAGGAACAGTAGCAGGTGACCGAGGCGCCGTTAAATCAATTCTCATGTATGTGGTTGAAAGTCTTGGTTCCAAAGGCAGGTAAATAAGACCAAGACTAATGACCTAGCCTGCAAGTGATTGGGACGGACAAGTCGACTAAAGGGCGTAAGCGGTCCACCGGCCGACCTGTTTTGCATACCGTATTTATTTTTTACTTGAAATAATCTTACCCGGAAACCCTCTATGTAGGCGGCCAGCCAGTGTATCTGCCCACAGTGTACCTAACCGACTCGAACTGGCCCTTCAGCGTCCAGTGTCGTCCAAGTGGTGCTCGTGCCGAGCGCCACAAAGGGGACATTGTCTTTTGAAGTATCACGAACGGGATTTAAGACCTGAACACCCGAATAAGTTCAGTGCGTTTCCTGCCCGTTCGGTTTTTTTCAGGGTCAGTACTATTCCCAATGCGGTAATCAAATCGAGCAGAGTCAGCGGATCTTCCGGTTGTCTCATCATCGAGATCATCATCATCATCGAGATCCAAGGGCTCAGAATTACTTATTTACATTTCTTGAACTTGAAGCCTCCACAAGCAGCCACAACAATCACGAAGATAATGAGCAAAAACAGAAACACGACAAAGGCAGTAAGCATGCACTTGCGCTTCCACATCTCCCAGCGCAGAGTGCGGGCTGATGAACGGAATTGTGTAGCTCCTGTATCGAGCTCGTTCGATCGCTCAACGAGGAGATCAATCTTTTCACCCCTCACTAGAATCTTCTCAATATTTTCGTTCATGATGTTCTTCGTCTCATCGATGTCTTTCTTCAACTTTCTAATGACATCCTCAGATCCAGTATTTGCGATATTCAACTGCTTCGAGAGCTCTGGTGTGAAGTCCTTCAAATCTTTTACCGTGGCAACCTGTCCCCACCGCTCGGCGTACATCTTCTTAAAGCTCTTCTTTGTGTCTTCAAGGAACACGAATGGGATACGTCGGTCCATGGCTTCGTCTGCCATACACTGCGTGGATGAGGTGAACAAATCTCGGAGGCACGGCCTGCCTGCTTATTTCAACGCAAGGCAAAAGGGGAGAAATAAATCAACTACATGTTTTCATTGTCGAGCGCATAACGAATATACCGAAATTACTGTGATTCGTGTGGGGTTCAGCACCTTTCATCCGCAGCACGAGCGTGGGAGTTGCAGTGCATAGCACTAGTGCATAGCATAGCAACAAACACTACAAAATGGTTACAGTTGCCAAGGCACACCGTGCACCTCTGTACTGACACTACAGAACGCGTGTGCGAAGCAGGAGGTCAACCGATGGCATTGGCACGCTGATTAAGTGTACACGTAATTCGCAACTGGCAGCCACGAGTTTTGTCAAAGCAGACATCGCGGTCTGGAGAGCTCATTCAAGTAGTGTGTGTGTGCGCCGTTAAGAATCTTGGCATACCAGGTAGCAAATTCGTTCAGAAACGATGTAGTGGAAAAGGAATTTGTCGTAGGTGTAGGTAAGCTTGTGATCTTCAGATTTAATCTTTTCAAGGATAACCTTCGTGATCTGCGGCACGTTCATGACAGTGCTTGTGGAAACCTGTGGTGTGTAGAGTAATGTCAGTCTCAGGAGTAGGGCTCGCCGCAAACGCATTATCCTCGCTGCTGGAGACGGCTGTTGGTATGCTCGATGGTGGGTCAGGGGTCTCGCAGTGTAACACTTGGGGTTCGGCTATTTTGAATCAGCCACTCGAGAAAAGAGACCAGTTCTGGATGGCCTGCACCGCAGCCGTGTTGAAACCCACATACCTCGGACAGAATCTGTGGTTTTCCAAGTGGGCCACCCCAGTTCGAAACAACGGCATATCTGATCTTGGCATCGTCCCCCATCTTCTTCTCTTTCTCTGGCCTTGCAAGCAAGTATTTTTCGAGGTAGAAACGGCCAGTACTTTTTAGAGTCTCCTAACTGTAGAGGTAGAATATGTGGTGGGGGTTGCTCTGTTGGGTGATTTGATACCAGCTTCATGTCTCGGCTGTTGCACGAACACTGTTAGCTTTGTACCAACTTGGTAGTACTGGTGCTGATGCTGGCTCACTTGCCGCATACAACATGTCACAACTTGAGGGGCGCAGTGAAAGTGCGAAAAGGGGTCAGTGTATGCAAGAACAAAAGAGGCAAGAGGAGAGGCGAAAGAGGGACGCAAGGAGAGACTGAGCAGGGAGACAAATTATGCGAACTGTGACTGCAGGATGAATGCGGATTGCCCGAAGCAGAAACAATGACAGCGATGGCATTGTTGCTTGGATCGGAGATACGGTAAATCCAAGAACCATTGTCGAGACAGCAATCAACAAATTGTATTGGCCATTGGAAAGATACGTCATGAGAGGAAACACACAGTAATCACGTTGGCAAATCTTCAGCAGCAGAGAAAAACAGCAAGCGCGCCCAGGCCAGTGAGCTCTCGGGTTTGCGGTGGCACAAACGTTGTTTGCTCTCTGCATGCTTTGTATTTTTCACTTTCGCGCCAGGGTCATCAAAGAACTCACGCCATGTGTGAATACCTTCTTTCTGGCGTTCTCTGGCGATGCACTCAAAACCGACTCGTCAAGAACAGGGGTCACACAAACTTGGTTCGCTGATCTTCCGTTGTCTCAGAGCGACGGTAAACACAAACTACTTGCACTTCTTGAACTTGAAACCGCCACAAGCTGCAACCACGATGATGAAAATGATAAGCAGGACAATGAAAATGACCAAAGCAGTCAAACAGCATTTCCGTTTCCACATTTCCCAGCGCAGAGTACGTGCAGACGACCGGAACTGTGTTGCACCGCTGTCAAGCTCGTGCGACTTCTCCAACAGAATATCAATCTTCTCGCCGCGATCAAGAAGCTTGTCGATGTTCTCGTTCATGATATTTTTCGTCTCATCAATATCCTTTTTCAGCTTTCTGATGATGTCCTCCGATCCCGAATTGGCAAGTTCCAGCTGCTTCGATAGCTCTGAGTTGAAGTCTTTCAGCTCCTTAATAGTTGCCACGTGGCCCCAGCGGTCTGCGTACATTCGCTTGAAGCCCTTTTTGACATTCTCAAGAAACTCGAAAGGAATTCTCCGATCCATTGCCTCGTCAGCCATGCACTGTTCGAGTTTGTTTGCAGCGTTGTTGTTTTCTTTTTCTTTAGCGGCTGGTAGCATGTTGCTTGAAGATCTGCCGTATTTTGTGCGGGTTCATACTTACAGGCTTCGGGTTTGCGTTAAAACGCCACAAAATACAAGAAAAAGGACATACTAGGTAGCAGATTCGTTCCGAGACGATGTAATGAAAGAGGTACTTGTCGTAGGTGTACGTGAGTTTGTGATCTTCCGACTTTATCTTTTCGAGGATAACCTTGGTGATGTGCGACACGTTCATGACCGTCACGGAGGCGACCTGCAGTGGGAAGTACTTCTCATTGTGCATGCAAAGCTTGGTGCAAGGTAACTGATGCTACGATGCACATCGATTTTCGATGTACACTAACGACTTCTGTCTTCATTCACGCGGTGGCAGTGGGCAAAGATTTGCTGGCGCAACGGCCTCAAAACAAAACGTACCTCAGACAGTAGCTGCGGCTTTCCCATCGGGCCTCCCCAGTTGGAAACAACGGCATAGCGAATTTTGGCATCGGGATTGCTCATTCTTTGTGGTGTATTCGCGTTCTTTTGTCCTTGGTGTGGAATACTGGATCACGCATGATGATGCGAAGTTCAAACGTTGACGTTTTTTTGTGTTTCCGGCGATTATCGCGTTTTTTGTGTTTCCGACGATCCCGTGGGACATACAGATTGGTGTCTTTCGACCTTTTGTTTTGACAGAATAATGTCAGAAATACGATGCAGGGGTTTAGTTAGGATTTTTTTTGCATTTCCGGTTTTCCCTGTTTTTGCCATCAGATCCACCGGCTCTTTGCACAACTCTCACTCATGGCCATGGCGTGTCCTTGGGCAGCTTTTTGAGGTCTCCGAAAGCCGCGTGCAAGTTTTCTTTCCCAGATGCAAAGGTCACCACGTACGAGGCATGCATACTCAACGTTGTTAGTCAGCGCCAGCTCCTCCCTCTGATCTTCCTTCGTGCGAACCCAAAGCTGTCAAGTTGCGCTTGAACCGCTGTCCGCCTTGCCATGACGTCGTGGACTCCACTCCTGGTCGGTTGTACAATGGTAGTACTGAGTTGTAGTGCAGTGTAGTAGAAGTGTGCAAGCCGGGCTGACTTCCGATAGCAAATATGGACCGGTGGAGGGGGGGGCATTGGCCGAAGTTGTCGGGCTGGTACTATGTGACGATTAGTGACCCGGTATGATTGACAGCCTTCTTCCGTATTTTTTTTCTGACTGCTTCAAGGAAAATGTCGTCAGTCATTATAGTCATGTTTCTATGGATCAAAGGCTTTAACTTTTGAGCCTATCGTTGCGGATGTACAACACGATTCAACCCCCAACACTCCCTCCGAGAAACTGAGAAGGAATGAAAAAATGAAGATTCTGCGTTTGAGCACATCTATCTAGGTGAGGAGGTGGTCTAGCGAATTTTGTGTGGAAAGAAGGTTCCGTGTCGAGAGTGGGCTTACCGGCATGCCAGTCGGATCAGCATTCGGGTAAGCCAATCAGGTACGTTACTCGAATTGCAACCAAAAGCTGCACTTCTAGATAACTCTGAATTCAACTGACTCTCACAAAGAGACGCGTGCTGGGCTAGAAGTTTTGGCAGCCGGTTTAAACTGACTTCGAATAAAATACATGTCGGTTTCGATTCGCTCATCGGTTTGTCTGATGCGCTCTGGTGATCAGACTGCACACAGCCAATTTACAACTAATTCTGGTAGCCGAGATCAAAAGACCATTATTGAAGGAGAGTCAACCCTTCACCGCGTGCGAATATGAAGCATGGTGATAACATGCCACGCAGATCCGTGCAAAGCAGTCCTCTGTCTACTCCATTTTGAGTTGCTCTGAGTGTGCCAGCGCCTGCATCGTAGGTCATCTGTGGATTTCGTGGAATAGCTGCGTGAGTAGCAATGTGTGACGTGTGCAATCAGAACAAGGGCTAGGTGGAAATTCTGCATGCAACTTGTGCTCAGTGAAAACAGGAATCGTCAACTCGCGTGCACCAGCGAAACGATTCTTAGAAATACTGATTCGGCATACTTTTAGGACGTCGCCTTGCTGCGCAACCGGGATGCTCGATAATGTAGGCGACGCGCGGCCACGTTTGCCATGAACATCTCTGCGAAGCGGACTCCAAAAGAAGCCATCGCCGGCACCCGCGCTGCTCAAGTCGCGCGAATCGACCATTCCCAGCAGTGACTCTTGGATGTTGTCCAGCCTCACTTTCCACACGTGCAGCCCTTCACTGAACACTTCGTTCGCTTTACGGCCTACAACTTCGCTGGCCGCGTTAGGTACCAAGCGGAGTGTCAGCCTGCCGTTTGATTCATGATGAGTTGAAACCATCGCTACACTTGCGTTTACTTGCTTGCTGTTCGATGTGACTTTTTGGAGCACGGGATGCGATGCGGAAACTCTATTCCCACCAACGCGGCTAGCGTAAAACCATGCAACACTGGTAGTTTGCGTGTGGCTCGACATACTGCTAACGTTGGGGAATGAGAATGAAGATAGCTCAGAAGCAAAACACACCCAGCATTATCTTGTTTCATCTCAATTTCGGGATCGGGCGGGAACGTAAGGACATCGATGCCTGGATCGTTGGAAGCCTGCTGCGAAAGCGACGGCGCACCGTAGCCAGGCACAGGAGAGAAGTTGTCATTCAACCGCGAGTTGGAGGGATGTTGGTGCACCGAGTGCTGACCAGGATAACTGTTTCCGGCAGCGCCATAAGCGTCGTAACCATACGATCTGTGTCGATTTTTCGGAAATGGGCAGACCTGGGAGGAACAAACGCACGTGGTACCGTCCCCTTTTCTGGGTTCTCCAGCCTCTTGGTGAAGCCGGGCTCTGCCGTTGAGTGACAAAGCATAAGGTTGCTTGCAGCTGTTTTGCCGATAAGTTAACATGCACCTGACCACAGCGGGTGTATGTGGATCTAGGGCTTTTCTTCGAAGCTTAGTCCAATGCCAACAGACTGTCAAGTTGAACAGGCATACCGAGGAGGGTGCACGTTGTAGTTTTGGGAGGCAGGGTGGCTAAGTTCTGGTTTTTGATAGAGACCTCGAAGATTGGGCGGCTCCATTTGCATCATTCGGCTAGACGCATTGAGGTCCAGTGTAACTTTCAGACTTCCCAAATCGAGCGCTGGGATGTCTGCAAAATCGAAGCACTTCCCACTAAGCGCAGGGACGGTGACCGTGATGGCAGTGGATGCCGGCTGGATGTCTAGGACGTCTAAGTTCTTACTTTGACACCGAACTAGAGTGTCCTGCAAGATGCTCAGTTCCTTGTCCATAGCCGATGAGCAGTCAGTGATCACCTCGTCTCCGGAGTTCTTCAAGTATGCCAGATGGCCGCGAACTTCGACCTCTTTACGGAGCAGCTGGTCGTGTAACTGTGCAAAGCGGTCAGTAACGGCTTGCTCGACCCGATCGTAGGTGCCTTGATAATGCTGCTTCGTCAGCTCGATTTCTTGGCTTTGCCCTTCAAGCTTCAGTTTGAACTTTTGCAGCTCTTCCGAGTACCGGGCGAGGATCTGCCGTCGCTGGCCGGCCAAGGCCTCAATAATTTCGTTCCTGTCGTGGGCAAAAGAGATATCGGCGCCTAGTTGCTGCGCGCGGTGCAGCAGCTCCGGGAGAGGCAGCCGTTCCACCTCTTCCCTTGTCGGAGGGAGCACCTCCATTGTTTGTGTTGGTGCGTGGGGGCCAAGGAAAAGGTAAATCCTGAACAAGGTTCGTAAAAGACTTTATGCGCCAAGGTCCAGAGTGTGCGGTCTGTGATACGAAAGCAAACTGTTGTTTTTGCCCCACGGTTTCTGCTCCACGGTACAAAAAGAAAAGTGGTAACTAAAACGTTGTAGAGAGCAACTGCGTGCGCCATGCATGCGAAGCAAGAAGCATTTCCTTCGTGAAGAAGCACGAGGGCGAGGTGGCAAGAGGCGTGGAGGGACGCAAGAGCTCGTCTTCTGCTGAAACGTCCAACCAATCGATCGAACGCTGTTTTGGGGGTAACTCTACATTCGGTCATCGATCTGATGTACAATAGGAACACGAGTGCATGTTTTGTGTATGTATTTTTCATAGAATGCAAGCAAATCACATGTTCACTTTATGTGCTGACTGCCAAAGCAAATCCTTAAACAAAAATAGTTTGGACATCATGGCCCACGGGAACGACTTGGAACGGCCTTTCTGTCCGAAGCTTTTTGCGGTGTTCTCACACAAGTATTCTGTGCCAGTTCTGCATTTTCCACTTTTGTTGCCACCATGCCGTCCCTTCAAAACTATAACTGCAGTCTCTTTTTGCAATCGCCGTAAGCGGCACGGTTGCATCGGGTAGGCCGGCTGGGAGGCGGCCTGGGTACTCGTAGCTCGTCTTTGTCGAACACTTCAATAAGTTGAACTAGTTCCACTTCTTCCGGCTTGTGGGTCTCCTTACCGCAACCAATGCCACAGACGCGCGCTTTTTCTAGACGTCCGGAATACTCTGGAATGCTTTGTACAGCCACTGGTTGTCATGGAGTTGCCCCTGTCTTCACCTTGTACCTTGTTCTCCGTTGCCAGTTCCAGCCGACCACTTTACGTCGCAACCTTCCCAACAGATTTGTCTTTTACAATCACCCCCAGAGCCCGCACATCGGCCAGATGTCCGTGTTGCATGCCCGGACAGGAACAACACTTGAACGCTGGAGCGTTCCGGGTTTTTCCGATTCAGAATATTTCCGTTTAGGGTAAAAGCAAAACTGGAGACGGGTCGCAAGCCGCAACGCAAAGAGGAACTACAAGAAGTGTTGATGTTCTGAAGCAGCAAAGCAGCACGCCGGCAGATCACGTAGGCCCTTGACATCGTCGTCGATAACCATCGAACAAAGCCCGAATCCTAAGACGCAGTGGCTCGGGTTTCAGAAGCCTCAGGATACATGAAGGTGAACAACAACAGGTCTGCCATATGTATGTTGGTCGCTATATTCATGACCAGATGGCCCCTTGGAGTGCTAAACAGGTGGGCTGACACGGTGCACAACCAGTAAGAAAAGCTCCATATATCTCGGTTGGGAAGTAGCGAATATTTTGGATACTTGCATTGCTTGCATTCCATAATCTTTCTTCCCCGCGCTCGCACGGTTGGCCAGTCGAACAGAAAACACTAATTCCTGCCACTCCCCGCAAGAGCAGTGTCAGTAGGAACTGATTCTTTCCAAAAGCTCCCCAACGATAGCTAGGACACACAAGGTAAGCATTCTCTTCTGATCATTGCATTGTTAGCAAGCTTTGATGATAACTTGTGGGTTCTTAAATCGACTGCACAAGGTCGACTCCAATGCGCAGCTTCTACGCAAGCGGTAGGCTGAAACATGATGAAGACTGTCTTACGGAAGCGGATTAAAGTTCGCCCGCATGCTTAGAGTATTTGTTTGTTCGATGTGAGAGGGAAGAGAGGTGCGGCTGGAACGACGCTGTCATGCGCGAGCAACCTTCTGCTCGCGAACCTTTTCAAGGTAGTAGCAGCCGAAGCTAACAAAGAACGCGCCAAGAAGCATGACAGCAATATAACCGCTGTCTGAATTCGCCACGTAGCCGTTCATCTGCACACGCGGCGGCAAGAAAAACAGAACGGGTGCACAGATCAAAGGTCCTGCTGTAGTTCCTATGAACGCAGCGACATCCCACATGGCCAGCCACTGGGCTCCGTTTTCGCGGGTCGGAAGGCAGTCGACAGCCAAAGCATACGACACGGAAAGTGACGCACCGTTGAACAATCCGTAAAAGAAAGTGATGACGAGGACGGTCCAAAGGTCGTGGACTACGACGTTCAGAACATAGCAGGTCGCGATACCTGCGGCACAGCAATGCAAAATACGTTTTCTCCCAACCCAATCAGAAAGGTGCCCACCGGGAAGAGCCGTGAGCGCAAGTCCTATTTGAGCGCACGATGCGGCTAGCGCTGTGTACGCCTTTGCGTTGGTTGGTCCCAGGTGTTCGCCATCATTATAGACGACCCAATCTCGAAAGTAGTACTGCAAGAACGTCTGTGTCGACGTTCCCATGTAGTAGCACGTCCTGCAGAGAAACAGCCAGTAGAAGTCGGGGTACAACTCTTTGTCAACCCAATAGCAAGCAAGCAGGTCCTTCCAAGTCCAATCACTTCGTTGCATCTGTGGGCACGTCGAGAAGGCACGAGCAGATGCCTCGAAGGAGAGGGATCCTGAAAGGCTGCCAAACGGCGATTCCTTTGACACATCTTCTTCGTCTTCACACGTGAAATTCTCTTGCTCCATAAACTGCAGCTGCTTGTTCACTGACTCAAGGCTTGCGGTAGCCAATGACGCGCCCGCACTCACACAAAGGACGATTATGTAGATGCTGTAAATGTTCACAGTGGGGTAAAAAATGACAAGGCCGAAGCCCATGATAGAACCTGTTCCTAGGATGGAGACAAGGACACCATTTGCCTTGCCAGTTTGGTGTTCTGGGACAAAGTCCGTTGTGAAGCCGATGACAACTGTCTGCATTGCACACAAGCAAATCATGCCAATGAACGAAGCAAAATAGTAGGCCAACGCAGGGTAGTACAACTCTTCTCCCACCTTTGTCCCCGCTACGTTGCTGTAGTGCCACTGAATGAGCAAGCACGGGATAATTGTGATCAGGCCTCCTATTAAGAACGGCCTCCGTTTACCGAGGCTATGGTTAAACCGATCCGAAAAGAACCCAATCGCCGGGCCTCCGAGTTGTGCCACGCCAGCTAGGAGCATAAATCCTGCCAGCCCGAAGTCATGCCACTCGGGGAAGAAACGAACAGCCTCCGACGGGAATGTAATCAATGCGTATGTCGTTAAGCACAAACCGTAGCCGAAGCAAAACGCGTACAGTCCACACAAGTGCCACAAGCTCAGGGCTTTGGCCCTCTTCCTCTTTCCGAGTAGTGGTTTTGCCTCGTCAACTTCATCAACACCCATCAATCAACTCGTCGCTCCCAGCAGAGGTGCTCGTCGGCACCACTCTCCCCCGATCCTAAAGTTTGTGGTGCTAAGAATTCAGTTAAAAAAAGTCATTGCTTGGGTTTGTGCCGATGAGCCTTGAAGAGACTTCTTTGCGGCTTCTCCTAGTCGTTAATGTTGATGGAGCGCTAACATCAACGAAGCTTTTGTTGCAAATTCCAGTAATCGCTCGTTTGTATGCGAATGACTCCTCACAATGCGCAACACTACCTTTCAGATGAAACATTCGGTGTAGATGCTCTCAATGGGTGTTGGGCTCGTCTTCATGGTCAGACTTGGGAAACTGTGCGACAACGCAAAGAGCGAAGAATTTATAAGCGACTTTTGTACTTTCTTACGTCAGAAACGGCAAGTTGTTTGTATATTTTCATTTGGGCGCAATTGGTACGGGGCGGTCAAAAACACCATTCCATGTGGCAACACGCCACTGCTGGAGGAAAGGTTCTACAGATGACATCGAGTCCTTTCGTTACCAATGGAAAATGGATCCTTCGATAGAGAACATTTCCGGTGGGGGACAACTGTCAAGCAACTGTCGATATGCCACCCTTGCACGCTGCGTGCATGGTAGTGACTCGCCGAAATTCAACCGCGTTTGTTTGTGAGTTGGATCGTCAGGCGCTTCGAAGCAAATCGTGCGCATTGGCTTCTCATTTTCAGCACAGCCAAGTCCAAAATGGAGAATCCATTATTGAAGTCACAAAAAGCAGCCAGAGGCCGCTGGGGAAACAAGCACCCGGCGACTCATAAGAACTGCAGGGACTATCTTACTATTCGAATTCGGCCATCATCAGGGCCATCGTCATCGTCAGACGACAGCGGATCTGTGTGAAGATGGTCATCAACTACGAGAACATACCCCCGCGACAGGGCTCCCTGCAGCGAAGATCGCTCTGCGCTATTCTCTGGATGGCCCACTGATCCTTGACAGTATAAGATCGTATTTCATTTTGCCGCTGTTTCTCACGAAAGGGTTGCATAGGATCTGGGACAAAAGGAAATGCATTGATATTTTTTGCCTTAGCACCTGCTCTGTAGGCTTGAGGAGGCTGTTTGTATTTACAGCTTGTTGACGCGGAGTCAAAATTAATAAACGTATCCAAAACAGGACCGATCCTGGGCTGTATGTAACGTGTGAAAGCGTACCTGTTGAGTTGATCAGGGTGCGGCACACGGGACACCGAGAGGTTCCCCGGCCGGTGCCCTTCCCGATCCATGCAAAAATGCAGGTTTCGTGGTATTTGTGGAGGCATGCCGAGAGAGAGATGGGATCTGCCGGCTTCTGCGACAGTGCTTGCAGGCAAATGGCGCATTTATCATCTGCCGGCATGTCTTCGGGGTCCAACGCCACCCACTCGGACCCCAGTAGGCGCATTGCCGCGATGCGCCTAGCCGCGCACTGCCTTGCTTTTTCCGCAATCTTCGCAACCTTCAGTTGCCGTTTGTAGCTCTCGGGGTCCACGTCCTTCAATCGCTGCAGCTCCTCCGCTTCTTTTGCGGCGATGCGACGGTCTTTCACGGTTTCCTTCCTGATGTAGAGAACGCACCCCTCGTAGATTCCTCCTGATGAGGGTACACTGTTCCTATCCAAAGGTTTCACCGGAAGCGGTGGGTTGTCGCCTAAGCAGAGCCACAGTCCGCAACCTTCCATGCTGCTGAGCCCGACTTTCTTCAAAAAGACAGGAAACGACGATCCGATACTCTTTCGCGGGTTAATCGATGCCACCGCGCGCTCCCCGAGCAGGAACCCGTCGCACATTAACTTGACTATCATTGTTATGCCCCACCACCAGCAACGACCTTCCCCCTTCCAACACTAGAAAGATAGTGTTCATGCGGTACGAAAAGCACGAGTGAGTAGAAACTCTGCGCATCATCCCATAGAAGTTGTCCTGTAGACCGAAGGAAACGCTGAGACTAAGAACGAGCGTAGCAAGCGGCTCTGTGAGAAGCAGAACAAGTGTTGCTGAAGAGCACTATAGGTTAAACCCCTGCCTGTACTGCAAATATGCTGACGATTCACATGATAGAATTTTCTCAGTGGCGCAGCGGATGCGAGCCATTCAGACATGTTTGCTTCAAAAAAATTGTCTCAATTGTAACATGCTGGATGTGCACCCATACATCGAAAACAATTTTGATCGAAGCATGTAGAGCTTAGCAATGTCCAACGCCTTTTCGACTGCGCCGCTCGTCGGGTTTGACGAAGGTTTCAAGCAAGTAGAGGAGGTGACAGGCTAGTCTGGCAGATAAGAACTAGGGTGCAAATCATATAGAAGTTAGCTACGCGTTTAAACCTTGGACCAGGTGGGTGAAAATAAGTGATTGTTTCTTGCCGTGCGGACACAGCCTAAGCCTTTCGGAGGCGCGCAGCAATCTTAAGCTGGCGAGACAAGCGCCATTCATTCGGCGCTTCGAACTTGTTAAACAACGGTTCAATCTTCTCATTCTGTTTTCTCTTGGACAGCTTGGTCGGGTCGTGCACTTGGAAAAAGTTCGGTGCTAACTCCGGCAGCCAGTTGGGCTCTATGGCCATCACCTCACGCATGTATTCTTTAGTTGTTAATACAAGGTCGTGGTAAATAACCCACTCGGGCTTCTTTTGGAACAGCGACGACGATGGATGAACATACACGAGTTGATCTTCGGTGACAGTCCGGTAACCGTCCTGTGAGTTTTCTTTGGAGCTACACTCGTGGGATAACCCGTACCAAACTTAGTTTGTCGTTTGTAGCTGGATCTGATAGCGGGGTTCTCATTGGCTTGACTGCAGGGAACTTTCCATGACAAGGGAGACCAAGCTCGCTTGGTTGTACGGTGAAGCCCGTCGTCAACAGCGTCCAACAGTTGCGACGCGCATTGCCGGCGCTAGCGCTGAGCAAAGGAAGCATGCCACAACCAAGTAAGAGACGACAGGCACCGGTTCCCTCTGTGAGGACACAATACCACAGGTGCAAGAAGAGCTCGAAAACTTACAAAGAACTCACCAAGGTGTGCTTCTAAACTTCAGGAGGCCTTGCGCAAGCAAGTGCACAACCATCTGTCGAGAGTGCTTGCGTCGTATATTTCCAACGCAAGTCCAAAGAGATGGCATACTGTGTTGTCTCGCTTCGCAGCATGAAAAAAGAATCCACTGGCAATCGCTTTCCGAATGCAGGTGTAATTTTTGCCTGCCGAAAGTATTGGGAGCCGGTACTTTTCGAGGATCAGGATAAGCTGCTTGCGAACGTCGAGAGCACGCGAGAGAGAACGAGCTTGCAGAAAGTTGTCATAGCACCACGGAGCGCTGTATTTTGCAGCCTTCCAGCCCTCGAAGATGGTGAGCAACGTGATGTGATCGCCTTCAGGCTGGTGAAACTTCGCCTTTCGCTGGTCAGCGAGCTGCGCCTTCTCTTTTGGCCGATAGAAAACACCTTGCACAGTCAGCATTGCTACAATGGTAGTAATGTCGTCTGCGCAACCGAAGTCGACTGCCGTTATGAGCACTTTACTCAACGGAGGTTCCAGGGGGAACTCTGCCATACGGCGGCCCAAGCGGGTTAGTAGACCTTCTTCGTCCAGAGCACCGAGCGCGTACAGAGATTCCAAGGCCATGACAAGGGTTTCTTGGGGCGGTGCGTCCATGAAAGGGAAGGAGAGCAGGTCGTGTATGCCCATTGCTTTCAGAGTCAGCACCGTGTTCGCCAGGTTTGTTCGCTGAATTTCAGGCACCGTCATGGGCAGCATGTTGTTCAAATACTCGCTCTCTGTGTAAAGCCGAAAGCATTTCCCGGGACCAGTCCTCCCAGCTCGTCCTGCTCTTTGCTTCGCCGAAGCTTGTGAGATAGGCGCTACATCTAAGGAATCCATGCCAAGCTTCGGGTTGAACCGCTTCTGCTTGCTCAGACCAGGGTCAATTACGTAGTAGATTCCGTCAATGGTAATACTCGCCTCTGCAATGTTCGTGGCGATGACAATTTTGCGAGCGCCTCTTGGTGCCGGTTCGAAGATCTTGCTCTGCATCTCGGAGGGCAGTGATGCGTAGGCGGGCAGGATCAGCAGCTCCGGCACTTTTGGACCGAGCTTTTTCGTGTATTCGTGCAGCATTTCGCCTGCCGTGTCGATCTCTTCCTGCCCAGTGAGAAACAACAGGATGTCGCCTGGCGGCTCTTCCACGTGGATCTGCATCGCGCAAATGAGGGCCGCATCCAGATAGTCCGGCTCGTCATCGTTGGCGAAGAGCGTTTCTACTGGGAACGTGCGCCCTGGAATAGTCAGAATCGGGCATGATCCGAAATACTCGGAGAACTTTTCGGCATCCAATGTAGCCGAGGTGACAATGAGATACAGGTCCTTTCGGCGGGCCACGAGCTGCTTCATGAGTCCGAACAAAACGTCCGTGTTGACAGTTCGCTCGTGTGCTTCATCCAGCATTACAACACTATAATTCTTGAGCTCGGAGTCGATCAACGACTCTCGCAACAGCATACCATCTGTCATGTACTTTATCTTTGTCGCAGGCGACGTCACATCCTCGAACCGAATAGCATACCCCACATCATCACCTAGTTTGCATCCATACTCCTCGGCAACACGCTTAGCCACAGACGTAGCAGCGACACGTCTAGGCTGTGTGCATCCAATTCTCTTGTTGTTTTGGCAAAATCCTGCTTCCACGAGGTATTGCGTCATTTGCGTCGTTTTTCCGGACCCCGTTTCACCAATGACAACCAAGCATTGGTTCGCTTTCACGGCAGCAACCAGCTTGTCTTTCAGCGCGTAAATGGGCAGAGACTCCCTCTGGGCTTGAATGGACGCTGTCTGAATCTTCCCAAAGCTCGGGACATCTCCGAAGGCCTTTCGTTTCCACTCACTGAGCTCTTCTGGCTTGTCTTTACGGCTCTCGGTGAGCTGCGGAATGGACGGCGCCACGTCGTCCCAATTGGCTGCCGGGGCTGCTTTTTGCTTCGCCTCTGTCCGCTGTTGCTCGTCTTTGAAGTCCCTGCGTTCTTTCGCGCGCATTCGACCGCTTTCGGCGGCTTTCATCAACGAGGAATCGGGACCGCGGGTCAGCTTCACAGGCGACACCATCACACGGTTGTGCGCGGCACCCTTTAAGAAGGCAACCGGCTTGTTGTTCACGACAATTTCGTAGTCAATGTCGTCCTCCGCTTCAATCTCCTGCAGCACGCCATGCGACTCATCGTACAGCGGATCGTCGGTGACGTTCTTTCCTGTGATGGCCCCAACCCTCTGCAGAAGAGTGCGTTCCCATTGCTCATCCCCGGTCAGTGTGCCTGATGTCTTCTTTTTCTTCAAAGAAGTTGTGGTCTCCTCCTTGTACACGAGGCCCGAAATGCTCTGCTCGCCTTTCCCGCCGAAGAAGCTGCCTGCCGCCTCCTGCTTCTCCTTGGTCTTTTGGTAAATCTGCTCGCGATTCGCTGCCTGGCGAGGCCGCAGGTCTTTCCCCGTAGTTTGGTCGACTTCTTTCATGTCGAGGGAAAGCCGTTTTTCTGTCTTTGCCATGACCTTGACGAAGACTCTCTGCCCTTTCGTGAAATGCTCCCTCGCGTCTACGTTTCGGGCATCTTCCCCAGGCTTCAGCGTCAAATGCAGCGAAGACATGTGGCACAGACCCTCTCGTTTGTTTGTCACGACCCAGCCTTGCGGCATCACACTCACCAGTTGGACAAACACCCCAAAGTCTTTGACGGACGTGACAACGCCTTCGTACACAACGTACACCTCGAGGTCGCGGCATTTCTTTTGGCGCTCGATCTTCTCTCTGATGATCTCCTCATCCGTTTTGCGAGGAGGCCTTCGTTTTTCCTCACTCGAGGTCGTAGAAGAACGCCTCCTTCGATCTCTCTTGCGCCGCTTGTCACCTCTGTCTCGATCGTCGTCCGATGGCGACCTTCGACGGCGTTGCTCTTTCCCTGCTTTGTCCTTCCCGTTTCCCTCTTCCCCATCTTTCTGCTTCTCGGACGACTCCTTTGCTGTATGCATAACGGGCAGCATATTTTGCACAATGTTGTACACACGCTCGATGAGCGGCACGGGGAAGTCCTTGTCATCTTTCAAAACGGCTTCTCTCACCTGCGAGAACTTCTCGCACTTCTGAATGATCTCAATGAAAAAATCGGCAAGCAGTCGATTGTCATCATCCTTGCCGAAGTGATTGTCAAGCTCACTGCACACCTTCGATGCAATCGACAGCTTCTGCAGGTCGGCAAAGATGTCCATCTTCGCAAAAGCCCAACCCAACCCTACCCATCGACAAGGGCCTAGAGTGTCTTTTCTTTGAAAGTATGCGAGCACCGCAGAGGAATAATTGGCCCTTCACCTCGTTGAATGTGCACCACTTTACGATTGCGGGTGTTGGAAATCCGCGCGTAACCTGGAACAGGAACTCTCCTTTCATGACGAAGGGCGAAGAGTATTGACGTCCTCGTTGTTTATCTGTCAAGAGCCGACTCCTTCTTTGCACTATACCGCTACACCACGGCGGTCGGCTCCAAAAAGGTCGGTTACTGGGTTCATGGACGACCTGGGACCCCCTTTCCCAATCTTATTTGAGCCCACTCGGCAACAGCCTGAGGCTAGTTTTAGTGGGCGACAACTCGGCGTTTTCGTTTCGAGCACAAACGAGCACAAACCTGCGCGGTGGCACGTGATGGAAGCTTTCCATCAAATACCGCAGGCCAGGCCAGAACTGCCACCACTGAAGTCAGCACGTATCGCAGAGACCAGAGCATTGTGTTCATGAATGAAAAGAATCTATGGGTGGGCTGAGCCTGCGCCTGTGTTCGTGTCAACGAAATCAGGCACAGAGCGTATCGATCAGGTGAGCACAGGCAGAGCAAGAGAATTGAGATGAAATCGTTAGAAGAAGTTGTGTCATTGGCTCAAGTGAATCCAATCAGCGACGCCAAGGATAATCTGCTGGACCGTACCCAATTCTCCACTCGGAACTGAATCGGTGCCACGATAGACGACGTGTTTGAGTGAAGTAATCACGGAAAGGAGGACGATCAAACTAAAGTCGCCAAATGAACTTTGGCAGACATGCACTTCAGGCGAAAGCATTCAAAATGTTCAAAACGCAACGCGTCTACGTGTCCGTGCTTCTATGATGCGGCAGCATAAAACGAGCTTGCCGCGTTGTTGTTGCCGCGCGGCTTCTGTCGCTTTGCCTGTTGCAAGGGCTGCATAGTAGCGGCCACTGCGCTGTTGTAAGCAAGCAGTTTGCGGCGGGCCTCCATGAACTGCAACGCGTCGTCAACGGACTCAACGCCTCGCCTTGAAAGAACGTTGTAATCACTTTCGACAAGCTTCTGCATCCCTACAAGCTGATTACCACCAAACGCTTCGGTAAGTGGCTCGTCTGGCAGGCTGCCCGCGACGAGGGCTGTGCTGCTTCCAGCCGTGTCGCGGACATGCTTTAGAATCCGAAGGCCAGATACCCGAGAAAACCCGAGATCCGTGCAGAAAAGGAGGACCTCCTTGTCAGGCAGGCTTGCAACGTCGCTACGCTTCAACTTGTTTCGCGACAGCGCCTGGTCGAAATCGTCTATCAGCTTTGCGACAGACAGACTACCGCCTTCTGCATCGGTTGGCGGGGCTCTCTCCATCGCAGCCCGAACCGCAAGAGGACCGCTTTCGTCACTCGTGTGGATACGCGCTTCCGCTGTGTTTGCGCTTTCCACCGTTCTATTGTCGCTGGACCGATTGACGGGGGTGCTGTTGTGATTGGCCGGAAAGCTGATGATCTCCGACCGCGAGATCGTTTCTGATTGATCCGCGCTGGTGGGCTGCTTTCGTTTCACAGCTCGCAACAACCGGTTGTACCTGATCACGCTGTGAACTTGCTTTTTCCAAAGGGATAAAAGTTCGCTCGTCGTTCGCTTTTGCGGATCCATAGCTTGAACGGGGGTGAACGTGGTGGAAGGCGGTGGGGCCGCTGCACGCTGCATTCGCTTTGCTGCTGAAGCTCGCGTCACCAGAGCTGCCGTTCGTAGCAGAAGAGCCACCGATGAGCCGCCTATGCAGGATACTGTGGCTTCTTTGACCATGTCCACGTGAGACTGCGTGCCCAGAAATGCAGAAACGGTGCTCGACTCACGTTCTGGGACAGCCACAACTTCGAACGGAGTGACACACGTGTTGCTGACGGTCGGCGATTCTGTGTTAAACACTCGTTCATTTTTGTTCCCGTTGTTGCCGTCTGCGTCCAAGCACGTCTCTACCTCTGCGCCGCCATCGCTTTGCGCCACACTGTCAGCATTCTTAAACTGCCGATCGACAGCTATCCAAAGCTTGCTGAGGCCGATCCACGCGAAACAGAAACTTCCGCCTACAAGTCCTGCTACTGAGCACACTGCTGCAATTCCCAGGGCGGCTGCATGAAGAAAGGGAGGCGGGCACGTTGTTGCATAGGCATTCCCTTGCAAATACGGAAGCGAAGCCGAAGTGAGGGAGCTGAAGCCTTCTGTCGGGTCGCACACGCTGGCGTCGAGATAGGAAGCGAGAGCGAAGAGGAAACTCGACAAAAAGTAGCAGATGCCGAGACACGACACGCGCCGGATAAGCGATGCCTCTTCGCTGACGGGGTGCAGGATGCGCCCACCGCTGGTGTTCGATACAGCGAGACTGTGAAAAGCAGCGGAAGTGTGCTTGAATGCGCTTGCAAGCAACAAGAACCCGAGAAATGACACCGCACGCAGAACATGCGCTGAAACGGGGAGCGCCGAGGACTGCATGTGTAGCGGCCACTCGAAAGTGCGGAGAAGAGCAAGCAGCGCACCCAGAGCTGCGGCCACCAACGGAACGGCTATCAGCGACGGCGGAACGGGGATTTTACGGGTGATAACGTATGTCCGGAAAGGATAGTCTGCGTCCACGAGAAGAGAGCTGCAGCTCTGCTTGCGCTCGTGAGCTCCGGCACTGGGAACGCTTTCAGAAGTTCCCGAATGGTTTGACTCATTGTCGCGGTCGCTTTGGTGCGACTTTTGGACCTTCACCACAAAACGTGAGCCTTCGGCGAGGGCACTACGCAAACTTACTGCATCAGCAACGGCTGCATCGTTGACGGCGACGATGACCATGCCTTCAGCCAGCCCGCCCTCTTCCGCTGCACTCTGCGGCTGGACGGACACAACAACATTTTCTTTGAAATGGAAGCCGAGGACCCCACCTTCCGGTCTAACGAGCTCCACAACTGTCACACGCTCTCCGCTCCTGGTCAACGGGTTTTGCATCTGCATTCTTCCTGCATCGGTGGCGACTATGGAACGCAACTACCCACCCCCCTAATGAACATACATAGAATGCCTACGTTAGGTTGCTGCAGGTTCACCTTGCTGCCTCTAGCTAAGAACCAATGCTTTGGATGCTGGTGCTATTCAAACCGCGAATAAACGACTGTGGGAGTTGGTATGGGCAGGCAAGTGTCAGATGCTTCCCTTACTAAACCGCGGGTACACGGTTTTGCGCTCTCTGTACCTCCTGGGTTTCCTGGTTGGACCGGTTCTTTAGGAGTTTCCTGTGTTCGGTCCAGGAGCCGAAGCGCCGGTTTGATGCATATATGCCAGCACTGGTGCACCCTGACGTGAGCTATCGGTGGCCAGTTGCAGCATATTTCTTCTTTATAGTTGGCAACTTACCGTGCAAGTTGCTTTGAAAGGTAGTGAACCGATGTGCCCGAAACAGTGTTGACTCTCTACAAACTGGTGACCACTGTGTGAGCTCATAGATACAAGGCCTGAAGTCCAGACTGGTCCTGACCGCTGATAAAGTCGCCATTGAACCATTAGACAGCTGCAGAGGACCTGCATTGGTGATACCCCATCAAAAATTGCGCAAGCGAACTTTTACTCCAAAAATAGGTCGAAACTCGACACGTGACACCAGAATGGTCGAGAATGGACAAAAATGTATACAGTTTCGAAGACATGCTCAGGGACAAGGCGAACGACCTGTTTTTCAAAAACAGTCCATGCCTTTGAAGTGTAAATCTCACGAGACTAGACGACTTTGGAAATTGTCAGTCGCTCTCATTCAAGCTCAGACCATCGTGCGGCGACAACCAAGAATGACACGAGCGGAACTACACACAGACGATGCAAGTTCAAGGTTGACTGCATCGACCTTTGCAAAACTCTTCAACGCATGAGTGTGTCCATCACCAGAAGCCTGAAGAGATGATTGCTGCAGGTTAGCACATGTGAGTTACGCCTCACGGCCACCAACAATAAATCTCTGTTTGCCTGAAGTGAAGCCTTGGCTTGCCCGCTTCGGGGACGCGTCCCCATGGTCTTCGACCCCACTCAGTCTCTTACTTGTTTGTGATAACCAGCGCTGTCTTCGCCAACGAATGTCGCGCAGAAGAAAGCAAGTGCAAATACAACGAAGACGCCCTGGACGTCTAAGGTGCTGTGAAGAATGACGGAATGCTTACTTCTGTTGCCAAGAATGTCAGAAAAGTCTCAAGTGACCTGGGGCTCCGGAGGTCCGCCTCTAGTTGTGACCCTCATCATTGAGACAAAGTATCGCAATTAAGATCCACCCCCGTGGACAGGCTTGGCTCGCAGTTGCCACGTCGTCATGCTCTTTTCGGGAGAGTTGATAGCCACTTGATGTGAAGCCCGTGGCCGAGCACGTTGGCGAAACCCCGTGCAGCATGTTCGCGTGCGCGGTGGCGTTACACCTGTCAGAGCTCTCTCTTAACTCGTTCTCCTCCAACGGACTCGGACAAAAAGATCTGGGTGGGGTACGCCAAAGCTGCCAGGTGCAAATCCCCCTCGAAACCTGGTGCACAACCTAAACCCAAACGCACCGTTATCCCAAAAACGGCAGAGAAATGTGCTGGATAGGGTACTCTGTGGTTTTCCTTGTGGGGAGTCAGTTGCATGCTCTCAAGACACAGAGCTCGTTTTTGTCACTGCTTGAATTGTCGCAGGCGCAAGCACTCCCAAACTGTGTTATCTTGAAGTCCATCAGCATCTTCACTGGCATTCACCCTGAACCTGACGGTAGTCCAATGCCAGTGTGTGTGCCCACCAATGTTGCGTCGAGTTCTACTGAGGCTCTGTTCAGGTGATGGTGCGAAGTGTGGCAAAGGGATAGTCGCGCAAAACTTGGATCTGTGTTGCAGGATGTGGAGAAGGAAAGACGGACAGTAGACAAATACGGAAACGATAAGGCGAACGAATTCTACAGACGGAGATAGAGACTTCTCCGTCCAGCCTAGCGGGTTGAATGTCCAAACGTGCAGCACCAACTCAGAAGATAATTTCTGAGTCACCCGATACTCGGTGACTCGGAAATCGGTCCATCCGGGCGATGGCGCTTTCGTGTATCGCTGTATCAGCGTCGAAAACGGGTTCTGTCTGTGTCGCCGGCTTGGGCTGATCGGACTGCTTCTTCCGCTTGTTCTCGGGGAGAAAATGAACCGGCATTGGCTGAGGAATTGGGGTAGTTCGTTTTTGTTTGCATGACATAAGAAATGTATTCATCTTCCTGAACGAATTGGACCAGAACGCTGAAGCCTACAATATCGGATCGATTGTGCTACATAAGCATGACGCCGCATGCACATCAAGCTAAAGAAGAATACTCGATGGCGTCCTTTTCTATTTTTTTCACAAAAGGACGCTCATTCTTGCATTCCGGCAAAACTCACGAGGCTCTAATCACTTTGTTTGTTTGTGCGTGCCGGTTGATGCTTGTATTTACCCTGTGTCATGTTCCGGTGAGGAACTCTGGTCACCACCAAAACACGCTGCCCACGTCTTTTTAGCCTGCACAATACATTGAAGGGCAACCCGCAAGATTGTTAGTACTAAAAACCCCCACAGGTACCTGAAAAGAAAACGGCTCTTTGAGCCTTAGACTACTCAACAAGGTCAGAAGCTTTGAATCCTGAGAAAATTCAGGGTTACTACATGGCAACAAAAAGCAACATACATCGTCTTGGTTGAAGTTTGGGCCGTCACCGGGAGGGTACGGGTCGTTGCGCGTCACGAGGAAGATGGCCAGCGCGGCAAGGAAACCGATAACTGAAAAGCCCAGCGCGATAAACATGGTTATGGCTGCGCTTCTCCACGACGTCGAGACGGAAATGCCAGGATAAGCTGCTTGCAGGATGTCCTTCATGTGGTCCTCCAAGTTGTTGGTAATATTAGCGACGGTTGCAATGAGAAGGATTGCCACCATGAACGCGAAAATGGCCAGCAGAAGAGCTTGATTTCGGGTTCGCATCGAGTTCAGTGGCGCAATGAAGTGAAGAGCGAAGGTAATCGAAATGCTGGGAAGCAGCATGCTTTGGGCTACTAGGAACATCTTCGTCAGAGAACGAAGCGAATTGCACAGTGTCTCAACTCGCGCAGTATCCTGCTGGCAGTATTGGTATCCGGCAATGATACCTTCGTTGACATTGCGGTGGAGTCTGTCATTCGCAGCATGGTGGATAAGAATCGCCTTCGTGGTTGTGGGATCATTTTCATCCTCCGTTCCTGTATTTGCAAGCACGTCTCCATTCAGATCCAGACGCCAGAGGTTCATTGAGCCCAGGTGTTGGCCGTTGATTTCAATTTTGACCACGTCCGTTATAACTACCGGGAAAAGGATGCCCAAAAGCAAAAATTGAATAGCGAATGCGATCATCAAGCGCACATCAACGGGACGACTAGCAGGCACTTCGGTTGCCCCTTCGCCTTGCTTCGGGGCCGTTGATATCGTCATTGTTCTAGCTTTTCTTTCAGGTCCCTGATTGTATGTACGCGTACTTGTGTGTTTGTGAGTGAGCGTCGTGGACCCGTTTAACGTGGTGCCTCCCTTCGCAGAAGTACGACCACCCGTGTGTGTGAGTGTTGGAATTCAATCACGGGTAACCCCTGAAGCGGAGTGTAGCCCAAGTTGTCAGCATCCTCACGTCTCAGCTGACGGTCCTGCCGGCTGCTCGTGGTAGCCACGCGCTGTGCAGCCTCGTTTGGTTTAGGCTGCCTGCTTCATGACCCATGTGCTGCTGGTCGCAACACGTATCTGGGGGGCAATCGCCTCTTTTTACACGCGGCGCAGCGGGGTGCACCATGCTTCGCGCATCTTGCCGTCGCATTCCTGGACGCCTTGCTGCTGGTCGGGATTACTTGCGCCCCTCTGCTGCTCTCTTCCACTCGGCTTCCTCCTCCATGTTGTAAAAGATGCTGCTCGCTGCCCATGCCTCGTGCCTTCACAAACGGTTCACGGATGTCGTCGCAGCTATGCCAGGGCGCGGCTGGCTCACTGCCCGCAACACTGTTTCGGTTTGCGAGGCGAGTTCGGCTCGGCTCGTGAGGCCTAGTATTACCCCTCGGCCTAGCGCTGTGACGCTGGTGACATTGGAGACATGCCACAATGCCACGTGCCATCGCGGTAGTGACCGCGATGGAAAGACTGGCCTTTCGCCAGCGCACTGCTCTTGAACTCTTCGTACTGCGCCCGTATCAATCCTACTTGCGCACCCGTTTGCTTGTCGCCACTTTCCCCAGTAGGCTTTGAGTTTTCACATGCTGTTTTTGGGTCCTGTGACTCGGGTGGGTGGACGTGATCCTTCGGGGGACTACTAGAGCGTGGGAGGCAGCTTCTCAATCCGGCACTCGGCTCAAGACTTCTGTCTTCTTGCAGTGCTAGCTGTACGGGGCTCTCGGCCCCTGAGTGTCTTTACACAGGCGGCACACTTCTCCCGAGAATGTGGCAAGCTCTCTCTGTGCAATGAACTTGGCCTGACTAGCTGTTCCAAACTCCTGGCAAGCACCCGACGGATTTTGGCTGTGCACGATTCCACATTACACAGGCGGAGCGTGCGACCTCCACCGGACCGTGGGGGGGTTGCGGCTACCCCGGTGTAATTAAATGACTTGGCGTACCCGCCCAGTCAGGCTTGGCCACGGTGCCACGTTCTGTGTACGCTCCATTATTCGGTACCTCAGCTCTCTCCATTACTTTTCGTTCGGAAGAAAAGGAGGAAGCGTACTGACATGCATTGGTGTGACACGTTGTGGTTACTTTACTGCTTTCCACTTTCGAGGAAAAGGAGGTGAAACTCACCTTCTCGGTGTCTGAAACTGGCTGCCGTTTCGAGTCGCTTGTACAAAACACGCTTATCGGAAGAAGGCGGGCGGTTCGTTTTTGCCGGTTGATCAGTTTCCCAGTTGTGTTACCATCGGTTTAGTTCCTGGTCAAGTACCCCGCCGCGAACTGTACGAACTTTACTGACATGTGCATTCTTCCAGGTTCAAACCTGATCAACCCCCAAAACACTACGATTACATCTTGTTAGCCTTCACATTGTAAGGCAACCCGCATTGTTAGTTTAACAGTGTCCATGTTGCTCGTGCAGCAGCGTGGAAACGCTGCTCTTCACCTAACGGCTGCACTTCCTTCTCCTGACGCGGAAGCTTATCACTTCGGATAGGAGCAGAACCGAGAGCTGACTTCACGCTCAAGCGATCGCACGTTCGCTCCATAACACTCGCTGCAGCGTGAACCGCCCATTTATTGCTGCATGCTGTTGACCGCTGAACAAGCAAACACCTGTCACCCGATGGTCCCGCAGTAACGGCGCAAACGGGTGCCGGGGTTTCTTCATGACCGCTGAGCGAGGAAGGGGGTCACAAAGAGGTCCTTGTCTACGTTGCTGTCGCCCATGTCGACACATGGTATTTTGACAGTGTCTCGGCAGCCCTTGCCAGATGCAAGGTCAATGGCCAAGAGGGCAGCAGGGAAGGCGGCGGCGTCGAAGGTGAAGGATGAGGCAGGAGCGGCTTTGAGAGACGCCCAGAATGTCGCGAATGACATTAGCATTGGGAGGACGGGGGGCAAAGTTTCTGGCGTGAGCTGAGACGCGTAGCACCGCCCGGTAGCTGGTTCCTTCACTGCAAAAACAACTTTGTCAATGTACATTGTCTCTATCTCACCCTCACCGCCTTGTTGGACCTCCATCTTATGAAAGATTGCGAGAACGAGCCCGGCTCCAAACTCCATTTTCAAAGGCTCGGGCATGTGCTTCAACTTCGATTCGAACCCTGCCCATGTATTCGGCGCTGCTCTCTTCCGCATGGCTCTGGTTTGGCGCCCTCTTTGGTGCGCTTGGATCTGTATCGCCGCTCGGTTTTCAGCATCTGTGTAGTCACGAGCCACGTGCTCCTTCGTAACAATCGACGGCGCAGCCGGTGTTTCAGTAAGCCCAAGGCGGTTGGCTTCGCTCTCTCCTTCAACTGCGCACCCAGCCCTTTCTGCAAAGTAACGCGTCGCAAAGTCATCGAACAGAGGGCCCATTACAACGCGTTCGCGCCTGCACTCGGTTGCAAAGTCGCGCAGGATCCGCGGCAACTCCTTCACTACATCGATCCCGTCGCCGGCCACTTCGTTCATAGTTTCGCGTTTGTATACTTTTCGTTCTTCTTCTTTTGTCCTGCAGACAATCAACCAAGGTCGATGTGCAGTCTGTATCTTTCGACCTATCTTGTTATCCATCGTTTGGGTTCTGCTAATAGTCCTTCTCTCTTTCTTTTTCAGAGTTAAAGTTCGTTTTTGTTCGCTAATTTCCCGACGACGCGCCAACCAGCGATCCCCCAGATGTCGGGCCGTCGACAAAACCCCCTGCGATTTCCCTGGACGGTTGGACTCGAGCTCTTCAGCCGTGCAACGCTGTAAGCAGCGTTAGCTACAAAAGCCGCAGACCAGCAAGCAGAATTCCATTACCGGGTGCTCCCAGGGAAAAGTGACTGTTGCCGACCGTTACCGGCCGTTCCCAAGCAAAAAGGTGACCCATAAAACCGCCTCAAAAAGAAAAGAACTCGGGCCACTCATTGTACTACAGCGTGAGTTGGGGCTCTCGTCCAGTGAGGCACTCGTAGTTGTCGGTGGTGAGCATGCGGCCGCCGCGCAGCGTGTAGCCGGTTTCGGCATTGCCGCCGCCATCAAGACTGCCGCCGGTCAGCGGCATGGCTTCGAATATGGTGATGTTCCGCCCCTCGACGCCGGCGTCGCGGATCATGAACGCCGCAGCGGACAACGAACCGATGCCGCTGCCGACCAGGTATGCTTTGATGGATTTGTTCTTTTCATCGGTGTGGGTCGCCATGGTAGTTGGTGGTCGGTTTGGTACGGGAAACGTACGGGGAGAGAGTTCGGGGACCTGGGTAGGGGTGTCATTTGTTTCTGTTTATTCAGAACACCACACTTTTTAGAGGCGCAGTCAGGCGCTACTAGGATCTGACTGGGAATCCCGTTTACTGCTGCCTTCGGCTTGTTATTTCAGTATACCGGTACTTCTGGTCGACGATGCCGCTATATTACCGCTGGCGAACGGTGAAGGCGCAGCGCCTCCCCCGGCGAGGTCGCGGCACTTAGCAGTGCGGGGGATGCCAGCGTGTTCAGGGTAAAGGACGTGCCCGGTGACGCAACTCCGCGCCTGACTACCACATCCCGTAGGCAAAGCAACCACCCAAGCAAAGCCTCTGCTGGACCCGAACCGCACCATCTGAGGAAGTGAAGTCTATTCCAGCTACCAGCGGGACGAAACATCTTTCCTCAGCTGCTCTGGCACGTGGCCTTGTTGTGAAGATATCTCGCTGTGCTGAGCCCCTCGGTTGCTGCGGGCCTGTGGTTTCTTGGTTTGGTTCGTAGTGCGTACAGGTCGTAGATTCGAGAAGCGGTTTCCACAAATAGTACCCCGGCTGCTCACTGCTATGTTCTTGGTGCCATTTTCGGTCCAACCCACGAATGCCTGCAAATCACGTTTTTTTGTCTTTTTGGGACGTGCAAGCGCACCAAGTTTTGCGCCCACCCACATGGCGGAGTCACGTTTAGAAGCCCATTGATGCGTGCGCCTAGGGGGTTGTCAAGAACGGTGCTGGCCAACATGTAATCAAGTTTCTAGCGGGGTTTTGTGAAAACCTATACAAATCCCTGACCACAATTCGTTACCACGATAGTCATTTTACAGTCAAATTGACTAATGTGCTAGTCATCCTCTCTCGAGCAGCCAGAAAAGGAGAAAGAAGAATCTTGTGGGGAGAATTCGGGTAGACTGAGAGAGCGCCAAGACAAGGCGCAAATTGTATTTCGCCTCATTGGCGAATACGAACGGGTGACATTGCACAGCGAGAGAAGGCTCTCCAAAGCGACCAAGTGCAACATGCTTGTTGCTGCCCGTGCAAGGTGCTGGTGCGGCGCGAGACTTTATGCATCTTTAGCGCTCGTAGGACGCGACCGGAGTTTTTCGATTTCTTCAGCTTCTTGTATTGCTGATGCTGTGTCTTTGATGTAGCGTTGGCGAGCCATTTCAACGAGTTGGGGTGGGATGCACGAGTACACAAACTCGTTATTGCGCAACAGAAAGATCCCATCCCCATCATGATAGACGGCAGCGAACCCGTATAAACACATCGGAAGAGCGAGCGCATAGAAGAGGATCAACATGCCGTACTCAAAGGCTGTTCCGTCCTTGTAGTGCTTCCAAAGGCCCCAACGCTGACCCTTCTTCAGCGGCACAATTTCTCCTCGTAATTTGGCGCGGTAGACAGCGGCGGGAATTCTCTTATCGCGCAGCAGCACGTGGCGGACGAAATGGTAGCCGAAAAACGGGACGGACACAAGCGCGGCACCCATGGCGTAGTACCGCATGCCCCTCGCAAAGTTGTCTTCTTTCTTCGGCTTCAGAGAGTAGAGGGAATGGGTGAACGCCGCGTGGCCAGCAGTCGTCGTCGCGAAAAAGGGGATCGCAACGGCGGCCACAAAGGGAACGATACGCTTCACGGATCTCACTCGACCGTACCACCAGTCGGTGTACCCTAGGGCAAGGCTTGCCAGCATCACGGGAGGTGCCATGCGGAGTGTGCCCATCAGAGCGCAGCACGGGATGCATTCCGCTCTGTCTTTTCGCAGGACGTCGTTCTCCCTAGCGACCAGGTCGCGCGTACCCTCTGTCACTAGCGACAGTTTGGGTACCACCGACCCACTATGCCTCCGGTACTCTGCAAGGGCAATTCTTTCCGTTTGCTTCAGCACGCGTCCGTAGGTCGCCATCTCCTCCGCTTCGAGACCCGAAATAGCCGCATTCCCCGCCTTTTCCTTATTTTCTTTTAGAGCCTTCTCCCTCTCCATCTCAGCCCGCAATGTCGGGTTGACGCTTCTCGCGGGCGTATCGAGCCCGGTAAACCAGTTCCATGCATAGTCCATTATGTGATCCTCCCGCTCCACCCCAGCCTGAAACACAAAGAATGATTCGTCTGGCCTGAGAAACACAAACAACCCACCTCATTGGTACACGTGGTCACGTTTGCGACAGATTGCAACACATGTGGTTGCCATTTTGTTGCTAGTACCGACCAAGTTGCAAGCTGAAGCATAGTCGAATCGAGAGTCGAATGAAGTGTTCTGCTTCCTGTTTCATCAGCGTGCAAGCAACAGCCAAGCAGCGACACGTCATCTCGCCTGAAGGCTTGCGAAGATCGATCCAATAAACTGAATACCGAGACCAAAGTCCGAAACGATGGGCCAAGAACGAGTATCGGTTGAGTCTTCTTTCAAGTGGCAGCATTCCAAACAGGTTCGTCACGCCCCGCCGACGTCTAACAGGGGCTAAAAATGTGATTGATGCGGTACGTGCTCAAAACTGCCCAAAGACGGAACTCCCTCGCTGAACGCAAGCCCAGTTCGGGCAAAGCCCGGGGAGCATTGGACCATTACGCATGGGGCTGGCCACGTTGGTTTTGGTGCCCATCAGATGCGGCGTAGTGCTGCACCCAACAGATTAGCATGTTCCCCCCTTCATTATCCGTGTTTCGGTCGGTGAGCCTTCTGTTCTGCGTACCGAGATCGGGAAGAGCGGAAAGGCAGAATCAGAAGAAGAACTACACATCAAGAAAGGGAGGCGTCCAGGGGACGAGAGGACCGGGAACATCCAAGTGGTGTAAGTGAGCTCGGTGGAGTCTTAGTTTGTACGACTGGTGCAAGGGAAATAAGCTCAACGACGTCACAACACGTCTAATGTGTGCGCCACGCTACGCGAAAGGAGAATGCAGGCCTAGTTTCACATGAATTGTGGACATCTTCTCGTGTCGCAACAGAAAGTGCGCTTGTCAAAATGTCATTTACAGGGGAAGAACCCGAGCCGAGAGAAAAGAGCCGCAAACAGAAGTTTGGGCTCTCATCCAACGACAAGACGAGAACTCGGTTCGCTCATGAAACATTCAAGCTCATAAAGAAGCTGCAGCCGGCTTGCTCTCTTTTATTTTCACTGTTTTAAGGCCTGTCCAACGAGTGACTGCTGCTTTCAGAACGCGGAGACAACTGGCCAGAGTGAACTGCTGAAAGTGTTCAGTAGAAGCATACGCAGACGACCAGGTACTCGTGCTCATCCCAAAATAACTCTACACAGTTATGCGATGATGAAACCTTCGGCGACCCGGAATATGCACCGGTCGATGATGTCGAAGTGGCCCACCCATAGCAAGCCGCGTTGTTGTCGCCAGCCACAAACTCTTTATACGCAGCGTGGTTTGAAGGTGGTGGCTTTTAACCGTTAGCTCCATCTTCCGAGACTAGCATTCTTGTGTAGAAGCCGAGCCGAACAAGCAACTACTCATCAGTAAAATGCAATGTGCTTGTACGCTCTCAGGGATCTCAGCCAGCCTAAACGTCATCGCCATGCCTGTTTTCGTTTTCTGTTTCTGCAACGCCGGAAGAAGGAGAAAGCGAAGAACTCGGGGTGGGTGTCAAACAAGGTATTCACCAGCTTGCAGTGTTTCATGCAATTCCCCCTCCAACCGCCACGCCACAGACAAATGGCATAAGACCGTAAATCCTTTCGTATTCCCGGTTGAACCCCATTTGGCGTTATAGTTTCTTAGCATTCGTGTGGACTATTTTTCGTTTCGCGTGTCTGACTCTGGTGGAGATCTCAAAACCTCATGTGGCTGAGTGTGGCGCACTGGCAGAACAGCGAAGAAAGGGGAACTGTACAATAATCCTGTCTCCAGCTCTTCTGTCTTCTGTTTCCCGTGTTTCATGCTTCAGCAAATAAAAGTCTAGCTACTCAGAAACAAGCTGCACACCGACAGAGAAGCTTCGCATTGCGCAGAGTCCAGTAGTTTGTTTCTGACTGGGCAGATGGGAGTGCCACCCGAAGGAGGGCATCAGAAGAGGCACTGGTGGTAAACAGGGAGACCGTGGCTGCGGCTGGGGTACTCGACCGGTGAGTAGAGACACGGTCACTATCACGGGGCGGGCACGCCGCACCAAAGACACGTAGTTGCGGGAAGCGGGCGACAACGTCCGCAGTCCACGTTGCCGTGGGTAGGTCGACGATGCAGCCCTTTTCAGCGTCCCATCGGCACCCGGTCGTGTGGAGCTCGGTCAGGAAAATGCCTTCTTCCGGCTTTTGCTGGTAGCCGGGAGGCGATGCTTTCCGAGGATGAACAACCTCTTCCTGAAGGGAGACATGTGTCAAGGGCACTTTCAAAGTACGTACGGCCTCGACCTTCACGGCTTGCAGCATCGCAGCAGGTTGTGCAAGATAACCGATGGCCAGCGGGCGTGGAACTCTGCCTTTTTTCCGCCAGCGTTGAAGCTGCTCGCGTGCCTTCTTCAGCTTTTGTAGCCACGGTCCTGAACACCGGGTGCCCAAACTGGCCTCCCACGTTGCGCGCACTTCACCGTCCATCAGTTCGCACGACACAGTCTCCGCGTCCTTTTCACAGTCGTCTCGGACGCGCTGCAGCAACTCATTCAGTGCCTCCAGCTCGCCCTGAAGGCACCGTGTGAAAGAATTCACGTTGCGACCGCCGTTTTCGAGCACGACTTGGATCTCCTGTAGTGGGAAAAGTTGGTTTTCTTTCGAGACTGGAGGTCCTATGAACATGCAATGTGAATAGCCCTATTCGAGCCAACCCGGCTTTTGTCTACACAGTGTATTGTTTTTAGACTGCGGAGCTAACTTTTTTTTCCCCTGGCAAAATGCATAGGGGTGGCAGAGTGAGTGAGCCGGCGTCGGCCTTTAGGCCGGTAGGCCCAGGTTCGAACCCCGCCCATCACACTTTTCCGGTCGAAGATTGTTTTCGAGGTTAGTTGCGTTTCGGGGTCTAATGTGCCCGATATTAGCGTTTTTTTGCGGAGTTTCTCAGTATCTCGCGGTATTTGGGCCCCGCTTTGGACCCCGGAAGCGGAGTCGGGGGGGGTCTCCCCCCGCCATTACAAGCCAAACTTGCGCTACCACACGCCGCCGAACTCAGCATCTCCAGAACCCAAACTTTGCTTCGCCCGGACTTTGCTTCGCCCGAATTGCTTCCCCAGAACTTTGCTTCGCCCGAACTTAGCATCACTCGAACTTAGCGTCGTCCGAACTGAGCTTCACCAGATTCGCCCGAACTTTGCTTCGCCCGAACTTTGCTTCACCAGAACTTAGCATCGCCCGAACTTTGCTTTGCTTCGCCCGAACTTAGTATCGCCCGAACTTAGCATCACTCGAACTTAGCGTCGTCCGAACTGAGCTTCACCAGAACTTAGCATCGCCCGAACTTGACTGTTTCCCGAACTTTAACTGCTGCCTCCAGTCTCGCCCCGCGCCGGTCTTTCAAGTCATGTGTTACTTACTTTCTCCCCGCCTCTCGGTTCGAAAGAGGATTGTGAGAGCTTTGTTTGTGCGCTGCAGCGGAACTCACCTGCTTTTGGTAAGTTGCATGAAGAACGCTGTTGAAGAACGTGTGCTCACTACTATGTATGTGTACCAACAATGCATTGTGGGTGCGAATATACATTCGTTCCTCGAACTCCTCCCGGCGTGGCTATTGAATAACGAGGACTTGCCCCACCCAACCTCAGAGGCGAGAACACCAGTTCGCGTAAGTTCCATATTTGTGTTTCCGAATGGACGTACAGATTGGTGTCTTTCGACGTTTTGTGCTTGTGAGGTATGTTTTTAGAGCTTAAGTTCGCTTTTTGTTTGTACGTGCCGTGAGAAGTTAGCCTGTTAGTCAGTGAACACGATATGCTAATGTCCTCCCAAATACGCTGCCAGCGTTCTCTTTCGAGGTTACAATAAAGTGTCAGTACAAAAAGAAAGTACGAACCTCGGGGCTCCAAGGCTGCGGAAGCTCGGCTAGGAAGGAAGACAGTATGTCTGCACCTGGTGCAGACCGCGTGCGACATAGAATAGTGCCGCTGAGGAAAGTGCGCAGCTTGTTCAGCTCAGTTACCTGCACCTGCGCCTCGCAGCTGGAGTGGAGTCCGAAGAGTTCGGTTGAGTCGGCGGCGGGCATGTTATCGATGAGAGCCAGGTGACTGGCGAGGTCGCCTGCCTCCGCAGGCACGGTAAATCCTCCATGCATCGGCTCAAAGCCAGGCTTCAGAACCTCCGGATGTACCCACCAGTCTACCAGGGCAGCCACTGCGGCGTGGTCTTCTGGGTCATCCAAGTGTGACAGTGTGTCAACTAGCGTCTGCCGGAGGCGGTCCCACGCCGCCGGTTTGATCTTCGTGTCGCGATGCTTGTCCGCGCAGCGGAGCTGCCGAAGTTGCTGGTTGAGGATCGACACAGCTGCTGTCGCGTCGTTTCTCGAAGCAGGGGCGGCCGTCAAAACGACGGACATGTCGCCGAAGAGCCTGCGGCGCTGTGTGATGACGATGACCACCCACACCACTGTGAACAGCAACCGCTGCCACTCGAGCGTTTTCAGAGTCGCTAACGTGTCGTCTCCGATCTCGCGGTACAGAGTCGCCATGCTGTCGCGCACGCAAACTGTCGGCGAGACATAGATGACGAACGAGTCTGCGACGATGGCGGGCGGAAGCTTCCGCTTGAGTCCAGTTCCTCTGGGGGATTCAGAGTACGACAGGAACAGCCGGAACGCCGCGTGCGGGTCGGCGGCGAGGCGCACGCACAGCGACAAGTTGCTGAGGAAGAGTTCGTCGGCAGCTTGCACACGCGCGAGGTAGACCCACGCCCCGGTGATCAAGCCTTGCTTTACGGCGGACAGGGCGCCTTCTTCAGACCCGCGCTGCATCACGATGCAGTTTGCGTTGGAGAGCGTCGCTTTGCAAGCGGCAGCCGCCCCGAGCACGGCCTCCATGCACTCTCTGTCGCAAGACGTCCCCTCCTGCACGAGAGCGATCGGCACGCCGGGCGCCGTGCTGGCCATTATGTCTTGCGGAATCAAAGGAACGGCAGCGAACGGGTCGAGGGCGGCGTGGGTCTCCGTCGCGAGCTTGCGCAGGCAGGACCCGAATTTGTCGGGTCGGCCGGCGGTCGACAGCAGGAACCGGTCGAACTTCGACAACGGCACCTTCTCGTATTCCGGTACTTTCGGGCCGAGGGTTGAGAACCAGTCCAGCCACTTCTGCTCGCGCGGCGCCTTCGGCGCCGCCGGCGCCTTCTTCGACGTGGACACTTCGTTGTGGACCAGCGACGGCAACTTGACGAACGGCTCCGTCTTCGCCACTTCGAGCAGCGCGACCCACGTCTTGGCAGTCAGCCACGGGTAGTCCGGCTTCACTTCAGCCGGAAGCGGGTCGCGGGCCGGCGGCGTCGGCGCATCTGGCTTCTTGCCGACCGCAGCGCCCGCCTTGTTGCCCTTCTTCGCGGCGGCGCTCTGCTTCCCTCCGCCGGTCGTCCCTTTCCCCGCCTCTGACCCCGCAGCTTCCGCCGCCGCCGCGGCCGCCGCCGCTGCTTCTTCTTCGGCCACCTTGGCCATGGCGCGGAGCGTGTTTTCGTGGAGCTTCGTGGCGTTGGCGTGCCGGGTTTCGACGGCCGCCCGGGCGGCGTCTTCGAAGGCGGCGTGCTTTTCGACAGTGTTCCGGCGGTGCGTCGCGACGAAGGACTGGATTTTGGCGGGCGTGGCTTCGCCTTGCAGCAGCGCCACGTCGGTGGCCAGGTGCCCTGCGAAAGCCAGGCGGTCCTTCGCCGGCAAGGCGCGCATGGCGAGAGTGATGGCTTGGCCGAATAGCTTGTCCGCGCCCTGCTTCGAGCGGTCTGACGACTTTGTTGCGCTCAGCACGGCGTTCACGCCTTGGATCATCATTGCGGGGTTGATCTTTGCAGCTGGTTGCTCGATGAATGCCGACGTGCGCAGCGACGCTTCGTAGACAGCCCCCAGCTTCGATGCCTGCGCCGCGTGCAACTTGAAGCCTGCCGCCACAGCTTCGACGCAGGCCTGGTACTTCTGCCTTGCTTTCGCGTATCCTTGCCCAGCGGCCGTGTTCAGGTCGTGCAAGAAGCCGAGCGTCTCATTTTGGCAAAACCAGCTGAGGGCCGACGTCTCGTCACCAGCAGGTCTGTCTGCGTCTGTCAACTTGTCGAACGCGACGTTTTTCTGCCGAATGCTGGCCATCACCCTCTTCTCCGCAGTCTGCACAGCTTGGTCAGCTGCCTTGTACTCCGCAGCCGCCTTTTCGTACTCTGAAGCCATTCCTTCGGGCCCACTGAAAACCAACATTTCGGTAAAGAGCTCCGCCATTGCCGGCCCGCTTGGTGTGGCGTCGATGAAGACGCACTGGGTTCGCATCGAAACAGGCGCTGCGGCCAAGGCTCGATCTGCAATGAGGAACAGCCTGAAACGGTCACTGTAAGCAACTGGCTTCGCGAAGGTCCGGCAGGTGCAGGTTTGTTCCGTCGGAGATAGGGACAGCGTCGTAAAGGAAGCGATCCGGTCCTGCCAAGCTTCGGAGGTGACACTTTCGACAATCAGCGTCCGCCCGCGGCGCACGGCTTCTGCGAGGATGACTTCGATGCCTGCGTCACTCGCTTGCGCGACGACCACGTCTGCCGGAGCGTCTCGCAGGCTCTCCTCGTGGGCGCGCAGCCACACCGACAGCAGGGCGCACGGGTCGAAGACGAGCGGTATCTGCATCCTCCCGCTGTTCCCCATTTTCGCGTGGGGCAACCGCGCGAGTGCCATCGCTGCGTCTGTGAAGCATGCTCCGTACGGAAGGTTCTCTGTGTAAAGTGTGTGAAAACAGCTGTGGTAATCTTCGCGGACATGCCGCCTGTGCGTGGGGATGCACTCTCGCAAGAAGGGGCGCCACGCTAAAACGTGGTAGCTAACACTCCTAGCAAAAGTCAAGCGGAAGTCTATACATGTTCACTCGTTGGGTGTAACAAAAATTCGCATGCCCTACCGTTTGCCCCTACTTGTTGACAGTGGAACAGCGGAGAGCGGAACCACAGAAGACGGCAATACCTTTCCAGTCGTCTACAAGCTGGTGCACCACCGCGAGCTCGTCACAGCCGCGCCACACAGAGTACATGCCGAGGCGCGTGGCAGATCGGCTGGGAGTGAGGTTGTTTGCCGCGCACAGCCGCTTGACCTCTTCGTAGAACGGTGTTCTCAAGTCGGGCGGGATACCCGGGGCGTAGGACAGCGTGATGGCGGCAACCACAGCATCCGCGACGACGGTCGCGGGCGAAAACTGAGCCAACCGGTGGTGCACGCGGCCCCTCTCCGCCTCGATAGCATCATGCACGCGGCGGGCCAGACTTTCCGCGTCGGCGTCATCTACCTCAGCGAAGGAAGGAGGCAACACCGAGTGCGGCGGTACCGTGGTAATGGAGCCCCTGAGCCACAAGTGGGCCTCCGCTGCGCCTGGCGGGACCTCCGCGAGGTTGAAGCTCGCTTTAATGCACGTCGGATGCCCGGCCGGCGTCAGCAAGAAGTTACCGTTAACGACTGCCAGCTGGTCGTCGGCCATGCTTCGGCTGCTGGTTGACGTCGCAGCCGGCGCGGCATCACCGTTCGCTGTCTTCTCATTTTCGTGGTCCTGGGGGAGGACTATGCGGGCACGCAGGCCTTCGACGCCGTGAGCGTTGTCCAAGACTTGCGTCGTGACGACGTCTTCGTCGAAGATCTCGTCCGAAGATCTTTGTAGCAAGAAATACGGAGCCGACTCATCGTCGGGGTTTTCGATGTAGTACCCCACATTGATCAGTTTGCCAGGGGTGCGTGTCGTGTTGCAGACGAGCCGCATTTCGTGTTCTTTGTGGTCGACCTCGGTAACGTAGGTACCCTGGAACAGACGCGCGGACGACTCATTTGTGACATGCCCACGAGGGATCGTCGCGGTGGCTGCCATCAGGTGAGTCGAAAGCGCCGTCAGCGCAGCGGACTCCGCAAGGCAGAGCTCCGAGATCTCGTTGGTCCTCAGCCGGTGGTCGGCGAGCACCGACTTGAAGCACTCCGCCGCGGCGAACGCGCGCGCGGGCGCGACGCTGGCGGGGCTGGGCTGCCAGCCGGCCCCTTCCGCTTGCCCCGCCGACTGCCGGCACCGCTGCCGCACTTGCCGCGCCGCGTACAGGTGCGACGCTTCGAGCACCCGGGCCGCGACGGCCGCCGGATCCTCGGCAGTTCGCTGCTTTTTGACCGGTTCCTTGCGCTCCGCCTCGCCTCCTTGCGTAGGTGCGTCTGCTTCGCCACTTGCAGTTGTCGACGGCTCACCCGCATCTTCGGAAGGTGGCTGACCTGGTGCTTCAAGCGGTTCTTCGGTGCTCACGGGCTGGAATTCGTCGGCGGACGGGGGCGAGAAAACGTCGAGTGAACGGACAACGTGCTCGTAGTCCGGTGGTTCCCAGTGGTCGGGGACGAAAACAGGGCTGAACTTCGCCTTCGCCTGATCGGAAAGCTCGCCCGCGTCATGGAAGCAAGCGATGACATGCAGGTGCAGGCTGACCGTCATTTTGACGACTTCCCAATCTGCCCGCAGCGACGGGTCGTCGACGAACCCGCGCCAGAAGGAGTTAGCCGCCGCGTGGCAACTGGCCACGAAAGCCTCGCGCAGTGTCTTCACGTCTTCGACGCTGTTTTCGGCTCCGTGGCGCCTCGAGACATCGCCCTCCAGTAAGTCCATCAGCGAAGCCCTCCACCCTTGGTTCCGACCGAGGCACGTCTGCGGCAAGACGACAGCGCAGTGTTTCCCTGTGGCTGCTTGCAGCGCAATTTCGTGGAGGCCCTGAGGGTCGTCCAGCCCGACGACGTACGGCATGCCCAGCAAGCGGCACACGGCGGTGCTCGTGGTCACCTTTCCGCACCCGGGGGGGCCTTGGACCAAGGCGTGGGCGCCGCAGCGCGCGACGACGCGCGAGATACCAGCCGCGGTTTTGACCATCGACGGACAGACCATCGAGCTGGTGCCCATCACGGCTTTCAGCGCTTCGCAGAAGGTGCCGGCGGTGTCAAACTTCACGCATCCCGGTTCGGAAGCGTATGCGAGCTCACGGGTTTCAGCCTTCAGCGCTGTCACAAACTTCGGCGCGTACATCTGCAGTGCGCGGGAGCACGCCGTCGAGATTCGCGCCGCTTCGGCTGTGGACGCGTTTCCGGAGAAATTGGTGATGAGCGTGTCGCGCCAGAGTCTCGCGAGCGCCGGGCCGCTGGCGGCGTCCGCGTTGGAGACGATGGACAGCACCGAAAACGTGTCGGAAAGCGATTTCAGGTTGACGACGGGGTGCGCGGCTTTGCTGGCCGACGCGTCTTCGGTCAAGTCGCAGAGCGTCTTCGCCGTGAGGAGGGACAGCACGCTCGACAGCTCGGGCACGCCTGGCAGGTTTGCAGCAGTGAAAGGGTCGAACGTTTCGCGGACACCTTCGAGGGCCGGGAAGCAAGGAAGAGTGATGAAACGGGAGAGGAGCCGTCGTGCTTCTTCCGACGCACAGCCGGCTGCATCCGCGGTGGCGAACCACAAGCGGGCAGTGCGCTGGGACATCATTTGGAGGAACGGGTTCGGGTGGTCGGGCTGGACCGCGTCGAAATTGACGTCGTCCAGCATCACCAGCGAATTGCCGGTCTCCTCGAGCAGCTGGTCGAACGAAGCGTTCGCTCGGAACTGGACCACGGCGAAGTTCTTCGCCATCCTGCGCATGTGCGCGTCGACGAGCGATGTCTTCCCGTTGCCCGCGAACCCGCAGAGCGCGACGTTCAACCCTTGCTGCGTCAGCGCCTGGAGGAGGACGTCTGTGGCGCCGGTCAACGGAGGAAACCGGACCAGCCCCACCGCAGCCCGTTTGTCGACGGCGAGGCAATGGTTCGGCTTGTTCAGGTTCGACAGCGGGATGAACTCGTTGCTTTGCGGGGAGTAGAACACGTCGTACAGGGTCCGGGGAGCGGGCGGCGACCCTTCGGTGAAAGCTGGCTGGACTACAGTCTTGTAAAAGACCGCCCGGTGCCTGTCAGGCAGCGGCCCCGCCACCACCCAGCAGACGACCCACCAGAACGCCTTCACAACAGAAATGGGGGAAACGACGCCGTCCTTGTGGAACAAGGCTTCCATCGAAGCTGCCAAGCAGTGCGTGGCGTAGCTCGGGTTGACGACGAAGCTGCTGCGGCACGGGACTCTTTTTTCGATGAAGGCGAAGACCTCCGGCAGATGCTTGTCGCACAGCTCGGAAAGCTCGGAGATGAGCTCCTTGGTGGAGGACGCAGTCACAGCCTTCGACCGCTTCTGCAAGATCACCGACGGCGGCACGACGGCCCCCGCGTCGAAGTGAGTGACCGCCAGGCTGCTCAGCAGCGCCGGGTCTGCGCCCGTGAAGTCGGTCGTTTCGACCACCAACCGCACGCAGCCAGGCAGGGTCGTCGGCGCCTGCAGCGGAAGCGAGGTGAAGGTGGGCACCGGGTTCTCGGCGAGCCGGTGCAGCTCGCTGCCGAAGCGGAGGGCCCCGTCAAGCACGAGCCAGACGGTGGGCGCCGCCTCCTTCCTCTTCAAGTTCTTCGCCTGCACGTCGCGGATGATGTCCGCGAACAAACCCTCGGCCCAAGACGCGTCCGGCAGCACGCCGCCCCAGAACTCGAGGGCGGAGTAAGAGTTTGGGAACGCTCGCACCTCGTCGTGCGGCTCGCCAGATACATCCGCCAGCAGCCCCCTGAACACCGCCCAGCTCTCCGTCTTCCCACTGAACGCCCGCCCCAGCAGCAGCATGGGCCGCCCGGAGGCCTGCTGCTCGTACATGGCCGTCACTTTCGTGATCAAAGCGGGAGTCGCCACCAGACCCAGCTTCGACGCGTTGGCCTCAATGGTCCCGGGAACCATCCCGTGCGAGACGAACGATTCCCGCCCGGGGAAGACGTCGGATATCGCGGCGGAGAACATCGGAATGTCGCGCGGCAACGCCATGCAGTTCAACAGCACGTCACGCGTCGCTTTGACGACGAGGTGCTCTTGCGCGTACCGGGGCCCGTTCCTTTGCGCCAACCGACGCAGGTTGACGCCGACACGCTGCACAATGCATCGCAGGACGTTTTCATCGAACGAATACTCGCCCGCCTCCGAACCGCCACGGCACCGGACGTTCGTGAGGCCGGTGAGGAGCTCGAAGCAAGTGCCGAGCTTGACTCCGATCTCCCAGCAGCACGGTGCATCGATGCCTGCAGACGCAAGCAACGACGCAGCGACCGCACGCAGATCTGGCTTCGGGAGGACCAGCGTCCGGAACCGTGCCTGCAGTTCACTCGAGATGCACTGAACCCGGGATGCGACGGCCCCCGTGCAGAATACGGCGCTGCCCTGCATGACGGGGCGCCGCTCTCCGCCTATAACCACGCACTCCCCCCCCGCGTCCGTGTACAGCCGGTCCGCCAGCACAGCCAACGTGGAAACCAGCCCCGGCGCGAGCGCACTCACGTTCTGCACAATGCCCCACGCGCCAATCCCGGCGACCCCGATGAAGAACGACGAGATCCGGGCGGCGGACGTGGTCTCGGTGCACGTTAAGCGCGGGGCGTACCGTGAGCACACCGTCGAAAAGTCGGTCAAGACGGACTCCTCTCGGCTGCCCGGAAGCCAGCCGCCGAACTGCATGGCCATGTGGTGGGCGAGGAGGAGCCAGCTCTTCCCTGTCTGCGGTGTCACCGGCAGTTTTACAGTCGACGAGTGGAACTCTTTCCCGCTTTTGAGCGCGAGAAAGCCGAGCTTGATGTGGTACGCGCCGAAGATCTTCGACCGGTATACCCGCAGCTGCTGCTGCCACTCGAATGCGGATGCGCTGTCGGCGGTCTTCCAGAGGTCCGGCGAGCTCACCAGCGAGACCAAGTAGAACAGGTGGTTCAGCATTGCGTCCAGCTGCACGCGGTGTGTCATCGACAGGTGCGACTTGGCGAGCCTGGCCAGGGCGTCCTGCATGGCGCGTAGCTTCGTCAGTGCATCGGTGAAGCCTGGGCTGGTCACCCAACGGCCACTGCCGACGTCGCTGCTGCGCACTTGCTGCGGGGGTTCTCTCTTCTGGAACACCTTCGGACTTCCCGAGTCACCGAACGTGCTCGTCGGGTCCCATTCAGTCGGCGCGCCTTCCTCGCCCTCAGCTGCGAACACGTGGCGCAGAGATCGAGTGTCGGCGGTGCTACTCGGCGTGAAGGCGGCCCCTCGCAGCTCGTCTCCTCCGCGCGACGCCGTCATACGGATGACACTCTTTCTCGGACCTTTACTCGTCGGCGGCCGCTCGTCGGGTCGCGCGCTCTTCTTCCTCGCTTGAGACGTACGGCGTGGCCTGTGCGGGTGGTCGGGCTAAACGAGTGCCGCAAGCAAGAACAGATAATCTACAAATATCCCGTTACCTTTCGAGAAAATGGACTTTTGAATCCTAGATCAGTCTTCAGGTTTCGTGAAATTGGGGAGCTGGTCCTGTCATTAACGAACCCTGCTGGACCTGCATACCTTCAAGAAGTTTCTTCCCTTTTCAGATCTCTGCATAGTACCTCGGGTGCTGAAAGCTAAAAACACTCGACGTAGCTGCTTCGACTCCGAATGGAAGGGGGGAAATATAGAGGTAAGGGGCAAATACAATACAAACACAATCTGATTTGTTCTTCGCTTTCACCATCCAGGACCCCCAGGGACCACGCAGTGGCTTTTCAAGTAGTCAGATCCGGAGGAGGCGAGAGATCTTCCTCCTTCGGTAACCACCCTCCAGGCGTCGCGTTCTCTTTCGCCTGGGTACCCCGGGTGTACTCGTCCGCCCTCTGTTCGTGGGTCGGCACCCACGTAGCCGTGAGCTCTAGTCCGTACTCTCGGGCCAAATCGAAAATGCGCGACAGTATTATGTTCGCCGCGTAATTCTTCGAGTGGCCCTTGTTCAGGCAATGAACCAAACAACAAAGGTACGCGTCCGCGGAAGCGCCGGCATCCCCCGCCAACCGGATAATCGGCCGCAGCCGACCATTGTCCGGACGAAAATGGAAAGCGGACGGAACTTGGAGCCCCGTAGCCTGCTTCACCCACTCCACCGCGGCCTCCCTGCTCCACTTCATCCCTTTTTGTTCTTCGCTTACACCACCGTGTGTTGTTTTCTCACTCAGGACTTTTGACCTGTTGTATTTGTGTGATTTGTCGTGTAGGGGAAGACCCGCATGACCTCACGTCCGTTCAACACGTGGTTCGGTAGTTACAGCACTTTGGATCCCTTCTGTTCTTTGTCGGGCAGCATCGTCGAGCATTTCCTTTCAAGCTGGCGCTTATGTAAAAGAACATATGAGAACATTTCTTCTTCAATTCCTAATCAGTCCGATCCTGATCCTACATCTTCAAATCCAATGTTCACTCTAAGGTCCAGACTTCTCGCACTTGAACATACTTAGATTGCTTCTCGGCTGTCACGTCGGCTTCCTTCCGCGTTGCAGCAGGAGGCTGCTTTGCGCTGGTTTTGGAGGCAGTTCCGGGGCGCACCTGAAGTGTTGTGTGCGTGACGGAGGAAGGGAAAAACAATAGATGGAATATAATAATATAACTTCGGTTGCAACGGGTACATTCGTGTGGGGGTAGAAGAAGGCGAATCAGCCCACTCACCCGCCTGCGTAACTCGACTGGCTAAACACAATGTTGCCGAAAGCAAAGGCCGAGAGATGCGATTATCTTAGAGTTATTCAATGTCTCACTTCTCTCTCTGCGCAGGGTATGACAACAGAAGAATGGAAAACAAAGGGTTCTTCGTCCTGTGAACGGACCGGCGCTGTCAATCTCAAACTGGAGACACCGCAGAGAAAGCTCTGCCTGTTCATGTCGCTGTGCATACCATGATGGAATCAGCGGCCAGAGGCGTGGTCAGCTGGCGAAGCCGCGCTTCGGCTGTGGCGGGGCGTGCCTTGTGCGTGGTTCGCACTACAGCTGACATGGGCCGGGATGCCGTGACGGGTGCTGCAGAGTGAGGCCGCGTGGCGACGAATTGACGCTCGATCGCAGGCTGCGCGGGGGCTGCCCACGTGTCTCTCACTGGCTTCTTGTCGGGGTCGGTGCTGTCCGGCGTGAGCTGCGTCTTGGCCAGCATTTCGTCGGTGGGCGCGCCGAGAGCACCTTCCACCAATGCGGTCCAAGTGAGGTGGATGCCGAGAAGTCCGACATGCCCCGGAAACCGGTTCAGGTACTCGATGTCGAGGGCCGATCTACCCTGCCGGATGCGGTCAGAGGTTTTTATCACTTCTTCCACTTTCCCAGAGACGGCACGGTCCATCTTGTCTTGGAAGGACACCGCCCAGTCTTTGAACAGCGCTCGCCGAGGCAGTGTCAACGGCTCGTCGAACAACAGCTGCTCGCCGATGACAGTAGCTACCCCTTTGATGATAGTGGTGTCCGCGTTGGGGGCTGACGGTTCGATGATGACGTCCGTGATCGACGGAAACAGCAGCTGGAAGAACTGCCGGAGGAACCCTTTGTCCGTGTCGCACGAAAGCACCTGCAGCAAAACGGATTCTTCGAGGAAGTGCAGCCGCGGGTACGCCGAGCAGGCATCCCGCACAGACGCCGACAACACGGACTTTGCCTCTCGGGCTGCTTCCTTGCCTTTGTACAGATGGTCCTCCGCGTCGCTGAAAGCGTCTTCGTCGTCTGTCAGACTGCTCAGCACGTGCTTCTCGCATTGCACAAAGACGGTCGCCAAGTGAGAGACCTGCAGTTGTTTATTCGAACGGTTGCACCCGGGATTTTTATAATCATGTTCTCAGGTTCTCACGTAGTGCCACTGTTTCTCAAGTAGTCCGTACCGCCGAGCGCTTTGCAGTCCCTGTGGATGCGTGCCTAAAACAGGATACATGCAGAACAGGGAGATGACTGAGAGCAAGAGCAAGGAGGGTTTTGAGGGAGAGAAGATCTGTTTGCAGCTCGGTAATGCACGGAAGGTCTTGGGCGTCTACGACCCAGGTCGTATACGACAAAAAACAACCACGATCAATCCGGCCCGATCCCAGTAAAAAAGAAGAGCAGCGGACCTCTTCTTGCGCGGTTTCCATGAGCTCGACGGCTTCAGGCATGTGGCGCCGCACGAAGGGATTGCGCAGCATTTGCTTCAGCTCCTGCGATAACAAGTCAAGCTCGCACCAGCCTGACAGGAAGTGCTTCAGTCTCCGGATGGAGTTGAAGGCCCTGCCGTGCACGTCTTCGATGGCGGGTACATCAGCAAGGTCGCCTATGAGGTCCAACGTGCTGGTCAAGTCTTCAAGCTCGGCCACTAGCTGATGCGCACGGATAGCGCAGGGCGACCCGCTGTCATCAAGGGGCACCGGCTTTGCTTGCAGCAGCTCCTCCACGTTGCTGACTTTGACGCTCAGCTCATGTTCCCGTTTGGCATCGGCGACGAGGCTGTTCAACAGCTCCAACTTCGGCGGGGTGCTGACCTCTTGCAGGACGTCTGCGACCCGAAAGCTCCGCTGCGAGATCGACTCGTTGAGGAATGACTCTGTGTAAGGGCCGCCGACGGGGTCCGTTGTAAAAAGAGTGGACCAGTGCGATGGCTGAAGAGACCCTCGCCACGCGGTCAAAGCGACCTGCCCTTGTCCCAGGGCCGACGATATTCTGCGCTTGACCGTGCCGTACAACGGGTGGTTCGACACTTCGCTGCCGATGGTATCAAAGGTGGCCATGCACTGCTGGGCATGAGCCGTCAGATTGTCGAGGGCTTCTTCGCTCGTAGCGTTCCACGTGCGCGCTGTTTCCTTCGTATTAGTCTTCAAGAAATCCTCGAACAGCGTGAGCAGGTTGACGAGCCCCTTCAATACCGCCTCGTTGCCTTCCTCGAAGCTGTCGCTCGCGATGGTTTCGTCGTACTTCCGCAAACGAACAGCGAGTTGCCCGAGCTGTTCTTGATACTCCATTTTCTTCAACTTACTCTATGCAAAACCCACCCTGAGCCCCCTTCGATACTCCTCAGACTGTGCGTCCAAGGTACACCTGCGCTTTGTGTGTATCCAGTTTGTTAACTGTCGATGCTTGCACGTGCACGCTTGTCGTTCTTAGTGCGCTCGTACGGCTGAGAAAGGCGAAACCACAGGGACCCACAGGGACCTGCTGAAGCTTCCGGGCTGACTCCATGAGGTGATCCAAGAAAAGGTAGATTTCTTACTGAGAACGGGCGTCTCTGCCTTACTTTGCGCGTCCTTGCAACATGCCCCACTCAGGCCGCCAGCTTGAAGCGTTGATTCGTGACGAGTACATGGCTACCCCGGTATGGACGGAGACACTACTTACAGATGGACTTCGGACGCTGCGTCTCCGCATAAAAACGCATAAGTGCTTGCTGCTGTAAATTCTTAATGAGCACCAGTTCCCATTTTTAGACTGTTACTCTTTTATTCAATACTTAAGCCTTGTCCAAGTGACACACCGCACGTTGCTAGTTACCTGTGTACAGTTGAAGCAAGGTTGGTAGCAAAGGAGAACAGCCGAATTGACGATTTAACTGCACAAGCAGATTGTCTCTCACTTCTTTTTCTTTCGGGTTCTTGTTTTCTTCATTCTTGCACTCTTCACCACCTTTCGTGAATGAGAAGCAGGCGAGGTGACAGCTCTGGAAAAGGAGTTGATTGTATGAAGCAGTTGAAGATGAACAAAAGAATTGACAACAAGACGGAACGAAACGCAGACTGTAAAGATGGAAAACTACGTGAGGAACTGCCTTGTGCTCATTTCGACGGAGGCTGGAGGGGAGAGAAACCAATACAACTACAATGGAATGTTGTTGCGATAGTGGGGAGTCCTTTGAGATTTCGCAACTGGCAGTCTCCTCAAGGATTTTCACACAAAGCAGGCGCTTATACAAGCAAAAAAAAGCAAAAAAAAAACGAACGAGCTGGGCTAATTCGGTTGCCGGCAGCAGCGATTTCCCTGGTTGGACGCTGCCCACAGATACCTCTGACCCGAGACGGTGCTTGCCGCGCACCGCACCGCAGCCAGGAATATCTGGTGGGAAATGCGCCACGAACGGAAGAGGGAAAGGGTGTGGCAGGGTGTATGGTGTTTTGAGTTTTGCCTCTGAATTAGCGTACGCTGGAGACATGCATAATACTTAATCCGCGGCGGAAGACTCGCTGCCTCGTTGTCCGGCGTGGGATAGCTTGAAAAAAGGGAGGTGCCAACATGAGCACACACCCCATGATCAGGACGCTTTTCGGCACGAGAAGCGAGAATTCGTTCTATTTATCTTAAATTTGTGTGTAACGTTGTGAACGAAAGTGGCTGTATGCTTCAATCGGAAGCTTTCACGTGCAGGGGGATTACTAATTTCCCAAGTACTCATTCCAGCCCAGCGCTGTCGCATGCGGGAAAGATGGCTAGGAACTCTATTTCAACTTCTATGTTCGCTTCTTTTCTTTTCGACGACGACAAAGTAATCTGCGGTAGCTGGCTCATAGCTTCTTTCGAACCCCATCAGGACCGACAGTGGCGCTTTTTTCTCTTTCCACTTACCGAACGGTGCTGTAGTGCTGCAGAGCTTTAAATGCGTCAGAGCAGCACACCCTACCTCCACTGCAACTCTGGCCAATTTCGGGTTGCCGGCAGCGCTGACACTACCAAAACGCTCTGACGCCACACTTTGAAGTCCTCTCCTCTGTTCAGACCGGAGTAACCCGTGGAAGGCCAGCGGCCATCATATACAACAGCAAGAGATAGGGATGAACCTATCGTGCGCAACGTGATGGACCTTGTGGACAGCGCAGGCAATGCGATGCAGTTTTCAGGGGACAGGGATAGACCGGGGGTAGCTATACCACGGTGAGAAAGGACAAACTCAAAGAGACTTCGGCGGATAGGTGGAAGGGGAAGTAAGAGTTCACGCTTCCTGCAGGCTTGATTGCCCTGTTGACGTTCGCACTTTCTGAGGTCCAATGGTGATGAGAAAACGCGGGCCTTCTTGCTTGGTTGAGGTGAACCTCCAAACGCCAACACCAGGCACCAAGAACCCGCCTTTCCATAGAATGGCCCGAGCAAGGCGGGATTGAGCGAGCTTTGGAGCGATTGAAAATGCACAATAGGCGAAGCACAAACAACCACGCAACATACAAACAGTAAAACCGTCGCACACTCGACAAGAGAACCCCAAAATGCAGGCACACGGCTACTGAACACCAAGGCAGTTCCAGGCTGCAGTACGAGGGAAAGGAGAGAGTAGGTGATCAGATCAGTGCCAAGAAAACTGAATGGGCTCGCGCACTACCTGCCAGCACCAAAGGCTACTCATCGGATCAGTGAGGGGACCTGCCTGTTTTTCAAGGGCAATACCCGAAGAGAAAGCTGCGAAGTGGAAGGGTTGGGCGTGGCGTCAGACTCGCATAAAACTTGAAGTGTGCGGCGAAACTTCGAATGTTGCGGTTCCCTACTACTCCTGTCTATCTAAAGGCCGATACACGAAACAACACCAGCGTCGACAGCATCACAATACCGCTCTCTCTTCTGCGCATAGGCTTCAACGGGCTTCAGCTCGTCGGAGTCAAACTCTGCTTTGATGTTACCTGCGGCGTGGTTTGAATGCGGACGAAACTTGAAAACCAACAAACCATGTACAAAGGGTGACTACAAACGCGCATGCCACCATTGGCTGCAAGGCTACTGACGGTGCGTCAGCCGGATTTGTCAGCAACTGCCAGGTAACCGACGAGAGGCTTTTGAGTACCAAGCGGAGGTAAATATACGGTGTTTTTCTCGGGTTAGCGAATAATGCGGGTGATAACCTTTGTACAAGTGTTCTCGTCGGAATAGTATTTATCTTCCAAGATTCTTCGATCTTAGTATAATTCTCATATCGACTAAAAATTCGCCCGCCTGCCGCGACAAGCTGTGCGAGTGGTGTTCGTGCATACCGTCGGTGTAGTCCCAGCCTGAGTTCTCTTTGAAGGTGACAGTCCCGAACTCACCTTCCTGGACGGAGTCGTAGTGGAGGGCGGCGACGATGGAATGGCGGCATCTTTCTTTCGGGTGCATGTGCCATGCGATGAAGTACCTCTGGTACACAGACGAGTCCAAGAGCAGGCCAGGGTCAGCATCTTCGTCGTCCACCGAGAACAGCATATCGCGAGGGCCCCATTCGTTCACAACCCCGCATTTGACCCACGAGCTGCCGCCAAGATGGCCGAGGACCGTGACCATCATGACTCCGTATGATGGGTCTTCCAGTTCGGGGTCCAGCCGTATGTCACGTTGGTGTGCGTGGATCAAAAAGCGGACGGGCGCCACGCCTTCGTTGAGATCGATCTGCATTCCAAACGGGAATATGACGCCAGACGGATCTACTGGCATCATCACACGAAGCTCGCGGTAGTCCGGTTCTACGAAGCACACGGAGAGCCCGGCGAAGACCTGATACGCCTCCTTCCAGTCGATGGTCACCTTCGATTGCGAGCTGTCGGCAGCCCAAGGGTTGAGCACAGTCACCGCACCGTCATGCGTCGACTCCACGGCATATCCGCAGCCGTTGTCCAAGCCGAACCGTTTGACCAGCTTGTCGGCGGTGGTGTCCGCTTCGCCGTCGTCTCCCGCCGAGTGCGTGGCGAACATCATCAAATACTTCCGCTCCTGCCACTCGGCCATCAATTCGAGCATGATATCCTTCGAATCCGTCCACAGCTCCCCGGCGTAACTTTTGACGGGGAACCCGCTCAAGTCCGCGAGGGGCTCGTCGATGGCCCCCCCTTCCATCAAAGCCGCGTATCCGCCGCACAACTTTGCGAAGGCCTTCTCCAGCAGCGGCACCCACTGCACGTGGACGCCCGTTTTGTCGACGGCGAAGGCGGGCGAGTTGTGGTACATGGGCAGGATGTCGTCGATGATGACCACCGTCCACCAGCCGTCCTTGCACAGCGTCACTTTGTAGGCTCCGACGCTCTGCATCGGCGCCGTCGACAGGGCGAAGATGGCCTTCAAAATGTTCAGCTTCGGGTGGCCTGGCAACTCGCACAGCGCACCCATCACGCATAGCAGCCACCGGTTCCCTGTGGATTGTTGACCCGAGGTGAAAGACAGGAAAAGTTAACTTCACCCTTTACGGACGGGGGACATACTCATGTCGAAAACCCCAGAACCCGAGCTTGCGTTCGGAAACTGGGCCTTCCGAGTAAAGACACGCCAAAAAGGATCAATGTTTGCTGCCGTGAACAGCTGTGTTACGAGACCTTTCCAAGGAGCACCAGGTTGCCCATTGTAATTGGATTCGTAAAACTCTCGAGTTTGACCTTTAGATTCCCCAACTGGCCTTCTGTGCGCTGGACAATTTCCCTCCGTCCGTTAGGAGTGAACACGGTCGTTCGGCTGAGAGCTGGTCCATTTGTGACACAACACGTGCGTCCGGAAGAAGATCAAACACACATGGCATTGGACACACAACGGGAATCCGTCGTGCCTTCATGTGCTCCGGAGGAAATCAACCAATCGACCAGATACTGGGTAACATAGACAACTACATAAACAGGATACGGGGTACGTGACCATCTGGTGTGGGTCTCCGCAAACCCCGGGTAACCGCCCATGTTTGCTGCGTTAAAGTATCGGGCCACGCGGAGGCTTTGGGTTGCTTCGAAGCTTTCCAGAATTCCGCAGACCATAGCCGAGCAGGTGAAACCTGGCTCCTATGCAGCAGGCTTTTCACAGAACGCAGGGGGGAGGCGGTGGGTAACATACCCAAGGGGCTCGAAAACAAGTCGATGTGCCGCGCCTCCGGCTTGCTGTCGAAGAGGACTTTGAGGAACCGCGAGTCGGGCGGCAGGTACTGCCGCGTCCAGCCGCATTTTTCGATCGACTCTGCGACCCGGCGGCCCTCCTTCGGGCTGCTCCCCTGCAGCGACTGCGTCCCGGGCAGGAACCAGAGGTCGACGAACATCTGCTTTTTCTCGACGACCGTGTCGAGCACCTCCGGCTCCTCCCAGTCGTCCTCGACGACGGCGGAAATGCGCTGGAAGGCCTCGTAAATGTACTGCTCCCGCTCCGACTTTTTCCATTCGATATACTCGTCGGACAGCGACTCGAAGTACCACCGCGTCCGCGGGAACCCGGCCTCGTTGTACTTGCAGGCGGCTCGCTTCTCGCCGGGGAACACCACGATCGAGGTCACTTCCTTCTTCAGCTTCTCGTCGAATCGCGTGTCCGCGTCGGCGCCCGGTGCAACGCCGTCTATGTCGGCGTGGAACTGCAGGTTGATGTTCCCGTTCCAGAAGTAGACGACGCCGTTTTCCTTCATCTGTGTGACCCCCACCATGCGGCCGGTCTCGTCGCGCAGGCTCTCGGTCTCCTTGGGCCACTCCTTCGGCAACGGGATGGTCAAAAAGCAGGTGTCCAGCTGCGACCTGGCCGGCTCCAACCGCCTCCCGGTCGACACGTCGCCCGGCTGCGGCGAGTCCGGCCGCAGCGGCTGGAACACCTGCGACAGCTCGCCGAAGGTCGCGACCAGCTTCGACTTCGGGGTCAACACGGACCCGGACCGGGCGAGGCTGGGGCTGCCATCGACGGAGCTCCCGTCGATGGTTCGACGGGGCTTCGGGGCGACGCCGTAGTTGAGGTTGGCGTACGGGGCGACGACGCTCGGGGGGGCCCGCTGTTGGAAGTTGTTGAGCTCTCCCGGCGACGCGCCTTGCAGCTCCAAAATGGTAGCGGAGTCGGCGAGGGGGTCGCCGCTGCCGCCGAGCGAGCGCTGCCTGGAGGGGCTTTGGTCGGTTTCTAGCCGGCGGACGAGGAAGTCGGCGGAGATCGATGGGCCGATGTCGGACCCCGCGTCGGAGCGGCCTCTTTTCGGCGGCGGCTGCGACCGGCGCGAGAGCGGCGAGGCGTCGGCGAGCATCGGGGAGCCGGTCTTGTTGTTGCTCAGGGCGGAGTGCATCGTCACCGAGTCGTCTTTGCCGTTGTGCGTCGTGGAAGGAAGCGCGGCATAGATCAGCTCGGGTTCCGAAGCTGGAGACGCTACCTTCGATTTCTGCGCGCCGGCGCCAATATTCTGAGTATGAGGGGTTCCAGCTTTGCTAGCGTGGCGGCCAACCGGTGATACCTCCCCGTCCGTCCCGCCCCACCAACTGCTTGCTTCACCATCGTTCCCTGCGTGGACTGAGCTGTCGCCATCACCATCAGCATTGACATCGAGCTCGATCGCCACCAGATTCTCTTCCTCTTCTTCTTCTTCTTCGTCCTCGTCGTCATCCCCTGCCGAACCTCCACCGAGCGCACGCGCGATTTCGGAGTTTTTGCTGTTCCTGTTTTGGGATCGTCGTTCGCTGCTCGTCGCCCTTTCCGAGTGCCCGTTCAGCTTCGCTGCAGGGAGCGGGGCTGCGTTCGTGGACGCGTCCTCCGGCTGCGGGGACCTGCTGACGGAGTGTCCGTTGGACGTGACGACCCGCGACGGCGACAACCTCGGCTTCATGAGGCTGCCGGGGGGTGAGAAGGAATTGAGGGAGTTGTCGGCTTCTATCTCGGGCAGCGTCCTGGCGTCGAAGAGGGCGAGGTGGTCCAGGCGTGTGTGCGAGGGGGCGTGGGCGGTGACGAAGTCGTGGAGGAGGTGCCGGCCGACGTCTTGCTTGAGGACGGCCCAAACGGCGCTTTTGATGGCGAGCAGCAGTTCGCGTTCTTCGCGCTGGTTGCACGCGGGCTCCGGGCGCGGCTCGTAGGCTTGGGGGGGCAGCGTGTTGATGAGGAGCCACACCCGGTCTTCGCAGGTCTTCGACAGCCTCCGGACCGAGGCGTGGTGGATGTTCAACGCGGGCTCCATCGGCGGCTTCTCCCGACGGGTCAGATTCTCGTCGTTGGCGAAGCTGCGGTTCATCTGGTGCCCGTACTCCTGCACTAGATCCTTCCACGCCTCCGCATCCCGCAGCACGCCTCGGTTGACGTCCAGGTCTTCGTACAGACGGGCGCGCGTCGTCTCGGGCCCCACCGCCTGCACGGCATCATGGAACCGCGGCCGTGCCCCATGCCGCGCATTGCCCTCATCCTTGCTCGAGCAGTTGCCCATGGCGCGGGGGGGACGCGGGGTTCCGTCAGCGCCCCGGCTTCCTCTTCCTCTTTCCTAGGGGTTAAAGGTCGTTTGAGATTCCGGAACTTTACGGTCTCCGAGTGACCTTTGTTAAATGTAAGGACTATGTGGGTGCGGGTCGTTTCTCTTGGTGCACACTTCATTATGAGCGATGGCTAGCCTTGTCCGGATTGTTTGTGACCGACACCATGAACGTTTTTGCGATTCTTTGTTTCCATCTTGAAAGTATCCGAACGGTGCAGGGTGCACTTGACTAGACCTCTTGAGCTCGTGTTGCTGCTCACGATTGCGGGAGTCCGAAACCCCGACGTTCCCTAAGCAGTACCGACCTTCCCTTTCGTGAAAAACAACGAAAGAACAACAGCTCAGTTTTAAGCCGGGCTGTTCTACGGTGGGTGGCTCGGCATCCCAGCCCGCGGTGGATGCCTGCCATGCGTTCCCGAACTCTTCCATTAGCGAAAGTCTGGGGGAAATACTGTTGCGTGGGGACAGTACGCAATCACACGACTCCAAGGCACATAGAAATTGCTCCTTCCAGTATTCCAGTACGTAAGCAGCAACGGAGAAAGAAACGGTGCGAGAAGACGAACAGCGGGGAGAATGAACAGAGGTACAATGCAAGAGTGGCTAGAATGGAAGATAGCAGCGCGGGTTAAAGAGGAGCCGGGGAGCGTTGCCGGTGCCCCAAAGGGAGGGGAGCACACACTGAATACATCGCGTAGAAACACGGGGGGCCGACAACAATAGCAGAGGATAAACGCACGGCGACCGGTGCTTGAAAGGGGAAGGCGGCCGTCTGTCAAATGATAGGGTCTTCAATCAAGAAAGCCTCGGAGGTGCCGCGCGGTGCTCAGTTCGGCGGAAGGCCAGAGGGGGGAGAAACAAAACGACTTCAAAGAATTGGTCGTATTTGTCAAACGCTCCCCCCCGCTAATTCCCGACTTACCAGTGCTTTGTTTGAGTTTGCAGAACTTTCCTTTCCTTGGTTTGAATTTGCAGCACTTTCCTTCTCTTCGTACTCTGCACCTGCCAGTCGGACCTCGAGTATTTCCTACAAAGCAGGCGCGTAATTGAAAATCGCCGCGAGCTTCGTTAGAACGGATGCTGGGATGGGAGGTAGGCGGAAGGTAGCACATAGGTTAAACAAAAAAAGAAACAGAAATCATAGATAAAAAGGTTCTAACAGTACAAGTACAAAAGGTAGGGTGTACAGAATCGAGATGCTGAGCCTGCCACACAACAAACGCACAATACGGACGGAGTGCATTGCTACGCGCGCGGTTGCTCTAGAACGCCTCGACTGGGTGGTCGGGTTCACTGAGCGCGCAGATTATTTCCTGAACCGCTTCAATGGGGTTGAATCAGGAGATGTGAATTCGGAAAATTAAACTGGAAAAACGACCGATTCTGGCCCCGGTCCAGAAGATGCAAGAAGCAGGATGCGACGGTGTAGATTGTCCGCGCCCGCGCGCTCACAGGCGCCGGTTCTGCTCCTCAACCGCTGCGTCTTCTGCCAGCTGCTGCTGCTGCTGAAGAGTCGGTCTGGGGTTTTTGTAGAACGACGGGCGGCGCCCCTGACCAGCTGTCGACATCTTGCGTCTGCGTGGCGGCACGACGGTGTGCGGCAGACTGGGCAGCCGATCGGTGGTATGGCGGGTGGCAGGTGGTTTCGGGAGGGCTTGCTCCGTGTGTGCGGCACTGCCGAAGACCGGCTGAGAAGCAGGGGCGACCAGCGGTGACGCGGGGAGGGACACCGACGTTCTCTGGCTAACGCCCGGCTGCGTGTACACCTTCGGCGGCCTCGGCAGCGAAACGACAGCTGTCTTCGCGCGGCTTCGCCTGGGCTGGACGTGGGCCGGCGGCGGGTGGGCAGCGGGCTTCTGCGTGGAGGTGGTTGCGGCGGTGTGGCTGGCGAGTGCCTTCTTGTGCTGCTGCTGCATCGCGGTGCCCCTGGGCGGCTTCGCCGTTGCGGGGTTGCCTGGGGCCGCGCCGAGGATGGCGAGGTCGACGAAGAGTCGGTGGCCTGCCGCGAAGCGCTTGAAGCGTCTCGGGTCGTTGCTGTCCGCCGCGTTCGGCATCCCCAGCACTGCCCCCGCCGCCACTTCCTGCGCCCGCCGCGCCTTCGGCGCCATCATCGACTCCTGGTCGTACGCGGAACCTTTCCTTGACCTAGCCCGTTGCCGTGCCCTGGCCAGCTTCCCCGTGCCCGCAACACCCCCGGCCATCCCCCATTCGGCGTTGCTCTGCCCAACGTCGGCAGCACACGGCGGAGGCAACTGCTTGTACCCAACGCTCCCGGGCGCCGGCTGCGGCTGGGCCTGTCCGTTGTACGGGCCCGCCTGCGGCTGCTGGCCGTTCTGCATCATTCCTTTGAGAAACCGGAAAGAGATTGTGTTGTTCTGCATCTCCCCTTCCGCCCCAGCCCATGGTTCCTTCATGTCGGCCACCCCGGTATACTCGGCCGCCGCCGTCGGCGCAGCGACTTTGCTTCCTTTCGCCGGCATCTGAGTCATGGGGCACTCCTCGTGCGCTCCATCGTTTCCGTCGACGTCGGCGTCCTTACTTGCGCACAGGCCCATCGGTGTTTTCTCTTTTTTCTTAGTTGTTTGTGTGTGTGTAGTACGCAGTGCGGTGCAGCACGGGCTGGCTTCTGTGCGGGGTATCACAACCTGTGGAGGGGGTCGGGGTTGACATTTTGCTATTTCTTGCCGGTAAATAAGGGGTTCTGTCCCGAGGACATGATTTCTGCCCGACCCCTTCCCGAGGGGCCCCTTATTGTCCCTGGGCCCCAGTACAGCTGTATTGGGGGGCAGGGACAAACCACTCGACTTTGAACGCTTGCGCCCGCCACTGAACCCAGATTTACTTGTGTTTCGTGTGGGCTACAGCACATTTACCTCTTTTGAGGATACGACCATACTTTGGTGAAAGCACCCCATCCCATGGGTGTCATCGACATACCACACTATTTGATATTTCGCAACTGGCAGCCTCCTCAAGTATTTCCTACAAAGTGGGTGCAGAAATCCAGCCGGTAAATATATTCTTGTTGGCGGTATCCGCTGGCGCTTCATTGCAGGCACAATTAGAATGTAGACTGCGAGAGAGACACAGTCTACATTGAGCCTTCCTCTAAGGAAGGCGCATTCACACCAATTTTGTTCGACAATTCACGTCGTTCTGATTCCTAGCGAACCTCCTTATTCTGTTTGCTTATCTGTCGTGTGGACCAATCGGTACCTCTTTTTGGACAACTGCCATCATCCGTCCAGTTTGATGTTCAGACTCGACAAGCTCGGGTGTATCGCAACGTCCAAGATCAAAGAACGGTTAACGAACGCCAGCGTAACGAACACTGTACTCACTGTACTGGTATAAAAAAGAGCAAACGAAAAGAAGGCTTCGACCGGCAACACACACGTCGCAAATCTATCTCTAACAAAATATCTAACATCTAACGGTAACGAAAGCTTGGCCAAAGCGCCTTTCATGTTTCGAAACATTCTCATCGCGTCGGAGAAGATCACAGGTTGCTGCTTAGGCAGAACTTTCATGCATATTTGACGTTAACATCAGGTCTTCTTCGAAAGGAGAATTTAGCTTGATGTTGAGCCAGAGCACTTCTTCACAAGCATGCTTGCGGCAAGTAAGGAATGAAACCCACGCATGGCTGCGCCCAGACTAGATGGTGACGGCTTTTTTGACTGTTAAGCCAACGGCAAAAAAACAAACTGCCTCGAAGAGTTGCTCCAGGTGTACTGATCAGACGTCCGGCGAAGCTTTTGAAGTGCTCGATTCTCCTCGTCAGCATGGTGTACTGGGCGGACAGCACGCTGCGGAGGCCGCCGAGTTGCTCCTCGACAGGTCTGATCTGCCGGAGCACTTCTTCGGTGGCGGCGGCACCCGGTTTTCCTTGTCGGCATCCCCGCAGGCAGCGCGAGGCAGGTCGGCTCTTTCCTTCGTCACCACCACCCTCACTTCTGCTTGGTGTGTCAGCGGTCTCGGTCCAAGCACGGCCAGGTGCTTTGGCTTGCCACCCAAAGGAAGCCTACCGGCAACTGTATTCGGCGGCGAACGAAGGCGAAAGAGCAAACTGCCTCGGAGAGCTGCTCCTGCTGTTCCTGGTGTACTGGGCGGACAGCACGCTGCGGAGGCCGCCGAGTTGCTCCTCGACAAGTCTGATCTGCCGGAGCACTTCTTCGGTGGGCCGCGGCGGCGGCGGCACCCGGTTTTCCTTGTCAGCATCCCCGCAGGCAGCGCGAGGCATGTCGGCCCTTTCCTCCGTCACCGCCTCTAGGGACGCCCCCTTCCGCTTGACGGCCGGCGACTTGACAGCCGGCGGGGTGTCTCTCGGCGCGTTTTCCTTCGCCAAACTGCGAGACAGACCGGCCTTCTGCTTCGTTGCCGCGGCAGGGGTCCCGGCCGGCGCAGCAGTGCACGGGGTCGCCGCAATATCACACGACACCACCGTCGGCGACGCCACGCACAGCGGAGACGCCGTGTGGCTAGGGGGGGTGCCGGAAGGAGGCGAAATCGAGCGCGTCCGGGTTCCGGGGGTTCGGGTCGCTTGGAACGTGCGCCGGTTGCTTTCCGGGGTCCTGCCGTCGTCGGACCTGGCGCTGTGCTGGCTGGCGCGGGCCAAGCGCAAGTCGTGCATCTTGTCCAAGCTCTCGCGCAGCAGCCTGACGGGGTCTTTTTCCTCCGGCTCGCTCACGACCGACTGCCACCGCCGACTTGCTGCGGGTTCGTCGAAACCAGCGGAAGGCGGCCGCGGCAGCGGCAGACCCGCCGCCTTGCAGCGGACGTCACGTAGGGAAGCGTAGCATTGCGTTGAGTGACAACCGGTGAGGAGGGCAGTGATCGAGGCGGTGAACAGGTTCGCGACGGTCCGGGCGTGTTCCTGGAGCAAATCGGCGTGGCCCAGTAGAGAAGAGGACAGCCTCTGCGCCGAGCACGCCGTCGCCCGCCGTTCCTCGACCGCGACTCTGTGCACCGCGGCGGCTTGCTGGCGCACGGTCCGCATCATGGCCAGCATGCTTTCCTTCTCGCCGCCCGAAGAAGAAGGACCGCTCGACCCCTCTCCGCCACCACCACCTCTACTCCCCTTCTCTTCAACCTTGCGCACCGCAAACCCGGCGTCCGAGCTCCGGGCGTCGAACCCGCGGCCGGTGAAATTCGAGGCGTGCCTCCGATACTGCGCGGCCGGCGGCGCCTCCCTCTCGCGCGGGCGCGGCTCCATTTCTTCGGGAGCCCGCCGACTGTCCTGCTGCTGCTGCTGCTGCTGCTGCTGTAGTTGCCAGCGGTCGAGCGAGAGGTGCCGGTTCGCCGGGCTTGCTGCAGTTGCGGCGGCGTGCGGGTCGTCTGGGCGGGGGGTGGCTCGGCTGGCGGTGGAGTTGTGGGTGGATACGTGGCCTGGCCGGCCCACGCGCAGGCTGGTCGATCGCGTCGCCTTGCTGCACATGGACTCCGCTTGGGACAGGGTTGAGTGTCGGGTGTCGCCCTCCGGCGCGGCACAGGACGGAAACCGGTCGGAGTAGGCGGACCGCGTGCTGCGGGCATCCGACGACGACGACGACGACGACGACGGCATCGGCTGTGGCTGCGGAATGGCTGCCATCGCCGGCGCCGCGCCGCGTTTGTTCGGCGGTGACGTCAGCCCCGCCGAACGGGCGCCGCCCGCCGACGGCGCCGCGTACGGCCGCCTCGTCGGGTTGGGCGACGTCGTGCGCAGCGGGTTGCTGCGCATCACGACGCTGTCGTTTCCGGCCGCCGTATACGTGGCGACGCTGTAGTCCAGCTCCTTTTGCATCGGCTCGGCGAGGCCGGCGGTTGTTTCTTCAAGCTGAGACAACTGCGACAGCTCCCTGTCCAGGTTGTAGGCGTCCAACAGGTTGCCTTTCTTGTACGGATACCGCGAATCCGCATGCGCAGCCATCGGATCCACAGCGAAGATGGTACGGGGAGACGGTTGCCGAGCGGGTTGGAAGAGGGCCGGTCCCGAGGCGGGATTGACGGGATTCGGCGACTGCCTGGGCATTGAGGTCGGCCGGGCGAAGTCTCCCCCGGAGGGGGGCTGGAGGCTGGTGGGGTCCATGACGTTGCTCCAGAAGGAGTCGCGGCGGGGGTACCGCTGCGACGGAAGCGAGCCTTCGCGGCTGGTGGCGGCGCTGTCGCACCTCTTCTTCCCGCCGTCGGACCCCGACAGCAGCGAGCTCTGGTCACTGGGGGGCGGCGGCCGCGGCTGCGCGATCGGCGAAGGCGCGCTGGGGACCTGCATCGTCCCGAACACCCGGAACGCGGTGCTGCCGCCTAGCATTGTTCCGAACTCCCGGTGCCGCCCGACCCCACCTCTTTGTCCTTTTTTAGAGTGAACAGTTTGCTTTCAACCCCGGTATTTTAGAGCCTCCGGGCAATGTTGCGACATGAAGAGCCGCTGCCCGTGGAAGTTCAGGTGACGCAAGCTTCACCTGGCTGCTTCACTAGAGAATTATCTTTTTGGGTGTGAATGCTGCACACCAGAAAAGTCACGTTTTGACTTTCTTTCTGATTATGTGATCTTATGTTCCATTCTAGCCTATGCTGATTTCAGGCGTACCACTGAAAATACTCTTTGTTGAACGCTTACGCCCGCCACTAACCCAGATTTGCCTGTGTTTCGTGTGGGCTGCAGCACATTTACCTCCTTTGATCTATCGCAACTGGCAGTCTCCTCAAGCATTTCCTACAAAGCAGGTGCTTATACAAAAAATGTGGTGTCACTTTCTGCTATCCATGAGAATGCTAAGCTCTTGTGAAACACATGCAAGAAGTGTCGAAAGTAGAATTTGGAATCATGGATATCACATTCTACGTTCCGTCGATGCATGCCAAAGAGCTGTTTCTAGCTCGCACGAAAAAGCAAGAGCGCGCGTGCTCTCACAAACATGCAGGGACACTGGCCTGTTCTCCCCGAAGGTTACGTACCACCTTTGGTGATGACTGATGACGGAGGAAACAGCTGCCATTGGGGACTACCCCGCCAAGTTCGTGTTCTCGTGCTCGACGCGCATTAGCCACTCGATGGGACGTAGTGAATCAAGCCGCTCGAGTCCGAGCTTGAGGCCGCCTCGCAACGTCAACCCCCAGACGGAAAACTCTTGGTTGTGCTCGGAAGCTCGGCACGCTGGGAACCACAGCCCTGTGACCAAGCTGCAAAAAAATACTCGACGTAGCTGCTTCGACTCCGAATGGAAGGGAGGAAATACGGAGGTAAGCCTTACCGTAAGGGGCAAATACAATACAAACACAATCTGTTTTGTTCTTCGCTTACACCACCGTGTGTTGTTTTCTCACTCAGGACTTTGACCTGTTGTGTTTGTGTGATTTGTCGTGTAGGGGTAGACCCGCATGACCTCACGTCCGTTCAATACGTGGTTCGGCTACAGCACTTTGGATGCCCAAGAGAAAGGCAGAAGATGGAGGTGTCAAAGCGAAGAACGAAGAAGAGAGAAATAGAGACACAGGAGGTCAGATCTCTACTTCTTCTTCGATTTCTTTGCGCTTTTGGCACCTGCATCATCTGCCTTGCTCTTCACTTTCTCCTTTGCTTCTTCCAGCTGTTCTTCAGCCTTCTCTCGCTTCTTCTTGGCACCTACACGCTCCTGCTCAGCGGCTACAATTTTTTTTCGCAGCTTGGTCACAGGGCTGTGGTTCCCAGCGTGCCGAGCTTCCGAGCACAACCAAGAGTTTTCCATCTGGGGGTTGACGTTGCAAGGCGGCCTCAAGTTCGGACTCGAGCGGCATGATGGGATTCACTACGTCCCATCGAGCGGCTTGATGGGATTCATTACGTCCCATCGAGTGGCTAATGCGCGACGAGCATGAGCGAACTTGGCGGGGTAGTCCCTGGCAGCTGATTCCGCATCAGCCATCACCAAAGGTGGTACGTAACCTTCGGGGAGATCAGGCCAGTGTCCCTGCATGTTTGTGAGAGCGCGCGCGCTCTAGCTTCGTGCGAGCTCTTCGGCATGCGGCTCGATGTGCGTGCTGACTTTTGTTGCGGACTCGGCAGCACCGTTTCTCCCTTTGCTGGGCTCAACGACGTCCCCGCAGTGCACGCACCGGCCTCTCTGGGGGGCCAGGAGATGCACAAGATATCTCCAATGCTCCCCTAGCCCGCAGCAGAGAGCCGTAGCCAATTTTGCCACGTAGGTCCGTTTTCCCTGGGTCTTTGAGACAAGACCCCTTGCGTATGCAGCGTATGTGCTGCTGATGCGCTTTTCTGAGCGCGACGCAGCGCCCAGGGTGGCCCTTATGCTAACGGTTTCCATTGCGCAACGATGATGTCCCAGCCCCCGTTGTCAACTCTCATGTGAATCTTTCGAGACTGGAGGTCCTAAGAACATGCAATGTGAATAGCCTCTGTTCGAGCCAACCCGGCTTTTCTTCATGAAAAAAGTGTATTGTTTTTGGATAGCGCTAAGCTAGCTTTTTTCTCCCCTCCAAAACGTATGCGGGTGGCAGAGTGACCGGCGTCGGCCTTCAGGCCGGTAGGCCCGGGTTCGAACCCGCCCATGACACTTTTCCGGTCGAAGATTGTTTTCGGGGTTTGTGGGGTTTCGGTGCCCGAAAATTGCGTTTTTTGCGGAGGATCGCGGTAGTTGGTTCACCCCGGTGGTGGAGAATTTTGGTCAGTCTGGGAAACGTTTCTTCGCCCGAACTTTGCTTCACCAGAACTTAGCTTCGCGCGAACGTTGCTTCGCCCGAACTCAGCTGCGCCCGAACTTTGCTTTGCTTCACCAGGACTTAGCTTACTAGTAACCCGAACTTTGCTTCGCCCGAACTCAGCTGCTCTCGCCCCGTGCCGGCCTTTAGCCGAGCGCACGTACTTCTTAGATTCACCTTTTTTGCTGAGGCAATGAGGTGCCTGGCTCACGACCGCTATGGCCCTTTCTTCCAGCTTAGTCAGTGTCAGCATCTATGCGAAGGTTCTGTCATAACTATTCATCACGTTCGTGCTGCTGGCCTGCTTTCGGTGTTTTGTCATAACTCGTCACGTGCTGCTGGTCTCGTTTCTGTGGTTTTTGATCGATCGTGCCTGGCAGCTACAGCTCGGTAACGCTGTGTCTCTGCAAACCTGGCCATGGGAGCTGCCCCACTGAAAACCCAACGTGTTGCGCAAGACGTCGTTGGAACTCCGAAGAAATGCTGGGGGAAAACGTCCGGCAAAAGAAACGGAAACACGGCCTCCGCATTTAATTCCCTTTAGGGTCGCTCGGTTAAACTATTCGGTGTCATTGGAGGTATTGAAAGGAAAAGGCGCGAGCAAGTAGACGGAACGCGACACTGGGGGGTTAATACAAAGATATGGTGGTACCCCCGAAAACCCGTATTGCGTAGTTTCTGCGAAGTCGAACTTTGAGTGCGTGAGCCCCCCGAAGAAAGGTCCATCACACTAGTTCCGGGCTACTTAGCCCGTCGTTTGCGTAGTTCGTACGCAGTTCGTTTGCGTACTTCGTTACTTCGGTTTTTGGGGGTACCACATACTATTATAGAATGCAAACAAGCATGCATCACGAATACCACGTATCACGCTGACACTTTTGTCCCAAAAAATTGCTTTCGCTAGCTGGTTCCCGCTTGGAAATGCCCTTGGTTTGCTTGCGCCGGCAAACATCAAGCGACCTTGCTCGAAAGCAAAACGAAAGCAAGACACTTATGTTGGCCGTTTTGTTTGCATTCCTTGGCAAAGAAAAAGAAGAACAATAGACCAGACTGCTCGAAATGAGTAAAGGGAACAATGCGGCTTGCGTGAACGCTTTTCGGGGATTTTTCTTCGTTGATACAGGACAGCAGAATAGCACCAACACAACAAATTGTTTTGTCATAGCCCAGCGCATCTTGTACTCGACCTCTAACCACGTCCAGTGATCAGAATCAGGCTGCGCCGCATCTCAAGTGGCACAGGCGCATTGATCCTGACCATGCTTGTGGCTTGACACTCATCACGTTCAAACACCAGCACGAGCCTAAGCCCTTCTCGAGGCTCGCCTGTGCCTAGTATTTGTTTCGGCGTTGCTCGTCTTTCCATATCATGTTCAGACGCGTTTGCACTCCCTTCAGCGTTTTATTTTCCTTCTTCTCTTTTTCTTTTCGGTCTCCGCCTCTTTCTTTCGTTGTGGTTGTTGTCAGTTGTTGGAAGCATGCAACTTCGCTGACCCTATTGGGTCGTTTGGCTAGGTAAGGTTCATTGAACACGAGGAGATAGGGGGAACACCAATCCGATCCGAGGGCCAAAGACACAATTGCTGGCGCTGTCGCACTCAAAGCAATTCGTTTGTTCGGCTCGACTGCACAAGATACTGGAGGCGGCTCGAACCGAAGAGTGTCTCCACTCTGAACGGCCACGGAGAAGGAGAAGGGGTGACAGTCGGCCGTCTTATCTCTCTCACTGGTGGCGAATATCCTGTTTACGTGTGTTGTTTCGAGAGCAAATTGTTGGTATGAATGCCTCCCTTTCTTGTTATGCGTAGCTGTGCGGGGAGTTTGACTGGTGCGGCACATCTGTTTTTTTTTGCACGTTAATAACGGGGGTGTCCTAACTCAATGCCGTCTCTCCCACTCAGTCAACGGGAACAAAAAACTCGTAGAGCCATAGCGACGTTGCTTTTTGATCCTTCTGCCCCTCCTTCTATTCTAGACGAGCAGAATCGTTTAGAGTCCTACGAACAGGGTCCATCATGGGTCATAAGGGGAGCACAGCCAGTTCTGTCAGGAGTGCACCCGCCGCTGCCCACGGTGCTGCCAGAAGAAATGCGTAGTTTTGGTTTATTATCTTGCTTTTCGCTGTCGACAACACTATGGCGCAAACCGCCTGTCGCCCAGCGGAGTGCGGTTGTGCTGCGTTCGTCAACAGTCGACACACACACAAAAAACAACAACGCGGACCTTATTCGTTGCAAACCAGTAGCAAATGTCAGGCAGCATGACAGCGCCGGTACCAAAGCGGTCGATGGCTTTGAAGGACTGTGAGGTTGAAAATGGAACTGTGATCGGCACATACCAAAGCCAAAACAGAAAACGGTAGGGGCCTCGCAGTCGGCTGGAGGGGAGAAACAATACAACTACACATCGGTACTTTTCATTGAATGCTTACGCCCGCACTGAAACCAGGTTCAGTTTGCCTGGACTTGGGTTGGGTAGGCGATTTTCCGTTCTGTGTGTGCTGTGCAGCTTCCGCTTCTTCACATTCGGGGTCTCGCTTTAGTGTGATCGTGTTGGGTTATTGTTCAGCCCGGCGGAAACGAAGACGTGGCATACTTCTTCGGCAAGGGTGCTTTTGAACTCAATGCCAGCCAGCGAGGCGCGGTGCACGAACGTCGACAGGTGGAACGGCTCGTCCGGGGCGACGCCGAAGGCGACCCAGCAGCGGATGAAGAGGTTCAGATACGTCATGAACCTCTGGTAGGCGTCCAGGTTTTCGATCACGTCCAGCTCCGCCGCCCGTCGCGTCGACTCGGCGTCGAGACAACGGTTGGTAGGCTCGGAGAGACGCTCGGCGATAGCGCAGTCGATGATTGGATGGTTGGGGTAGTGAGGGTATATGTCATGCAACGCCTTGCTGAGGCTGGCGAGGGTGATGGGCTGCGTGGTGGAGTCGTCCACTTGGCTGACGCCGCAGTATTCGGGGGTGTTCGTGAGGTGCATCAGATCGGCGACGTCGCCGTTCATCGCGTTCTCAAGCGCGGCCGCCTTCTCGCTGAGCACCAGGGGCCGGCTGATGCGGCCGGGGCTGCCGTTGTGGAAGCAGCGGGGGACCCGGCGGCCGTCGAAGGCGACGCCCACTTCGTACCCGTCGTTCTGCGGCCACTCCGTCTCCGGCTGGAAGTACCAGCCGCACACTGGGTTCGTCCGCCAGCCGCGGAGCATCCGCAGCAACGCCTGCGTCGGCACGCACGTCTTCTCGACCACCTCCTCCAGCGGCCCCTCCCCGTGCTTCCCGTTGTTGTTCCAGTACCGGATCCACGGCAGGTCCACGAGACCGAGCATCCGCGAGCCGTCTTCCATTGTCCTGTCCCCCTTTTTTTCTGTTTTTCTTTCTTTCCTTTTCAACTCCCTCCCCGCGACGGCAACTGCGGCGAAAGGTCGAACGACTGCGAGAAATACTTTGTTTGTGCTCAGTCGCGGAACTCCGTTTTGGTCAGTTTCATGTAGTACGCTGCCAACTACCCGCAACTACCCCCAATTCTAGTACGAACAATGCATTGTTAACACAAAAAGAGACAGTCTGCGATGGGGAGGGATCGTAGCTGAATGTTTAGGCGGGAAACTGCCTCTCGTGCACGGATTGATGCTTCTGTTGGAGTCCAGTCTCAGGAGCTGTGAGTTGAAGCAAGTTTAAAAGCGACGCCCGCTTTTCGGGTGTGGGTTTACACGCGTTTTACCCGCGTTTCGGGTGTGACTCGGGCTCACGTCTTTAACTCTAACTCCAGCTTCTGAGGCTGGACCTCACCGGTATCGGAAAGTAGGTGCGAGATCAGGCAAAACTTGAGCGCTAGCTTCGTTTAGTTAGCAGCCTAGTCTTCTAACAACGAAGGCTCTCCCCATTTTCATCAACCTCGTGACAAGTTTCTCGGTGTGTCATGTATTAACGCGCGCGCGGTGCGAATCTGGGAGCGCGAAACAATCTGATGCCAGCTGTCATTGAACAGCGGTGTAAACAAAATCTTAGCTGTTGTGTGCCAGACGCAGGGAGCACTTTTGGGACGTTGGTAACACTTGCTCCTGGGTATCGCTCGTTCCAACCAACGCGACCTTTTCGGAAAAAAGGTTTTCCGGCGTATAAAAAGAAGAGAAAGAACCCAGGAAGAAAGCAGCGTCCTTCGTTGCTGATCGTTTTCCTCTTTTTTTCAGCGGGCAATGCACTGCAGCCGAAAAGCGCGTGGGCGCCATGGAGGGGAACAAGTGTACTTTTGTTTGGTGCGGGAGGGTGGTAAACGTGTCGGGCACTCGCCGGCCGCGAGAGATGGAACAATGCCGATGACGAGAAAATACTCGCTTGAAGTCCTGAACTGCTAGATAACGCTACAAATACTGAGCCGGTCCTGATAGACTGACAGACTATGCTTGTTTGGGTTAGAATGCAGAATTTCTGTAGCAATGGCCTGCATTAGATTTTGGGTGACGACCTCTTCGATCGTACCGTGTCGTGCTCACAGCCTAAGATAGACTGTGATAGTTGAGTTAGAATGCAGAATATTTGTACATAAGTCACCAGGTGCCTACCTCTTCGATCGTCTGATAGACAGGAGCAGGCAATTCGATTCGCAGCTCCACAAAATAGGAGTGGACTGGCTCAGTACTGTATTCGTCGGAACTATCAATCTTCGAAGACTTGCGTCATACGACGGAACAATCCCCCCGACATTTTTTTTTACTCTTACGTATGGGGGTGTGTGGCGACTACTTCGCTGCGTGTTGACGTGTTGCTTCCTGTAGGTTGCCACCAGTCGAGCCGCAGCCTGGTAATCGGCAACGGACAACGTGTGCGTGTGTATGTAAAGCTCAATTGTGATTAATTCCTGCGCGGAATATAGCCTGTGTATGTGTATGTGTGTGTGTGCGTGTGTGTGTGGCGTGTAGCGACTCAGCTGCGTCTTCCGGCTCCCCTCATGGTCCGAGCACAGGGGGACCTGAGAACTGTGAAACGGGGTTTTGCCCAGAGGCTTTTCGTGTTATTCCGTGCAGATGCTATGAGCTTTATTTGTGTCAAGGTTTTCGTACGTCTTCTTAACCATGGTTAACGAAACGTGTACGAAGTGTAACGTTTTTGTTCGCCACTACCAACGAAGCCTTCCCGGCTCGTTCGATCAGCGGGTGGAGCGGGTGGAGGAAGCAGAGTAAACAGAGATGAAGGGAATTCGCACTCCGCGCCTCGCTGGCGGAAGCCGGCTACTGCTAGAGGAAATGCAAGAACGTGCTTGGAATGGCATGCGCTCAACGCCGTGATCTGCACCCTGTAAGCGAACCTTCATCAGTTTAGTTCGCATGGGGTGTGCAGCTTGTCAGCCAAGGGCACCCATTCCATCGGGTGTAGAAATTCGAGGATCAATAAAGGACCAACAACAATGGGCGACAACAAGGCAAGGGTGGGAGGAAGCGGAAATCTTGCACTGCGACGTGCGTAGTCAGCCAAAAAAGGAGAGCATTGACGAGCTAGTTATGACCGCAAGGTCACCAGTCGTAAGGCAGACGAGTCACAGCTCGTAGCTTCTTCAGTCAGTGATGTCGTGCGTCTTGCCATGAGTCTTGTCATGCAACAAGTTTAATGGGGACCTACATCGCGATGTGCATCGACACCACCAGTGTCGTCATGGGCTACAACCGGCAGCTGCGCCCTGCCCCGTCTTTCACTCAAAGAGCGGAACGAATACGGGGACAAGGCCGCTGCTTGGCTGCGTCATCATCTTTCTTTTCAGGATGCTAGGTTGAGTGTAATCAGGTGGTTCGAACCCGAATTTCTTTCTTTTTACTCCGGGGTGCTGGTTGATTCACATCCAACCCTCGTTTTGATCAGAGATTTAATATTCGTTTTTCTCACGAAAAGGGGGACCTGGTGTAAATTGCACAAACTCAAGAGGTCAAGTAACTATTTCCTGGAGGACTTCCGTACGCACCAGGAAACAAAGCAAGACGGCAAGTGTTTAGTGGAAATGGAAGCCAGGAGACAAGGGGAGGAACGGCGCAACGGCAATACACGCGAACACGGTACGACAATTGAATGTCAAACGCGCATGATCGGGGCCAAAAAAGGGTGTACGTGAAATAGTCTCGCAAGGTGTGGCGCTAAGCGTCCCAGAGGCGCAGATTATCATGTTGCATATCGTGTTGCCGATGACTGGCTGCATAAGACGCCGGCGGCACAGGGCGGCTACACGAATACGGAATCGGCAGGAAGAGTATCGTCAAGGGGTCTATCTTTCCTGGTGTCCGCCGAATGCTCATTTCAACGGAGGTTAACCCCTTACGGACGGTGGGGGAGGTAGGTTGTCGAGCGCGCAGAAAGCCTGTGGGTCAAACTCGAGAGTTGTACGACTCCAAAATGGGAAACCTGGTGCTTCTGGGAAAGATTCACAGCAGCAAACACTGATTTTTTTTTGACGTGTTGGTACCCCCCCGAAAACCCCGTATTGCGTAGTTCCTTCGTAGTTCGTGCGGGGTTTGTGAAACAGCGAGGGCTACATTTTATGAGTGTCCTGGACTATCTTTTGCCGCAGTGGCACGTTATATAAGCCCTGTGTCAGGACCGTTTAGACACTCAGTTAGCCGCCAGCTGCATGTGGAGCATCAAAATGTAGCCCTACCCCGTATTGCGTAGGTCCTATTTAATTCGTGCGGGGTTTGTGAAACGGCGAGGGCTACATTTTATAAGTGTACTGGACTTTCTTTGGCCGCAGGTGGCAAGTTATATAAGCCCTGTCAGGACCGTTTAGACACTCAGTTAGCCACCAGCTGCATACGGAGTATCAAAATGTAGCCCTACCCCGTATTGCGCGTAGTTCCTGCGTAGTTTGTGCGGAGTTCTTCTTCTTTGGTTTTCGGGGGTACCACGTGTCTTTGCTCTAGAGACTCAGTGTCCGAACTCCAGTTTGGGTTCTGGCTTTTTCGTCAGAAATATACGTCCTCCGTCCGTAAAAGGGCTAAAGGGAAAGACAACATTCCCCCTTCCCATTTTAACACCCCCCCCGTCGCACTAAATCCACACGGCGGAGTCCAGCCTCAGAAGATGGAGATAGCCGATAAAAAAGCGCGAGTGATCTCATCCAAAACGCGCGCAGACGTACATGAAAAGCTTCAGCACCAGCTTCTGACCGGACTCCACCGCGCAGATTTAAATCCATTCGGAAAAGAGAACCCCATCCGGAGCCAGCTCAGACGTCTGCCGGTCTCAGCCCTGCGCGAACTGCTTATTTCTGACAGGTTCGTGACACTCTGCAGGGATGAACAAAATACTCGGAGGGACCGCCACAGAAGGATAGAGGGGGAGGGAGCAAAATACCAACACCAACGGGCCTGCTGTTTTTGTTGACCGCGTAACATCCGGCACTAGACCCAGATCTGGGAACTGGGTTTGGGCGTATTTCCTTCCTATGTACTTTGCAACGGGCGGCCTCCCTCGAGAATCTTTCTACGAAGCAGGTGCTTAATTCAAAAAGATACGGGCGCACATATGAGAAGAGAGGCACGCGTGAGAAGAGAGGGAGTCTACTGTTTGTTCGCACGCGGCGAACGGTGTGATTCGTTTCGTTCTCTACTACTACTAGTGTACTTTGAGGTTCAGGACTGGTATTGAGGCGGCTAATGCTCGAAACGGTATACAAACATGAGTTTTGCCGAATACGGTATTTTTGCCCCAGTTTTTGCCCAATTTGGATTATTGAGCCGCACGTAAGTCTACCGGGCTGTTTCGAATACCCCGTTTCTATTCACTTGTTCGTTGCAACAATGCATTGTAAACACGAAAGAGAACGCTGACAGCGTGTTTGGGAGAAGATTAGCCTAGCCATCATATTCACTCACTAACAGGCTAATCCTCCCCCGGCACGTACAAACAAACAGACGCTTATTATGGTTTCTCCTTTCTTTTTTTTCGTTGTCGACAGCTTCTTTCTATACCAAGGTAATTTTGGACTTTTTGGTGCCGTAGAGTAGCATAGTAGGGGGGGACTTGCACGGTCGGTATGGAAAAATCCTTTTACCGGAGGCGGATGGCCAGAATAAAGGCAGAGAAAGCGCATATTGCCCAATGACTACCAGTTTCGTTGGATGGCCAGTCTGTGGAACACGGAACAACGTCGCCTGCGTTTCTCCTGGACTACCATGTGTATAATGTAGTGCAGAAGATGGGCGGAAGTTGAAGGAGCAAGGGATACGGGAGGCAGATACGAATGCAAGGTGCATCCCAATCATCTTCGCAAGCGGGTGGAGCAGGGTGGTGGAGGTGGGTACTGTGCAAAGCACAAGTCTCATGCTGGACGCGTTAACCTCCATGCTGACTGACTGTCGCAAGCTGACGATTATAACGGAAAAGAAGAGAAACGTGGATTGGTTTTCTTCTACTGTTGATGACCTTTCTTTGGGTTGCGGGGAGAGAGCCGTTGCTGACGGAAACAGGAATTGCTAGTAAAATCAAGCCCTGGTTTTAACGCAAGCATCAAGTTTTTTTCGTATGTTAAAACGGGGTTTTTGCCCAGCGGCGAAGGAAGAGGGAGCAAAAGGTGATATGGTGTGGCTCAATACAATCGGGAGCGGCAGAGGCAGCCCGCGGGAGGGAGGGGTATTTTTGTGGCTTTGAGCCACCCTATCCTCTGGAGCTGCATCGCATTGCCGGGTGCCTTCCACGGTCAACCGAGGAGTGTCACGGTCTATTAGCGGGGTTGGACCGGCGCATGGTGTTCTACGAGGTGTTGGCCTAGGAGCAGGGCCTGTGCGGATTTTCGTCCCACGTCCCATGAACTGCAGGCTGTCTGGATGTTTCAAGCCGGCCTTTGTACAAGCGTCTGTTTTGGGAGGGTGTTCTCGCGAACTATGAACGGCACCAAGTACAGGTATTCGTGCGGCTCGCTTCTTTAATAACATGACATTGGTAAGAGCCGGTTCCGGCGTATACCCCCCTGGCACTGCGCATTGCCTGTGCTGTATTCCTCGGTGCAAGAGATGGCCAAAAGGATCGGCATTCGACATGCGTCAGAGATGGATCTCGATATGGCACAATAGACAATACACCGGAAATGCAACAACACTACCGGGGGACGTACGGCTGACTTTTTACAGAGCAACTTTGATTCGGCACAGCCCTGCTTTGCCTTTGGCTGGTGTTCATTTCTTTTTTCTAATCGCTTGCCATCGGCATGCGCTCACACACAAGGAAGGAAGACAGGAGGAGGGAAGGCGGTGCGTCGGTACTTTGTGACCAGCGTGTAACACACTGTGAGCATCATGAAGACAAAACTCACGTGTCGCAACGAAGCTCGAGCGCACTGGACCACCGAGTGCAGGAAAGACTTTGCGAACGACCGAAACTGGCTGCATGTTACGCTTTTTGAGTGTAAGTTTGCTTGCAAAGCCGGGATTTCACAGTTCCCGGGTGCCGCTTGTGTCAAACGGGTTCTTGTTTTTGTGTTCCCGACGATCCGTGTGGGCGTACAGATTGGTGTCTTTCGACGTTTAGTGCTCGTGAGTCAGCGTTGTGTGTGGTGTGGCAGTGGGAGGGGATTGGGGGGGAAAGCCTTTACTGCATCGGGCTAGACTTTAACTCATGTTTCAGCCACGTTGCCCACATTGCTGCCTTATCGCTAGGCTCCTGATAGCGTACCCGTTTGCATACACACTTAATAGCTGCGCATTGCGTGCTTATAAGTCGATCTTTGAGTGCGTGAGCCCCTCTGAAGAAAGGTAGTTCCAAGCTACTTAGCCTGCGCATTGCGTGCTGCGAAGTCGTCCAGGATTTGGCAGTACGTCGCATCACAGCGCTGCGTGCCACGCTTTTCTGTTTCCGGCATTTTAATCGCACCGGTCAGTTTTTTGTGTTTCCGGCGATTATCGTGCAGTCAGTCGCCTGTGACAGCGTTCTTTTTGATTTTTTTTTTTTTTTTTTTGCCGTTTTTATCACGTTTCTATGATCCAGGGGGGACGTTTTATCGTTTTTCCCTCCCTTGGCTGACAGGCACGCTGTGTTCGCCAGCATTTCCAACAGCTGTTGGTTGCTTCTTTCACTCCAGCTCCCCCATGCCATACCGGCCAGAAATCACCCTTCCTGGCCGGACGAGCCACCCTGACCCACCAGTCCCCTGTTCTCTCCACGTAAGCGGACCAAAAATCTTGGGGTCAGAAAATACTCGAGGGACTGCCTTGTGCTTACAAAGTGGGTCTTTTTGTTGAACGCTTATCCACTAAACCCAGATTTACCTGTGTTTCGTGTGGGCTGCACAGCATATTTACCTTCTTTGAGAAAAGAATATTGTTGCCTAAGCGGGGAGTCATCGGCATGCTGATGAGTCCACACTATTCGACACCCCTTCGAGATTTTGCAACTGGCAGTCTCCTCAAGTTCTTCCTACAAGCAGGTGCTTGTACAAGAATCCCGTGGTTTGCTGCGAAATTCTGCAAGCCACCCAAGGACTGGCTGTCGGGCGATTTCATCGTCTGCTCATGATTGCGGTGTCACGACGTCAGCGGGCTACCACGCAATTCGAGTGCGCGACCTCGTACGCAATTTTCTGCAGGCCCTCTTCGAGGGAGAAGGCCGGTTCGTAGTTCAGGTATTGCTTTGCTTTCTCACCAGTCATCCTGAAACTTAGGGCGGCGGCGTGACATGAAGCCGGCGTGAGCCAATCGAGATCTGCGGAGGATGGATGTTTTGCGTTTGTGCCAGCTATCGGTAACATGTCAGGGGGTGAAGCGAGAGCGCACAAGGTGACCATCATAGCGAGCCTGAGTGTCAGCAAACCGGTGCTCGTACGCCCACCCGAACCGACTCGGGAAGAAGGCCCTTTCAGACGGGTCTGAACAATCAGTTAAAAAGCTGGACGCGATGTGCGCCTGGAATGGGGAAATCCTGGTTCAATGTTTATGCAGTACAGTATGCCTTGCGTCATTTGATGCCAGCATCAAGTCTTCTTGCCAATTCTTGGGGAGAAGAAAAACGAAATCGGGAAAAACATCAGGCTTCTTTTCTCCACCAGAACTGGAGGCCGGGGTGTGGGGGAGAAAATCTTAGTTTAATGTTGTGGCAGAGCACTGCCTCTCATGCATGGTTGATGTTAGCATCAAGTCTTCTTCGAGAGGAAGATGTTGCCTAGAAGGGGGGGGTAGCATACGGAGGAACTTGAGGGTAACTTTCCCCTGGGATACGTAGTTCACGGTCTCGACAACGCGGATGAGGAGTTCGAGGATGTAGTATGGGGCGGGGAGGCGAAGGTAGCCGCGCTGGCGGAAGTGGTAGTGGAAGCCTTCGGACAGTTCGACGTACGAGCACGGCGACAGGTTCGAGACGTTGAAAGCGCAGCCGCGGACGTTCGGCGCGCCTTCGTTGAGTCGCGCCTCCGCCTTCAGGTGGCCCAGCACGACGTTGTCGACGTAGACGTAGTCCATCTTGGCCTTCGGGTACTGCAGCGCGAGCACCCGCGACGAGTAAATGCGCTCGACGACCTGCTTGTCGCCGTAGCCGATGACCCCGGAGCACGGCCGCACGGACACCGTCCGCAGGCCCCCGACTCCGTCGGCCGCGCGAACCTCCCGCTCGGCAATCGCCTTCGACCACCCGTAGTGCGTGATCGCGTTGCCCGCGTTAACCAGCGGCGCGTCTTCATCCAACACGGTCATGTGCAGCCCTGCCGACGTCGCAACGTCGGTGCTCGCCACCACATGCGAAGTCGATGTCTGGATCAAGTTCGTCACGTGGCAAGCCCTGCAGGCTCTGATGACATTGCGGGTGCCGCCGACGTTGACATTAAAGTTCAACGGCCGCTGGAACTCAAGTCGCTCCCAGTACCGAATGATCGCGAAGGTCGAGTACACCGTGTGCACTCCCGCGCACGCCTCCTCCAGCGGCCCGTAATCCGTGACGTCCCCTTGGATGTACTCCACACGCGGGTCGCCCTCGAACGGGTTTACCGCTGCGCAGTCGAAGCAGCGGACACGCGCCTCGCCCCGCGCCAGCAGCTTCCTCACGAGCCGCGTCCCAAGAAACCCGACGCCGACGACCAAGTACCGGGCGCCCGTCCGCGGGCAGTCAGCCGACGCCCGCTCCCACTTTTTCCGCGCAGCCTCCGGGCAGTACGAACCGGGTGCCACGGACCCCCACGCCCGCTTGTCCTTCTCGGCGAGGTCCGCGGACGGCCAGAGGAGCACCACGACGGCGACGCCGGAAAGCAAGCGGGCGCTAGCGACGAAGGGGAAGACGATAGCGACCAGGCCAGCGATGAACCCAGAGGTCGCGACGTTCGCGCTCGGCGGTTTGCCGGCGGAAAGGGCCGCGTTCGTGGAAGACTCCGCCCAGGACTGCTCGAAGAGCACGCCGAGTCCGAACCAGAGTGTGTACGACGTTAAAACCAGCGTGTGCTGGCCTGCCGGCGCGGCAGCGGCGGCCCCTGGCCCGAACGCCATGTCGACGAGCCCCGTTACGTGGCACACCCGCTCCTCCAACGCGTACGCGACCCACTGCGAGAATGCGGACGAGAACGCCACGACCAGCACGGCCAGCACGGCGAGGTTGCGCGTCTCCATGCGCCTTGCCGCCGCCGGCGCCGGAACGGCGTCTGCGACCCGGCTGGCAGCGCCGCACAGGGCGCTGCCAGCGGCGAAGACGACGGTGTGCGTCGCAGCCAGCGCGCCGGGCAAACCGGCCGGGGCTTCGCCCAGGGCGCACACGCAGCGGAAGGCGGCGGCGGTGAGGAGGTGCACGCCGACGACGTTGGGCAGGTACCGCGGGGCGGGCAGCGCGAACGCAAAGGCGGCGGCGGCCGAAAACCAGGCGGTCATGGCCGCGGAGCAGAGCGCCGCGAAGTGCAGCGGCGCGCCGGCCACGTCGGCCGGCCAGTGGTGCGTCTTCGCCAGGAAGGCGACGCCGAGTCCTTCGTGGCCGTACGCGTAGCGCAGGGCGTGGAACAGCCCGGCGCCGACGGCCAGCGGCAGCGAGACCCCCGCGGCGGCGGCGGCGGCGGCGGGGCGCATCGCCTTCAGCGAGTTCCCGGCCGCCATTCCGGACAAGACGAGGACTGTGTGCAGCCCCGCCACGGCGGCTGTGGCGGGGACGCGCTGGCTGTCGGGCAGGGTCGTCTCGTTCGGGAAGATCGCGTGTTCCTCCATGTAGTCCCCGATGAGCATGACTCTCTGGGCCGCCACGCTCTTCCACGCGTCCAGAAAGCAGTCCGAGAACCACACGTAGGCGGCATACGCGACGACAGCCACCTGCAGCGCTGTGTGCCACCGACTGCTTGTCGGTCGCGTGCCTGCGCCTTGCTCTTCGACACCCATGGTGCGGTGTGTGTCTTTTTTTTACGTTGAGTTTCGCTGGATTGCGTGTGCATTGGTTCCAATGGATATTTTGCTTGAGTGTTCTTTACTCGCGAGAGTGATACAAGGGTATTTTCCGACGACCTGGACGACGCGAACGCTAGCTGCCAGCGAGGCCGTCGTTGTGGACGTTATTTGTGTACGCAGTCGCCTGTTTTCGTTTTGAACAGCCGAAGCCACGAAAACCGCCGTCGGGTTGACTCCGGTTCTGTCTTCCCACAGTCGAAAAAGGCGAAGCTATATGAGTAGGAAAACGCGTGGGTGGGAGGGGAGCAAAGAGGAAGGAAGGGATGCATCAGTGTGTTGGCCAAGCGGAACGCTCCGCAACAACAGCTGGGCAGATTAATGGTGTAGGTTGGGTCGCTCAGCCGCGTTTCAACCTCTGGCATGGCAGACAGAGCAAGTACGAAACCACTCTCAGTGGGTCTCCTAGTCTGACGGGCCGGACAGAGCGAGAACCAAACACGTCCTCAGCTTCGTTCGTTCCTCGTTGGTGGTTGCGAATGAGTTCTCATTCGCGTCGTCCGCCTCGTGTGGTATTTCTGCTCTAAATACTTCCACACAGATTACCCTCACCATCGTGTGTCGAGCTAACGACAGAGGTGGTCGACTATTTCCTGCAGCACCTTGCCTCCAACTGCCGGCGGCGGAAATTCTCAACGGACCGGTCACAGCCCGCTGGGAATATTCACCCCGGCGCACTTAAGCGTCGTGTGGGTTTTTCCGCCTTCCTCTGACGTTTGCATGCGGAGCCGCCTTCGGTTTTCAGCACCAAAAGCACAAAACCGGGGAGTTTCCGGACCTGGGTTTGCACTGACAAACGAAGTAGCGGACGAGGCCAATTATTTTTTTGCATGCACAACAGGTGTTCCCGGATGTACACCATTTACAGAGAATGAATGGTGCGCATGAGAATCCGGGATTTTAAAAAGGCTTCGGGTGAACCTTCGTCGAATCGGTCGCTTGCTTCGTTCAGTGTTTCATGTGCACCGTTGTTCCGGAAATATTCCCTCGCCCTAAAATGCTGTTCAAAGAAAGAAGGAAAGAAAACAAACAGCGAAGTAAAGAACTCACCTCCCCAAAAAACAACTTTAACTCTGTACCGTCAGCCTATTCCATCTCCGCTGCAAAGGACCATTCGTAACTGACCCTAAGATGTACCCGCGTGAGAAGAGTAGGTTACAGATGCGGGAAACAACGAAGGGGGGACCATGCAGGGAAGTCCTATGGAGGGAATGGCGAAGGCGTGATGACAGGGTCAACTACACCCACGCCGCCCTCCGGGGATGGTTGCCCGCTTACCACCCTCGTCCTTTGCAACGGGACTGGACGGGAATGGAACAGGGACGGTGGGCCGGTTTGGGAGTCTTTCCTGCGGTGTCACGAAAGAAACTCAAGCCGGGGCTGGCTTTACGAAGAAAGCCATGGGTGGGAGAGAGGGGGGTTGTTTTCAAAATCGAGACGGGGGGGGAGGCAGAAAAACCAAAAACAAAAGACATTTTCGCGACAACAAATCGCATCAACGCATTCTCTGTTGTAATCACATCAGGTTCTTCGTTCGTTGCTTCTGATGCAGCTTTCTGCCGAAGATGCTCCGTGCTTTGATAGGCGTGAGAGCGACACAAAGGGCACCCTCTTCAGATTACTTTCTCCTCACTTGTCGAACGTGAGCCAATCCAAGTTGTATCCAGAGCCGAACTCCAGGAAAACGTCGTGCACTCCGGACACCGTCTCGCTCAGGTGGACGTGGGCCACGCCGAAGTTGCCCCATCCTCCAGCAATAGCTTCACTGAGCACAGCCACAGGTGGGCTTTCAAGACTGCCAAGGCGGACCGTGATCGTCCCCGTGCTGGTGTCGGTGCCTGTCGAAACATGTGCTTTGAACGTTGATCTCCCTTCGCTGAAGTCCACGTTGCTGTACCGGACCCAGTCGCCGGTTGCGATGAACCCCAGGTTCGTGACCCCGTTATTCTTTGTCTCGTTCTTCACGCTCCCCGACTTGCCGTCGAAGCTTTCGGCTTCAACGAGCAGGATTTCCCCGTTCCTTGCCTTCCAGTGAGCCCCGGCGTAGTTGATCGCGTGGGTAAGATCGCCGACGTGGTTATTGCGGGGGTTGCTCGACATTTCCAAGTGGACGAACTGCTGAATAGCGCTGCTGTACTGAGCTGTCGTCGCAGACTTCTTGCAAGGATCCGGCGAGTTGTTCGCATGCCGGCCCTGCACGTTGAAGGTCGCAGGATGGTAGTCTGCCGTCCGGAGAATCGTGTAAGAACTCGACCGTGCAGACGAAGCCATGTATTCGTCTGCGTACTCTGAGTCGAAGGCAGCAACCAGCCCGTTGTCAAAGTACCGGATGAGCGAGTCTGGCTTAGCCACGTCTTTGAAGCCGGGGGAGAGGTGGATGTACACAGTCCTGCCGTCGGACTTCGCGCTGGCCATGCCATGAAACTGAATCACGGCATCCGTTGGGTACAGTGCGATGTACTCCTCGTGAGCCATGTGGAACCAGCCCTTGTCGTAATGCGGACCGTCAGTCACTGTGTAGTCGCCCGAGCACGGCGATTCCACTTCAGACTTGCGAGCAGCGATCGCGTTACGGAGGAGCATCCTCGCGTTCGACCGCACGAAACACGGGGTGTCGATTGCAGCGGCGCCTCCTCCAGACTGGTCTTTGTGCGTGTGTCTAGATTCGATGAGGACGGGGTCTGCCACTCCCACACGCCACAGGAGGTGGATCTGCTGGTCCGGCGCGTCGTACACTCCCGAGAACAGCAGGATTTTGTCTGTTTTTTCAGCGCGCGTCTGGCGGAGCTGGCACACGATCCCGTAGTTGGCAGCTGTTGCCATCTGCTTCACAGTCGCGTAGTCCTCCTGGTCGAGCGCAGCGAACAGCGCCTTGTGCTGGGCTCGTGACCTGTCGTCTCTTTCCAAGAACACTGAAGGCTTCGACGGGCCTAGCTGCCTGTCTGGGCGAAGCTCATCGAGACCACGCCGCCCCCCGACTGCTCGTCGTAGCTCTCCGCCTGAATGAGCAGCTCTGGTGGTGCCGCTTTCCCTGAAGCCGCGAACAGCGTCAACGCGAGCAACAGTGCGCTGCGGTGGTTCATCATTGTGTTGGAGATCCTTTCTGTTTTAACCTGGTTGTGGGTACGTGTGTTACGAGCCTATTTTAACGTGGCCCCCCTCTTAGCGAGAGTGCGTCCACGCGTGGTTTCTTCTAGGTTCTTGCTGGTGCCCCCCCCCCGGGCTGCTGATGGGGGCCTGGAGTATCATGCGGGCCGGAGTGGTTCTTGAGGCAGCAATATAATCGTCTCTCTTCCTCCGTCTCTCTGCATCGCTCTAGTCCATGGTGTCGGCAGTGTTCTGCTTCTGGACGTGAACACTGCCGGCGTGTCGCGCGCACGTTTCCTTGACTTCTCGCCTGTCGGAACTTTACTGGCCCCGGATTGCGACCATCATTCGGGGTATGTTTCCTCTGGCTGAAGCGTAGCGGCCCATGCCAGGTGCTGCGGGAACAGCGGTGTCTCCTCTGCAGAAACGTGACCACTTTGTACATGCTCCCTGACACCCAGGTTTACATACTCGGTTGCTCTCGTGATCTGCGCTCTGCACGATACATCCCCACATGATGGCCCCTCCAAGCGACCTTAGTATGATCGTCGGCGTGTCGAACCCGAAGTGCCATGGCCGCTTCGTTTCTTTCGTTATTGAGCTTCCCAGCTCAATCAGGCGCAGTGCCTTCCCAAGGAGTGACCGCTGCAACTGTCGCAGCAGCTTCATCTGCTCCTGTCGGGGTGGCCGCTCCGCTGCACTACGTCCATCGCTGCGTTGCTGAGCGCGTCCGCATCGCGGTTGCGCTTCCGCCGAACGTGTTCGACTACCACTTGTAACCGCTGCTGGATGGCGCTTGTGCAGGTACTTGCGCGGTGAGCATCGGCCTTAGCTGCTCAGAGCAACTTGTTCGTCGTGTCACTTGACCCACTGCGAGAGATGAGTCGCCGCGGACCACACAACGCACTTCCCGCTCGACCCTTACTTGCTGAAGGAGCTCTAGACGTTGTTCGTGCGCACGTTTGGCAGGGGCAGCACTATCTCCGCTTGTTTCTTGCCGTTCCGGTACAACACAGCTCCTGCTCCCGCTACTGCAAAAGCGGTGCTGTTTCCACGCGCCCCTCCGTCGAAGTACACTGCGATTCCGTCTTCGGCTTCTTCGCCCGGCAGCGTATCCCGTGCTGTTGTTGGCTTGTTCCTTGGGACTTCGGGTGGCGGGCGTAGATTTTTCATCGGGGGGCAGCTTGCACCCTGTTTCCAACTCAAAGGCTACCGCTAGCTCCATATAACTGATTCCCGTTTCCTGCCCCGGCGACGCCACTTGAGTGCTTTCAGCCAGCCCATGAGAGCTGTCCAGAGACTCGGGCCATGCTTCCATTTCAAGGTAGTTGCTGTGAAAGGGATGTCCGGTACGCTCAAAACCCGGGGAGCCGTCGGTACCCACCCTCGCGGATACTCTACCGTCCGGTGGTGTCGCGTGGACCGATCCGCCAAACCATCCGCTTCCTGCCTGGCCACCAGTACCGCCACGAAGAACCTCTGCAGTCTCGCCACTACACGGAGACGCTGGTTCTCGTCGATGGGTAGCGGGTATGCGTTTTGTGCTTTGGGGACACAGGAGGACTACTCCACAAAGGCGCAGACACGGCGGCCAAATTCTTCGGACGTTCTCCAGGTCAGCGTACTCCGACCTTGTTCGCGCCCACGCCGTGCATCTCCAGAAAAGGTGCTCGACTGTCTCTCGTTCCTGCGAGCCACAATACTTGTACGGGGCCTCGAGACCAGTTCGCCCTGTGGCCGGTGTTGCCCCTGCAATGACTGTTCTCAGCATTCCCACTTGATGAGCGGCCAGTGGCGTTTCCTGCCTCTCAAGAAGGTGCTTTGTGGCCCTCGTGTCGATGCCGTCGAAGGCTGCCGGCCTTCTTGTCGCTAGCTTCTTTATCTCCCGCAAACGCAGCGCTTGGCGTACGTCATGGTGCAGAAGCTTTGTGTTGCCCATTGACACGCCGCACCGTTGGTTACCGTCTCACCGGCATCGTTCTCGTACGTGACCGTCGTTGGCGCCGTCCACCGCCAACCTATGTCCTCCAGTGCGTCCTTGAAGAAAGCGAACGGTCCTCGCCTGTGCGAGCGCAGCACGCCACTTGCGCCAGCCTCCGGACAGGATCCCATCTTTGGCTCTGCTCCGCCCACGTCGTAATCCTTCGGTATTGGGGAACTACGATTGGATCTACCCTGTGTCCACGATGAAGGATGTGCAGTACAGCTTCTTGGGCACGGCGGCCGTAGTGACAGCCTTCTCAAACGCGCAGCGTCTGTCCTTCCGATGCTCATCACAACTGCGCTATAATTGAGCCGGTCCGTCCCTATCTTGAAGCTGCATCGAAGTGCCTGCCGCTGTTTGTCAATGTATTATTCGGTCTATCACGGTCTATCGAGAGGGGATAGACCGGCTCAATAACAGCGCTTCGCCCCGGCTGCCATGCTGGCTAACAGGTCCTTGGCCTGTGCGGGCAGCGAAAGGAGGGCGGCTCTTTTCAGAAGCGCTTCACCTTCTGCATTACGCTGTGTGATTCTGCTCGAGAGGGTGAGTTTTTCTGCTCGGCGGCAGGGTTTTGTGGACAGCATCACCCCCAATGCGTCGAACTCGACCCGTCTGGCGAGCGTTGCCGGTGGCGCTGCCGGTTGCAACGCCCTATCAAGCTCGGTGTATTGCGCTGGCTCTAAAGCTCCCTGTGCTGTGGTGAGGCAAAAGGACTTCTTCTGCACTCATTCCCGTTAGCCCGGCAAACTCGCTTGAACGTTGTACTGCCTCCTTCGGGTTTGCGCACCTGTTCAGCAATGCGTAGAGTCGTCCACGTAAGACAATCAAATCGCTGCGCCAATCTCAGCGATGTGTCTCGTCCAAATGCATGATCGCATTCGTGGGTACGAAACCTTCGCGCGTTCCGAACACGGAAGTGACGCTGCATGTTGGCATACGCGGCTCGCAAAGTTCGGAGGACAGTCGGATAGAACCCCAACTCTTGGGCGAGTTTAAATGCTATTTCCGCAGGCACTGAGTCAACGCACTTTTGGAAGTCCAGCGCTAGGCCATATAGCGGCTGTCCCGTAACGTGTGCTTCCTCAATGAGTGCGGCAAGGTGCCAGATGAGGTCGTCAGTTCCGTGTTCTTCCGGCATCCGTGGAGCCCTCTAGGCGCTATGGCTTCCATCCACTCTAATGCATCCGTGTGTACGTGTGCGTATGGTACTTGAAGCTGGCAAGTCGAAAAAGGCGAAGCTATATGAGTAGGAAAACGCGTGGGTGGAAGGAGAACAAAGAGGAAGGAAGGGATGCACCAAGGTGCCAAGCGGAACGCTCCGCAACAACATCTGGGCAGATTAATGGTGTAGGCTGGGTCCAGCTGGCGTCGCTCATCCGCGTGTCGACCTCTGGCAGACTGAGTAAGTATCAAACCACTCTCAGTGTGTCTCCTGGTCTGACGGGCGGACAGAGCGAGAACCAAACAACTTCTCAGCTTAGTTCCTCGTTGGTGGTTGCGAATGAGCTCTCATTCGCGTGGTCCGTCTCGGTATTTTTGGTCGAAATACTTCCACGAGACTACCCTCTCCATCGTGTGGGGTCGACGACAGAGGTAGTCGACTATACGTTCACAGCCCGCTGGGAATATTTACCCCGGCGCACTCAAGCGTCGTATTGGTTTTTCCGCCTGACGTTTTGCATGCGGAACCGCTTTCGGTTTTCAGGCCAAAAGCAGAAAATCGAGGAGTTTCCGGACCTGGGATATTGCACTGACGAACGAAGTAGCGGACAAAGCAGGATATTCATTGCATGTACAACGGATGATCCTGGATTAACACCATTTACAGAATGAACGGTGCGCATGAGAACCCGGGATTTGAAAGTTCTTCGGGTGAACCTTCGTCGAATCGGTCGCTTGCTTCGTTCAGTGTTTCATGTGCACCGTTTGTTCCGGAAACAATCTCTCGCGCGAAAATGAGCTGTTCATAGAAAGAAGTGCGCAGTTTTGGAAGGAAAGAGAACAAACAAACAAATGGCGAAGTAAAGAACCCACTTCCCGAAAAAAGGTGTCTTGCTTTTCAAAGCCAGGCCCTGCGGCGTACCGTCAACCTATTCGTTATCCGCTGCTAAGGAAGCATCGGTGACTGACCTAGGGTGCTCAGAGGAGGTTACAGATGCGGGAAACCGAAGGGGTACCATTCAGGGAAGTCCCATGGAGAGAATGGCGAAGGAGTGATGACGGGGTCAACTACACCCACGCCGCCCTCCGGGGATGGTTGCCCGCTTACCAAAGAATAGTGCAATGAGACTGGAAAGGGGATGGAACAGGGACGGCGGCCGGTTTGGGAATCTTTCTTGCGATGTCACGAAAGAAACTCAAGCCAGGGCTGCTCTACGAAAAAAGCTGTGTGGGAGAGAGGGGGGGCTGCGAAGCAACACCACATCCACCTTCGTCGAATCGGTCGCTTGCTCCGTTCAGTGTTTCATGTACCGTTGTTCCAGAAAGGTTCCCTCGGCAAGAATGTGCTGTAAATAAAAAGAAGAACCAAACAAACAGCGAAGTAAAGAACCCGCCCCCCAAAAAAAAACGGCGTCTTGCTTTTCAACGGCCTATTTCATCTCCGCTGCTGAGGAAGCTTCCGCGAGAGGCCCTATAGTGCGCACAGCCGGGCTTTGTTTGTGCGGACGTGTGTAAACCTTGTTCTCGTCCTCTAGCACAGCACGCTGTACATAAGCAAGCTTGTAACCAAGACGTTGTCCTCTGCAACGACGGAGATGGAACAGGGACGGTGGGCCGGTTTGGGAGTCTTTCCTGCGGTGTCACGAAAGAAACTCAACCCGGGGCTGGCTCTACAAAAAAAGCCGGGTGGGGAGAGAGGGGCCGCGAAGCAACAACAACCACCAACGGTGCTGCTATTGCCACGTTCTATACTGCCTTGCCCAGACACTAAGTAAGCCGGGGTGTTGAGGCGGCGGGAAAAAATGGAAAACGTTCAAAATCGAGAAGGGGGGGGAGGCAGAATAATCAAAAACAACAAACGACAATTTTGCGACAACAAATCGCATCAACACACTCTCTGTAGTAATCACATCAGGTTCTTCGTTTGTTGCTTCTAATTCACCTTTCAGCCGAAGATGCTCCGTGTTTTGATAGGCGTGAGAGCGACACAAAGGGCACCCTCCTTGCGAAAGTTTTCTTCAGAATACATTCCCCCTCACTTGTCGAACGTGAACCAATCCAAGTTGTATCCAGAGCCGAACTCCAGGAAAACGTCGTGCACTCCGGACACCGTCTCGCTCAGGTGGACGTGGGCCACGCCGAAGTTGCCCCATCCTCCAGCAATAGCTTCACTGAGCACAGCCACAGGTGGGCTTTCAAGACTGCCAAGGCGGACCGTGATCGTCCCCGTGCTGGTGTCGGTGCCTGTCGAAACATGTGCTTTGAACGTTGATCTCCCTTCGCTGAAGTCCACGTTGCTGTACCGGACCCAGTCGCCGGTTGCGATGAACCCCAGGTTCGTGACCCCGTTATTCTTTGTCTCGTTCTTCACGCTCCCCGACTTGCCGTCGAAGCTTTCGGCTTCAACGAGCAGGATTTCCCCGTTCCTTGCCTTCCAGTGAGCCCCGGCGTAGTTGATCGCGTGGGTAAGATCGCCGACGTGGTTATTGCGGGGGTTGCTCGACATTTCCAAGTGGACGAACTGCTGAATAGCGCTGCTGTACTGAGCTGTCGTCGCAGACTTCTTGCAAGGATCCGGCGAGTTGTTCGCATGCCGGCCCTGCACGTTGAAGGTCGCAGGATGGTAGTCTGCCGTCCGGAGAATCGTGTAAGAACTCGACCGTGCAGACGAAGCCATGTATTCGTCTGCGTACTCTGAGTCGAAGGCAGCAACCAGCCCGTTGTCAAAGTACCGGATGAGCGAGTCTGGCTTAGCCACGTCTTTGAAGCCGGGGGAGAGGTGGATGTACACAGTCCTGCCGTCGGACTTCGCGCTGGCCATGCCATGAAACTGAATCACGGCATCCGTTGGGTACAGTGCGATGTACTCCTCGTGAGCCATGTGGAACCAGCCCTTGTCGTAATGCGGACCGTCAGTCACTGTGTAGTCGCCCGAGCACGGCGATTCCACTTCAGACTTGCGAGCAGCGATCGCGTTACGGAGGAGCATCCTCGCGTTCGACCGCACGAAACACGGGGTGTCGATTGCAGCGCCGCCTCCTCCAGACTGGTCTTTGTGCGTGTGTCCAGATTCGATGAGGACGGGGTCTGCCACTCCCACACGCCACAGGAGGTGGATCTGCTGGTCCGGCGCGTCGTACACTCCCGAGAACAGCAAGATTGTGTCTGTTTTTCCAGCGCGCGTCTGGCGGAGCTGGCACACGATCCCGTAGTTGGCAGCTGTTGCCATCTGCTTCACAGTCGCGTAGTCCTCCTGGTCGAGCGCAGCGAACAGCGCCTTGTGCTGGGCTCGTGACGTGTCGTCTCTTTCCAAGAACACTGAAGGCTTCGACGGGCCTCGCAGGTACTGAAGGTACGACCGAACGTCGTTGGGGTTTTCGATCCACCCGTCCACAATTCTGGTATTGTACGAACAGAACGGGAACGCCTCGTCAAGGGTGGTCGTGTTGAACATGATCCAGTCGACGTTGTAGCCGTCCCCAAGCTTCACGTACACGTCGTGCACTCCGGAGACGATCGGACTCAGAGGGGCCGACACGGTACGAAAGTCGCTCCAGCCCCCAGCGACGGAGAGCTCAGCCACCGCCGGACTCGAGAGGCTGTCCACGTGAACAGCAATGGAGCCGAAGTTTTCGCCTGTCTTTGATGATACTTGGGCATTGAAGTGCGTCATCGCGAAGCCGAAGTCGACGTTGCTGTACTTCACCCAGCTGCCTGTCTGGGCGAAGCTCATCGAGACCACGCCGTCCCCCGACTGCTCGTCGTAGCTCTCCGCCTGAATGAGCAGCTCTCCTGACGCCGGTGGTGGTGGTGCCGCTTTCCCTGAAGCCGCGAACAGCGTCAACGCGAGCAACAGTGCGCTGCGGTGGTTCCTCATAGTGTTGGAGATCCTTTCTGTTTTAACCTGGTTGTGTGCACGTGTGTGGGTGTGTAACGGACCCGGTTTAGTTGGATGCGTCCCTTCACGGAGCCACGGTTAGCTTTGACTAGGTGACGGCCGACGCACCCCCGGCCTGGGAGTGAGGGTTCCTGCACGCGTCATTGCTTTCCGCGTGGTGCTCCGAGCAGCGGCTGGCCAATACTCTGTTTTCTGAGTGCACAAACGCCACAACGTCCGAGGTTATGTGCCGCACAGAAATACATCCGTGGCCTACAAGGTCTTAGCTGGCAAGCGCTTTATGCATTCACCACATCGTGGTTTCATGTGGAGCAAGCAAACTACGCCCGGTCGGGTTATTCACTGCGCCTTCCGGTGCCACGAATGGGGGTGAACCCTTTCGCGGGTCCATACTTGAACCATTTTCAGCCTCGCTTTTGTGCTCTGGCTGTCCAGTCCGTCTTTCCTTGTGTCCACCCTGCCGGGTAAGCCTCCTCTGGCAAGAACGCGGCCCATTCCAGTGAGGGGGGTATGGGCTGCTTTCATGTCCGTGCGGTAGATAGCGGCCCCCGCGCCGGCTACGGCGAAGGTTCCGATAGCTCTTGCCCCGCCGTCATTACCAGTAGGTCATTCGCGTCGTAGTAGTAGTTTGAACTGGTGATGCAGCAACAATCTGTATCGATAGACTGCTCAAGCCGCTACAGACTACCGCGTAGTTGTCGTAGTGGTACCTCTTGGCTCCCGCCGTCATGCTCACCAGTACGTCGCGTCTCCTGGGAGCGGGAGGGCAGCTGCCCTCTTCAGCACTAGCTCAACTTCGGCGTTCCTCTCCGCAACAGTGCGACTTGTGAATCCGCTCGCTGCTGCCGCATCAACTCAACCACTTGGACAGGCTGCGGTTACGGACGTGCTTCCTTCCGCTGGCGTGTTAAACTCGCCAAAAAATATATAGGTACCTGCCCGAGCCGCCGTCATCTCAAAAACTTCGGCAATGAGCAACTGCGTGCTACTCGTGTGCTCCTCGCCAACTCTTTCTCCAATTTAGTGGTTGGCCGGGAGGCACTTGCCACAATGCCACGAGTGGCTACTGCTGCGCATCCTGGTACCTATCCCGTGTTCGCACGGACAACAATGGGAACGTCGTCGCCCCAGTTGCAGTCCCATCCGGATGCTGCAAGGTACAGCTCGCATGTTCTCTTCGCCTTTGGGGCCCGCCCTCGTCTCTTGCAGGGCGACTATGAGGTCGCAACCGTCTGACTTCTTGCACTTAGGGATCCCACGTTTGCTGTTGCCGGACTATCGTGAGTACGGAGGGTGTTTTCCCAGTGTGAGCTGGCCGGAGTGCTTTCTCCCCCGCTATTAGTCTACTGTCGGAGAAAGCTCCTTCAGCTGCGCCCGCAGCCCCGCCAGCTGCTTCTTTCGCAGTTCCTCGTGGGCCTTGAGCGCCCTGCGCCACTCGTCGTCCCCTTCTTTCCGGCCGAACTCAGTGAGGAACTCGGCCTTTGAGTATGTGGGTCCTCCGGGTCCCGTTGTCTGGCAGGCGCTTCGGCGGTCCCGCAGCGGCGAGGCTCTCAACCGCGTGGTGATTCTGCCTTGCTTTTGCTATCTGCAGCCACTATTTCAGCTCAAACGAGCATCCGACGATTTTGGATTTCCCGAGCATTTTGGGACCACCTGAGTGGTAGGTTTCGAGGTTTGGGTTGCTGGGGGGGCCCCCTTTTTCCGGCAAAACAGGAGTCTTTTAGGGTCCTTTTAGGGTCCTCGGTCGCCAAAAAAAACCGATCTTTTACACGGGGGGGGGACGAACTTAAAGGGACCCCCCCCCCGTGTATAAGATCGCCCTCATTTCTCGAAAACCCCGGATTTGATACACGGGAGGGGGCGATCTTGAACACGGTATGTGATCAGTTCATGGTTTAAAGTGGATAACGTCGAAAGCGAAAGTACAGCCCGCTTGTCACTTTCACCAGTCGGTTTTGAGCTTCCGACACGCTGCTTTAGGGTTCTGTGACTCGTCTGTCAAGGGTCGGCTGGATCCTCGGCGGGAAGCGCCATTCCTCACGGATGTCAACGGTGGAGGAGGATTCATGACCTGCTTGTACGATTTTTCCATCGGCATGGAGCTAAGCGCTCTGCCCACGAATGCGCCATCTCCTGCCACCATCTCCTGCGAGTTATTTGGCGGCTGGTGCACGTGCGTGTTAACACAACCTTGACCTATCATCACGTGTACTGTGCACGTGTGGCGGACGCCACCTTGCGTCGGTGTCATTGCAGCTGTAGTTTGAGCCCGGTGGACTGGTTGCTCCAGCCTTGTACTGACGGTGACACGGGATAGGCGTATGCGATCAAATCCATGTTTATCCGCTTGACGATGATATATCGATTGGAACGTCAAAGCAGAAACAGTGCAGAGGGTATTGTGCGGGGTTGACTAACCCACCCGGAACCGCAGTCGTGCCGGTAACGTCCAGCCGCGCGGTCGTGTCGCTGACACGAAGTGGAAGTAGACAACAGAACAATAGGAGAACGGTGTGCCTACCCTTCCCCGTGTTTTTGGTGCATGCTTTTTCCCCGTGTACGCTGAAACACTGCCAGTAGAAACGTCGAGTGCAACGCCACGTGCTAACAGCGTGTATTAGTACCGCTGCACGTACACCGGTCGGGGCACACGTGGAGAGGAAAGTTTTACTTGAGTTTACTGGTTCGGCAGAGCGCTGCCCCCCCAGGCACGTTTAATGAGAACGCATCAAACATGCACGGGAGCCGGGGGAAGGGTGAAAACAAGAGAACCGGGCGTGAATGCAAGCGCTCAGCCCGGTTTCTCCCCCGCACCGTTGGCGAATGGGTGAGGCGAGTCGCTTGTTTGTTGGAATTCGGGCAATGCAAGTGCCGCAAAGGACAGGAGGTTAGCGGGCACGAAGGAACAGCGTCTAGGACGCTTAAGCAGAGGGGTAGTGATGATGACTCTGAGCTGGCGACAGCCAACTCCGGTGTGGTCGGACTGTTTGCGGGTGTGTCCGGAGCCTCATTTTCTTCGTTGTTCGCCGCAGATTATCTGCATTCAAATCCAAACGCAGCAGGAGACTATAGCTGCAGAACCGTGACACTGGGACTGCAAGAACAGCTTCCAGCACGTCCGCAGCGTGCTATAGGGCGGTGGGGCACACGCGCAAGCGAGCGAGCCTATCGGGATGTCACAGCTCCAGTAGACGGGCTGGGACACTTGTTGCTGGGACACTTGTTGCTGGGACACTTGTTGCTGGGACACTTGTTGCTGGGTACACGTTTTCCTGAGCGGCACCACGAGGCAAACGATGCAGAAACGTTAGCCACAACGTGCAAAGATCGGTCTCGGCACGGACTCGTCAAACTCGGCCGTTTCGGCGTGTTGGAGAGCTCAACCCGCTGCGGGTCTGAATCGCAAGCAGAACCAGAAGGCAGGCAGGTGTGATAGCGGTTCGCGCGTTTGTGGCCGACCGGTCACCCACCCGGTACCGTGCGAAACCCGACGCAATCAGTCTTTCACCGATGGCCGCTGCAAAATGCCGGCAGGAGAGTGCGGAAAGCGAGGTGTGGAAGCCTCCCAAGGAGCGAGGCGGCGCCGTCAGGGTTAGTCTGGATCTCCAGACTGAAAAGGAGACAATTGCTTGTGAGGCAGGCAACCCCGAAGCGAAATCCCGCGGGGCCTGACTGTCAGCCAACAGTGCTAGTCTGGATCTCCAGATGCAAAGAGAGGTGCTTGCGAGGCAACCCCGAAGCGAAACCCCGCGGGGCCTGACCGTCAGCCAACAGCGCGAGTCTGGAACTCCAGACGGAAAGAGAGGTGCTTGTGAGGCAGGCAACCCCAAAGCGAAACCCCCGCGGGGCCTGACCACCGTCAACCAACAGCCTACGTATGTAGCCATCCAGTATCCAGCTGTGCGCAGAACCAGACGCACGGCTATCAGTCTGTGTCGCCGGCATGCTCCTGGCAGAGAGCTGTGAAGTTTTCCGGGTCAATTTCACCGACGGCCGCTGTGAAAAGCCCGCACGGGATGTGGAAGGCGCGGGAGCACCCGGGATGCCGGCATAGAATTGAAGCACCCCACAAGGCGCACGCATGGCAACTGCGGTTGCGCGCATTGCGTACAGCCGGCGCGACGGTGCGAGGGTTGATAGTCGCGCCATCAGGACTGGTCCGGGTTTGGGGGCACCACAACAGGCACAGGTCGTGGGCGCGGACGTCTTTTCGCAGCGTCCTGGTGAGCTTGTGGCCCATGCGCTTGGAACCCTTTCGCCACGTCACCGGAAACGGGCCTTCCAACCCGCCCAGCTTCTGGTTCATGACCTTCGCGTCGGCTTTCCACAGCACCCCGTTCCGGGGCCGCTTCTGCTTCCCCGACTTCACCACCGCAACGTTGCCCTTTTCGGCGATCCTCTTCAACAGCAGCGTGAGCCCTTCCGTCTGCTGGTCAGCGGCCACATTGCACAGCTCGCAATACTCTCCCTCGTCGGAACTGTTGTGTGGGGGTTGGAGTGAACCTTCGCACGAGAATCCGGGGGTTAAAAAGTATCCGGGGTGGCCGTTTTCGGCCCGGAGGTCTTTACACAGGCGGCACATCTCACCGAAGATGTGGCAAGCTCTCTCTGTGTAATGCGGTTGGTCTGACTAGCTGTTCCAAACTCCTGGTGCAAGCGCCCGTCATGCTCGGCTGTCGCCACCTGGAGTCACAGTTTTGAGCCCTGTTAAGTGGCGCGAATCACTTGTTGCCAAGCCTTCTGTCGTAATGCTGACGACTGCTACCCCAATGGGCACGTGTGTGTGTGTGTGTGTGTGTGTGTGTGTGTGTGTGTGTGTGTGTGTGTGTGTGTGTGTGTGTGTGTGTGTGTGTGTGTGTGTGTGTGTGTGTGTGTGTGTGTGTGTGTGTGTGTGTGTGTGTGTGTGTGTGTGTGTGTGTGTGTGCGCGCGTGCCAACATACCTTCCGCCTTCTTCACTCTGGGTCGGCTGCTTCTCCTGCGGTGCCGGCTTTCGTCTTTTCTTGGCGGCCCTTCTCCCTGCCTGCGGCTCCGCCTGCGCTGCCTTGTTGTAGCACGCCGTGCACACCGTGTAGTTGCACGCGCGGCACACGTAGCTTCCGGCGCGGACTGTCTTCTTGGCCATCTTCCCCGCGCAGCCGCCGGCCCCCCTCCCGCCGGCGGCGTTCGCGCACAGCCACGACCGCGATTTCTGGTTGGACAGCTTCAGCGGGCACCCCTGCGGGCACGTCGGGAGGAGGAGCGGTTCTGCCTCGCCGCCGTCGCACGATGCGGGGGCGACCCGCTTTTTGCCGGCGGGCGGCGGCGGCGTGCGGGGGGCCTGCCTGCGGGGCGGCGCGGCGGGGGCCGAATCGGTGGTGTCGGATGATTCGTCGTCGGAGGAAGCGGAGGACTGTTCGAGGGGCAGTTGCGACTTGTGCTCGCGGAGGTATTGCGACATGACGTCGCCGGCTACGGGGAGGCGTTGGAGGGGGACGAACGGTTTGAATACCAACGGCTGCGAGCACTGTGTGGCTTCTATGTTGTCGACGCCGAGGTTCTCGCCCAAGTCTGTCAGCTTCGTGCAGATGTCGGCGATCCGGGCGACAGGGTACACGGATCTCCGCGTGTACGGCCCGCGGCAGAGCGGGCAGTTCCTGCTGATGCTCAGGTTCTGCAGGGCGCACGCGTTGCAGAACACGTGGCCGCACGGCAGCGCGACCGGCTCCGTGAACAAGAACGTGCACACCTTGCACTTCAGGCACGTCTTCAAGTCCTCGAGATCCTGCGTCGTCACCCCCGTCTCCGCCGGCAGCTGCGAGAACGTCGCCATCGCGCGATTCCGCCCGGAGGGACGCTTCCCCCGGTGACTCCCTTCGGGGGGGGAAGAACAGGGGGGTGTTTATCTATTTGTGTGCGGCTCTTTTCAAAGGCAAAGTTCGCTTGAGAATCCGGGATTTTAGAGTTTCCGGGTGACCTTCGTCGAAAGGTGTTATTTTGAAGCTAGGACTGGCAATTCTTGCGGATTGCCCCGGCAATGCGCTGTGGCACGCGCAAGCATGTATTGTCAGCTTCGTGCAGATGTCGGCGATCCGGGCGACAGGGTACGCGGATCTCCGCGTGTACGGCCCGCGGCAGAGCGGGCAGTTCCTGCTGATGCTCAGGTTCTGCAGGGCGCACGCGTTGCAGAACACGTGGCCGCACGGCAGCGCGACCGGCTCCGTGAACAAGAACGTGCACACCTTGCACTTCAGGCACGTCTTCAAGTCCTCGAGATCCTGCGTCGTCACCCCCGTCTCCGCCGGCAGCTGCGAGAACGCCGACATCGCGCGATTCCGCCCGGAGGGACGCTTCCCCCGGTGACTCCCTTCGGGGGGGGAAGAACAGGGGGGTGTTTATCTATTTATGTGCGACTCTTTTCAAAGGTAAAGTTCGCTTGAGAATCCGGGATTTTAGAGTTTCCGGGTGACCTTCGTCGAAAGGTGTTTTTTCGAAGCTAGGACTGGCAATTCTTGCGGATTGCCCCGGCAATGCGCTGTGGCACGCGCAAGCATGTATTGTCAGCTTCGTGCAGATGTCGGCGATCCGGGCGACAGGGTACACGGATCTCCGCGTGTACGGCCCGCGGCAGAGCGGGCAGTTCCTGCTGATGCTCAGGTTCTGCAGGGCGCACGCGTTGCAGAACAACGCGGCCGCACGGCAGCGCGACCGGCTCCGTGAACAAGAACGTGCACACCTTGCACTTCAGGCACGTCTTCAAGTCCTCGAGATCCTGCGTCGTCACCCCCGTCTCCGCCGGCAGCTGCGAGAACACCGACATCGCGCGATTCCGCCCGGAGGACGCTTCCCCCGGTGACTCCCTTCGGGGGGGAAAATCTTAGTTTAATGTTTAGGCAGAGCACTGCCTCTCATGCATGGTTGATGCTAGCATCAAGTCTTCTTACAGGAGGGTGTTTATCTATTTATGTGCGGCTCTTTTCAAAGGTAAAAGTTCGCTCGAGACTCCGGGATCTTAGAGCCTTCGGGTGACCTTCGTCGAATAGGCTCTTTTAGAAGCTAATACGCACTGGGGGGGGTTCTTAGCAACTCTTGCGGGTTGCCCCGGCAATGCGCTGTGGCTTGCGCAAGCATGGATTGCCGTGGCACGCACGAACAAACCGAAGCGCCTGTCCTTTTTTGATGGGAAGTCGCAATGAAGCTTGAACGTGGCAGGCCCACGCTGAACAAATGAGTTGTTAGATGTATTTCAGCGCCTTGACCTTTCGCATGCGACACGCGGATAAGGCAACGAGTACAGAGCAGTCGACGCGCAGACCAGCAGTAAAGCAGCCCGCATCGCAGGTGGCACAAACCGAAGAAGCCCGTGCGGCCGGGAGTGGAGACGAGGTGATGCAAGACGAAGGGGGAGCGCGAAGCGACCAGCCCGGACGGACCAGCAAGACGCAAGACCAGGCGACCAAGAGAAGGAGCGTCCCCCCAGAGGCCCGGGCTAAGTAGTGTGATGGACCTTTCTTCGGAGGGGCTCACGCACTCAAAGATCGACTTATACGCATGCGACTCGCAGCCTACGCTTCCGGAGTCTTCCGGATCCGGTCCCTCGCGCCTGGCCTCTCACCCGCTGGACATTCGCGTATCAAGCTACCCTGATGGGCGTACTCAGCCGGTGCAGCCAGACTGTTTACTTGCTGTGCGTCCTAACTGCGCCGTGTTCGTCTTTTAGTCCGTGGACGCATGAGGCGGGCCAGGAACCTGAACTCGGATTCGGTCGTGTCTACTCACTGAATGACTTGCTGCTGCCTCTACCAGACACCAGTGGTATTTCATTGTTGCGGCCTCCCACCTATTCTACACCTCTCGTGTCACTGCACAAAGTCAAACTAGAGTCAAACTCAACAGGGTCTTCTTTCCCCGCTGACAGTTTCAAGTCCGTTCCCTTGACTGCTGTTTCGCCAGATAGTAGGTAGGGACAGAAGGAACCTCATTGGTCATTCATGCGCGTCATAATTAGAAGACGAGGCATTTGGCTACCTTACGAGAGTCCAGTCTTGCTCACCGAGTAGGCAGGCAATCGTTCCCGAGCGCAGCAGTTCTACAAGGGTGCGAAAGAGAATCGGGGAAAGCTTCGACCGGCGCAACACTATCTGACCGTATTTGAAGAAGGTTCCCGAAGCAAAAACCGAAGGAGAAGACGCAGAATGCGGAAGGGAAAAAAATAAGTGAAAACGGGAAAAGGAAGAGTCCATTCAACTGGCACTGATGCTGCACGCTGCAGCGGGGGGGTATAGTGAGATTACACACAAGACAAAACTCGCGTAAGTGCAGAAAGGTTTCCGTCAGATCTGTTCATCGAGTTCCTGCATCGCAGTTGAGTGGTTTACGTAATCATCGTCCTCTAGAGTTGACCCCGACAGCAAGAGAAAAAAAGGAAAGTTCCCAGAAAGATTATAGATACGCGGCTCTCGTGGGCTCCGGCTGCATGGCTGCTGGACAACGGAGACAGGCCGTGTGTGGCTGTGTACTACCGTACAGCGAGTGATCATGCAATGCATGTCGCCCTGCGGTGCCGGGACGTCTCTGCGGGAACTAAATAACATTTCCGGCGGCGACTTGCGCTGATGGAACAGAACAACAACGAACAATCAGCACCAAAGTGAACAAGGCCAGCGCAAGAGACAAGGAAACGCAAGGGTGAACAGATCCTTCCTCGCCGCGTGGACACTTGTAGTGGGATTGCTTAACCTTTCTTTTCATGTGCAGCCGTTGGTCCGGAAAACGTTCCCTTCAGTATGGAATGATTCTGCTCCTCGAGCGGGTCATTTCCATCTGTTTATGCGAGCTCGTGCGGTTGTGTGATGAACTGCAGAACCTGAACAGGGAGCCCGTCTATGCGAAGAGCATGAGGAAGGCGATCATGAGGGCGAAGAGGCCGATGGCCTCCGTCAGGGCGAAGCCGAGGATGGCGTAGTTGAAGAGGGCCCGGACCATGTTCGGCTGGCGCGCAGCCGCCAGCAAGAAGCTGCCGAAGACGTTTCCGATGCCGACGCCGACGCCTGCGAGGGCGATCGCCGACAGACCCGTGCCCACGTAGTTCAACCCGGAGATCGTCACCTGCAGCGAGCTGCTGTTCCTCGTCTGAAGCGCCGCGCGCCTCGCAACAACCGCCGATCGGGACACTCTCATCATTTTGAAGATGGTTTTTTTTGAGAAGGGCTGGGCGGGTATCCTACGGTTTTGGCTGAAATCAAACAATAAGTCTAAAACCAAGGTCGACGAGGTGCCCCACAGAGAGTCCGCGCGGGCTGATAGCAATAATCTAGACACCTTCATCATTTGCGAGACAGCATCTGGCGTCTGCAGCCAAACGCATGTATGAGCCAACTCACCTCCCCCCCCTATGAAAGCGACCGGAGCTCAATTACGCGGTAGATGCAGATTATCGACCACAGATTCTTTGCATTCTAACCCAAAAGATTACGCGGCGATTACACTCGGTAATTGCTCAATTTTCCGCTCGATTACGCTCTACGAAACTCGATTATGTTCTGCAAGGCAAAACGAAGCACCAAGCGCGCGCCTGAGCACGGCGATCAAGACGAGCTGAAGAGGCGAAGCACGACACATCACGTGCGAAGAACAACAACAACCGCGACGCCGGCGATGCAGAGTATCGCCACTCAGATTATTTGCATTCTAACCCAAAACTACAAGGCTCGACATCATTCGATCGGGCAGGGGTTTAAAGAGTTCAGCATAGCGACGTTGGTAGCTCTTTAGCTATTTGATCTTCGGTGTCCAAGGTGTGTTAGGTGCTAGGTACGTGGCGCAAACCCTTCGTGCATACCGCCCATTACCAATCATAAACGATCAAGAAAAATGGTAAGAAGCGCATACAGGCGTGAGATGCGGAACCTCGCTGCACAAAAAGGAAAAAAGAAAAATCCCCCCCGAAAATCAAATGAAAACAGGAAAAGAAGCAAAGAAGGCGGGAAGAAATAAAAAAAGAAGGCCCGAATGCAACCCGCGCGAGATTCTGCGCGACGAACACTGTTTCCCGCGCAGTCTGCAAGAAATAAAAGCATCTCGATACCGCCGGCGCGTTTTCGAAAAGGGCCGACAAATGCGAGGAAACGCGTGCTTTAGTCGCGAAGTGAGCACACCAAATACAGCAAGAAGAAAGACAGCCCCCTCCCATTTTCTGCTTGATTGGCGGAATCGACCCGTTTCGTGGACCCCTTCAAGGGAGAAAGGTGGATCTCCTTCCCCTACGCTCTTCTCGCAGATACCGAGCGACAGAACTGCTCGTTGGCCAACTCATGCACGGTGAATCCGCTTCAGACACGCTGAGGCCAATGAATTCATTTTGACAAAACAGACAGGCGCTTCGTTTCGTTCGTGCGTGCCGGTTGATCATTTTCTGTATTACCCTGCGTCATCTTCAGGTTTGGAACTCTGGTCAGCCACCACACACGCATGTCTACCGTCTTTCACCCCTGCACAATGCAATGAAAAGCGGATTGTTGGTACTAAGAAATTGAAGCGTCCTTGGAAACCACGCCCCCCGTCTTGTGGCCGGTACCAATCGGAGCATGCCATTCCGCTGCTCTGCGAGTCATAGCAGCTGTGTGTCGATGCACTGCAGAATCTGAACAGGGCGCCCGTCTATGCGAAGAGCATGAGGAAGGCGATCATGAGGGCGAAGAGGCCGATGGCCTCGGTCAGGGCGAAGCCGAGGATGGCGTAGTTGAAGAGGGCCCGGACCATGTTCGGCTGGCGCGCGGCCGCCAGCAAGAAGCTGCCGAAGACGTTTCCGATGCCGACGCCGACGCCTGCGAGGGCGATCGCCGACAGACCCGTGCCCACGTAGTTCAACCCGGAGATCGTCACCTGCAGCGAGCTGCTGTTCCTCGTCTGAAGCGCCGCGCGCCTCGCAACAACCGCCGATCGGGACACTCTCATCATTTTGAAGATGGGGTTTTTTTAGTAGGGCTGGGCGGGTATCCTACAATTTTGTGGTTAAACGTCAAATTGAGGTACCAGAATATAGTTGACTTCTCTTTTCCATTTGCGCTACTCGAGAACGCAGGAGCCAGAAGCCCAACAAAGCAAGAGGCGGACCGTAACCTCATCGTGTACAATGCAAACAAAATATTTCTTTCCAGCGAAAGAACCCCAGGTACCAGGGAAAGCCTGCTACACGGGAGCCAAGCTTCACGTGTTGTCAGTACTGCAGAGCCACGGCCTACGGGTCAAGTGGCTGCCGGTTTCCCAAACTAAAGCATTGCCTTTGTCGTATTTTACCATCGCGTCTTTCCCGAAGACCGGTTGCGGTTCCCATATACAGGCCTTTGGTGCGGTCGTCTGGACCGCAGTGAAATGAGGGGCAAAACTTACGATTGTTGGAATGGGTATGTGCTCAACACCGCACCGGTCCCGTCTGCGCCGTGTTTCGGTCCTTTAAGCCACGGACACATAAGGCGGACCATCATCAGCGTGGAACCTGAGTGACAGGACTGCAGTGTGAGTCTGGTAGTGAAATTATTCGACCCCCCCACTCACTTTGCAAGTACCAGGCAGCGTGTTACAGTTCTCAGATCAGCCAGCGATGTTCTTCCTACTTTTGCGCCTTTATCGTTTGCTTCTTAGCTGACGAAAGTCCTGCGAAGGCAACTAGAAAACGCAAAATGAAACCTGCCTTCTTTTTCTCGGAGTCCCGTGGAAGCGCGGCTGCCGTCTTAACAAATAGGTATCGTTCGGATGAAGAGAGAAGCAGCGATCGCCATTGTGTGCCCGCGCGAAAAGAAGGCAAAAAGGAATGCGACTGCAACAAGAAGATCGTTCATCAAAAAAAAAAGGGCCGTCTTCACTGGAGGCTTGTGGGACAGAGGCAGTGCTCGCCTGTCACTCAATACAGCCAGCCATCCCTCCCGCATGCCATGGGGTGCAAGCGTTGGCGAAAGTCCTCCCACTTCTTCAGCCAACGAATGCGCCAGCTCGCGGGAGTGTCCCGCGGCCTTGCTTCCAGGTAGGCGAGTGAATTTACGCGGGCAGCTTGATCGGTTTACTCTTACTTCTCTACGGAGTAGCTACATACGCCACAAATAAGTATACCCTCAAGGCCACAGATGGGTATGTACTACCTTTCGGCGGCTATCCCGTATGTTCCTGCAGAATCAGGCGCTCGTATCCCAAAAATAAAATAACCAAGAAAGAAGGACGCAAGGAGAGAGAAAAAAAAAAGCGGCACGGGTTGATGCTACGCACAACAAGCGCTGCATCCTTTTACCGAGACAAAACGACCATCTGAGCCCAGGTCCCTTGATTGTGCACATGCTTGGACTTGTTTTTTTTTTTTTTTCGTGATCCATGCAAATTCCTAGAGGGCAGCATAATGATGGACGCGCATGGATGGACGGCTTTAAACAGACAGGCGCTTTGTTTTGTTTGTGCGTGCCGGTTGATCGACTTCCCCCATCCCCACTTCGCGGGGGTTGCCAAGTTTTTTTTTTTTTTTTGGACAACATCCAGGGTATTAGCTTGGTCTCCGGCCCATTTTCCACATTTGGACCGCTAACAGCTTTTTGCGTCGTCACTCAGGAAAGGGCTCAACACACGTATCTTCACGACAATACTCGGCCCTGAGTGCCTCGGATTGCACATTGGCCTGGGTGATGGTGTTGTGCCATTGGTTTCCTTATATATTTTTTTGGTGAAGAAATAATTTTTTAACCATGCAGGATGATCCCTGACAGGCAAACCCGCAAAAGACCGCACGACAAAAGACAGGGGCGGGCATTGGCGGCGCTGTTTTGCGACCGAAAGATTCGCTGCTGCTGCAGGCAAGGGTACGACCCCATTGTGCAGGCTCCATTGTACACGAGAGCCCAAACGCCTATTGCTGTTGCACACCTCCCTTCATTTGGAGACCTACGTACACACGAAAAGCCTGGGTCTCTGGCAGTTCGGGAAAAATAAAAAGGGAGAAGAAATTCACGCGGCAGTGTGTTGATGAAAGCGCAGAATCTGAACAGGGCGCCCGTCTATGCGAAGAGCATGAGGAAGGCGATCATGAGGGCGAAGAGGCCGATGGCCTCGGTCAAGGCGAAGCCGAGGATGGCGTAGTTGAAGAGGGCCCGGACCATGTTCGGCTGGCGCGCGGCCGCCAGCAAGAAGCTGCCGAAGACGTTTCCGATGCCGACGCCGACGCCTGCGAGGGCGATCGCCGACAGACCCGTGCCCACGTAGTTCAACCCGGAGATCGTCACCTGCAGCGAGCTGCTGTTCCTCGTCTGAAGCGCCGCGCGCCTCGCAACAACCGCCGATCGGGACACTCTCATCATATTGAAGATGGGATTTTTTGAGGAGGGCTGCGCAGGTATCCTACTATTGTTGGTTGAGATGTCAAACAGCAGATCTGAAACAGGAGGTGGTCACCACGCCTGTATGAGAAAATTAAGTTACATTTAAGAAGCGAAAGCACGATACTTCACAATTTCGCTTCATCTATTTTGAGAGATGACGCGAAGGCGGCATTGCAGATAAATTGTCACAGATTCGTTGCATTCTAACCCAAACAAAAAGCCTTGATCACGCCTCTAGAACGAACCTCGGCACCCTCAACACTGCGCAGACGTCAGATCCCCTTCAGGTACATTATTGGTGTCATCCAACCTACTCCCCGAGCAAAGCCCGCTTGCTATCCTACGGTTGCAGTAGACACACACACCAGATAGCAGTTCCGAAGTTCTGTATTGCCAAGTACGAGGCGAACCGCTGATCGTTCGTCATCTTAATTTAGCCCTCGCGACGTGTTGTCGGGCAGGAGTCCGCGCAAGAGACTGTTCCAATCGCACTTGGAAGCGCCCTGAAAATCACCCTCTTCAGGCCTTTTCGCACGAGAAAAGAGCCAATGCTAGATCATGTTCGGCGCGTTGGTTGCGAGCAACGGGACTCCACAGTGAAACTCCGCATGAGAGCATAGAGGGGGAGGTACAATTTTCCGTACGAATCCTCGGTGCGAGAACATGGCTCAACGATCCTTTGGTCTCGCTGCATGTTCACGTCCTGCTTTTGTCCCAGCATGACCTTCTGTGTATTGGTGACGCGAGCTGGTTAATCACTCCGGCGTTGCGAATGATCAGCGGATAAATCAGGGAAACGAAACGAACGAATCCTGAGCTCGTTGAGCTTTTGCGCACTTCTACCCCCATCGACAGCGAAGCTGGGGGAGGAAAATAATGACAAACAAAAAGCTGAACTCCCTCCCGGCCCATCCCGGCTGTCCTGCCTACACGGTGAGGTCCAGCCTCAGAAGCTGGAGTTAAAGAGGGTGTGCCCGAGTCACACCTGAAAAACGGGTGTGCTACAACCAAAACGCGTGTAAATCCACGTCCGAAAAGCGGGTGTGACACCCGCTTTTATACTAGAATTTAATGGCAGCTAATTTCGTGCAAAGCGCCGGCAGAGAACGAAATCCACCGAGCAGGACACGAATTTTCTTCTTCAGAGAACGAAATCCACCGCACAGGCCGCCCCTGCTAGCAGCGGCGGCGCCGTCGGCTCTGTCCCACAGCTTTAGCAGGCCAGCTAAGGACCGTAACCAGTAACCACGTATTCTGTTTGGGCGAACGCGGCATTAAATGTACGTTAAATGCGCGGGACGAGTGGAAGCAACGGCTCCGAGCGACCCCTCGAAGGAGCGGAATTTAACTCCAGCTTTGACTCCAGCCTGAGGCTAGACCCCACCGTGTACTGGGCGCGCCCACTGTTGCCGTGCGTTGGTGCAGGAGCCCGGCGGCGATGAGAGTCAAGCCCTCCCTGCACTGCCGCACACACTGCTGGGCTGCTGGGTGTACACACCTACAAGAGGGGAGCGGAACGGTAAACCCCGCATATCGCGGCGCCTTTACCGAACAATGAACGCCGATGCACCAGTGGTTCGCAACGGAACACAGCGCATTGCGTGTCCGTTGCAACCATTCGTTTTCGCAACGAGCGCCGCCCTCAAGTACTTCCCACAAAGCAGGGGCTTTATTTCAGAAGAAAAAGAAAAGGAAAAAGAAGAAATGCCCCCCCCTCCTCCCGCCGCTAATCGAAATACACTATGAAAAGAAGATGAGCGGGCCGTCCAAGAGCGACGAAACTTGGTTCTCAGACCAAGGCAGTACACTGTCTTCTTGCAGTCGGCAAACAAGACTGCGGCGGCAGAACCAACGTTCCTTTTTCGTCGAACTCCTCCTTTTTTCTCACTCTGTTAACAACGTTCGCCGTGCGGCATGTGCTTCGTTTGAGCGAATGCTGGCGCCTTCCATTTGGCTGTCGTTTTCCGCAACAAGGGAAACACGGCAAACAACCGTGCCGTACCGACGCCAACAGTCGGCACACAAGACTGCGGCGGCAGAACCTACGTTCCTTGTTTGTTCTCAAGCTTTTTACCCCCACCCTACTGGCGCCCTACCTAGTTACGTCCGGAGCCGAAACACAGCGACAACACTGGCCCTCGGCAGGGCTCAGCCCTGAAGCGCGCGTGATGAGGTCGACAGCTAGCGAGTGTCGGCAGAGGGTGCAGTGGTCGGAGCAAGCGGCAGGTCGGTGCCGCACAAGCAGCCTGCGAGATCACGCGCTTCCGGGGGTCGTCCAGATCCGGTCCCACGTGTCTTCATGCCTTTCCGCGTCTTCCGCGGCGGCCGCACGGTTCTCTGCCTGGTGGTCCACCACCCGCTGGACCTTCGCGTCCCACGCTACGGCGTTCGTTAGTAAGAAAAAAGGAAAAAGCAGCGCACGTCCCATTCCGCCGCACACCGGTCGGCTGTGTGTTGATGAAAGCGTAGAATCGAAAAAGGGCGCCCGTCTATGCGAAGAGCATGAGGAAGGCGATCATGAGGGCGAAGAGGCCGATGGCCTCGGTCAAGGCGAAGCCGAGGATGGCGTAGTTGAAGAGGGCCCGGACCATGTTCGGCTGGCGCGCAGCCGCCAGCAAGAAGCTGCCGAAGACGTTTCCGATGCCGACGCCGACGCCTGCGAGGGCGATCGCCGACAGACCCGTGCCCACGTAGTTCAACCCGGAGATCGTCACCTGCAGCGAGCTGCTGTTCCTCGTCTGAAGCGCCGCGCGCCTCGCAACAACCGCCGATCGGGACACTCTCATCATTTTGAAGATGGGTTTTTTTGAGGAGGGCTGGGCGGGTATCCTACGATTGTTGGTTGAAGACACTAAAAAGGCACACTGCCGCGACATGTCATTTCGGCTTTGCTGGCTGCTGTACTTGCCCCCAGTTGCACTCAGTATGCGGCGAAAACAGTTCGCAGAACCAACATTTGCTCTACCTATTTCCTGATACATCCTAGGGGTTCAATTGCCAACGCATGCTACCATCCTCTACACGTAGTAGGTGCACGTAGCAGCAGCACGCACTAGCAGTAGCAGTGTGTAGCAGCACACGCAGTAGTAGCAGCACGTAGCAGTAGCACTCGTGGGTGGGGGTGGAAGCTTGCGTCATGTACAGGTCATCATCCGGCAGCATACCTGTAAAGTAAAGAGTAGTAAACCGGAAAGAGTTGCTCGATCACGCAAACTGTATGATTAAGCCGGCATGATTGGAGGCGGCATTGGGGAAATCGCTTCTTCGACCTATTCTCAAACTTGTGGACCACTTCTGGTAAGCAGGACTGGCGACGCGGGATGAACCGAGACTGACTTAAAGTGTCCGAGTGAACGCTCATCAGATCCCACAAAGGGTGTCGGTTCATCTTGACAGCAGGACGGCGGCCATGGAAGCGGTCTTCACACTTTGCGTGGCCAAAGGAAGAACGAATCCAAGCAACTTCCGCCGGTGAAAAAAAAGGTACTACCAAGCAATCAATAGCCACCTCTGGGTGGGCAGCATGTGTCTGCAATGACTGTCGTCGGGGGGTTTGCAAGAACGTGCTTGGAATGGGTATGTGCTCAACACCGCACTGGTCCCGACTGCGCCGTGTTTCGGTCCTTTAAGCCACGGACACATAAGGCGGACCATCATCAGCGTGGAACCTGAGTGTCTGCAGACAGGACTGCGGTGTGAGTCTGGTTTGTCAGGCGGCTGTTCGTAGCTCGTCACAGCCAGGACCACCCGTGCTACTAGAGCACAGGCGAATCCATCACGGGGAGAAGGCCCCTACAACCGTGTCTGAGCAATCAGTTAAAAAACTCAGGGCACTCGCCCTGATTGTGACTGCGACTCGCTAGGCAGCACTGACTTGTCTTCTTTTTACGGGGGGGGGGGGGGGGGGGGCTGCACGGTGCACTAGTCAAGGACTTTTTTGACTTTGACTAGTGGTTTTACTAGTCAAAATTTTGACTAGTAAAATGACTAGTGCCACTAGTAAAAATGACTAGTGCACTAGTAAAAATGACTAGTGATTTAGACAAAATCCACCTAACCTGGACCCAAATCCTGGGTGTTTCGAGAGTTTTCGAGGGGTTTCACGGCACTACCGTGACCACCGGTGCCCAGACACCACAAACCACCTGGGCAACCCCAGTTTTCGCGAGCGACAGGCCGAGTTGCGAGGTTTTTGGTTGGAAAGTTCCTGAGCTTGTATGGCTTAGCAAACATAGTGCAAACGACAGTGCTATCCCTACGGTGAGGTCAGAGACATGTCGTGACAGGTCTCAGACACTGGACATAATGCGGGCTTCCGACCACATTCAAACTCTGGTCCGTAGATTCGGCTTGTCGCTCATGGCGCTCCTATCGCCTTGGCATCGCACCCGACACAGTGCATTTACAGTAGTGGGTTCCCTAAAACCCACGAAGAAATGAGAGATGGTCGGCAGGTCTTCTTGCCGAGCTTCCCAACATGAATGTGCAACAGGTGCTGATTTTGTCCGCCTGCGAACTGTTTGCAGGCAAGGCTTTGTGTTGTGCACATTCCACAAATAGTTGCTCACCGCTATGTGCTCCGCTTTCAAGTGTTGGAGGCACTCTCTCATGGAGTGCTTGGAGACTTCCTCTTTCACGCCGCCGCGGAAAACCATTCTTGTAGCCTGTGGCGCGCGCGTTGTGTGCCAGTCAACACGTCGTGGTGCTTTGTCCGGTCATTTCGAATGCCTGGAAGTCACGTTTCTTTGTCTTTTCGGGACGTGAAGACGACCATTGAGCCCACCGATCAATTGCTCAAAGCTTTCGTCGGGTGGGACACCAGCAGGTTCTGGTTTCTACTCGTCGGGTTTACGGCACGGTGAATCGCGTAGCCGGTGTACTTTTTGTGGAAACAGCTTCTTTCGCATCTTCGGTTGTTCACATACGACGATAGAAATCACCGCCTCGGAGTAGCTTGAACTCACAACGCACTGTCTATCGGGCATTGGGAGCTACTAGTAGCAAGTGCGGAAGAGCATGAGGCAGGCAAGCTGTATAACACTCCTAGTAGGCAACAAATTCCCAGAAACTCCCCGTACTCAGCCGTGGTGCTCGCCTGCCTTCATGGCACTTGCACTTTACAGAACTCAATACTCAGCCCGATTCCTGTGGGGGAAGAGTGGGGGTGGGTGGCCCACCAAAAAAGCGACCACAGTTCTCCGCAAAACACAAACCGACGAGTAATCGTGACTTATTCCTGCAGAACTGGCTTTGTTGAATGACGCTCGTGGCAGACAACTGACCCCAAGCTTTCGTCTATCGCACAGTAAGGATTCGCGTTGGGAACTGCGTTCGGAAAATCATTGGACCGGAATTTCTTTTTGGACTTTTTGGAGGTTCTGAAAGTTTTGGACTTTTCCCTGGGGTTTTCACTTTTTGGCGGTATTTTGAAGTCTGACCCAAGCAGCTTTTGCACTCGTTTCGTGTTTCCGTTACACAAATGATGGGACCGGCAGAATGTACGAACATTTCAAAGCTTCCCGAATTCCGGGCCGAAACGCGTCCAAATTGGTTCAGGTTACCTTTAGTTTCTGTTTGTCCTTAAAACCCGTGGTGCACGATCATGACTATGGGCATAGCCTGGGTCGCTTAGACAAGCACATGACGGGGGCGACTCATGAGATTGCCCCCGTCGCCGACCACGTGCCGGAACACGACGTCCGGGACCGGCTATACTTGATCAACTCCTTGAACGTCAGCAGCCCGCTGTCGTCGGCATCCACCGCGTCAAAAACGCGCGTGTCCGCCACTCGGCAGCCAGGACGTCGCCTTCACTCAGCGACGCTCGCTTCACTGCGAGCTCACCGAGGTCGAGTCCTTCCGCGGCATGCCGGCTTGCTCCGTAAGTCCATACTTGGACCGGAACCTTTTTGGACTTTTGGCCCAAGTTTTGGGGTTTGGAAAAGTATTTCGACTTTTCCCGGTCCAACATTATTCCGAACACGGTAGCAAGAGCAACGGTAGGGTACACTTTTGCGGTGGGACCCTCTGAAATTTACAAACCAGCCCAGATTTCGGTTCGGAACAGGTGGATTTCTACTAGGACACTAGTCATTTTGACTAGTGCACTAGTCATTTTTACTCGTCCCCCACTTATATGCTGGATTACACAAACATGAGGAACCATCGATCACCAATTCGCACTCATTTAGTGGCGTCGAGGCCTGGGCGGCAAACGAAAGTGGAAGACCAGCGGCAGGAGCAGCACTTTCTGAATTGAAGGGGATCTGTCGCTGTAAGAAAGAGAGGCTGTATTGAGCGAGGGGGGGCTGCAGGAAATGGATCGATTTCTGCAATGTAACATCTGATGAGCAAAACAAACACAGCAAAGGATCTCGCGGATCGAGGTGGATTCGTGAGCGTCGCTGTGGTCCTGCTTGCGGACGCTTCGGCACCTTTTAACAGGGCGTTCGCAAACGTCTGATGAGCAAAAAACATGAAAGAATCTTGGATGCAGGCTGGGTCGTTAGTATCGCTCTGGCCTCGTGTTGGACGTTTTTTTGGCATTCTTTTTGTGTGTAAGCAACCTGCTTTTCGGGAAACACTCTGCCAGGAAGAAAATGTGCTGTGGCCCGCCCGAAACACAGGTGAATCAAGGTTCGTGGCGGCATAAACCACTAGTTCCATATTGGTTCTCTCCCTCGAGCCCCCCATTGAAATCAAGCACGAGGCAGGGCGTCTTTTCAAGAGCGTTGAAGTATGGCTAAAGATAAAGGTGGTGTCACCTGAGGGGGTAATTTCAGGGCCGCCCACGTGATAATCCGTTAAGCATTGAGTTCTTTTAAGTACATGAACCACATGGTGATAAGCCGTTAAGCAGCGGCTGCCGGCTTATCCCGTGACACCTTTATATGTACGTTATAGAAAGAGTAGCGTTGGCAGTCTTACAGGTTCGTTCCCTCGTAGCTCGCCGGGAACGGGCACTCCAGTGAAACTGGGTAGTTACCGTTTCAGGTTTGGATTTGCAAACAATAAAAAAAAAACAGGGCACGCTACTTTCTTTTCGGGTGCGACAATTTTTTGTATAAGCACCACCTGCTTTGTAGGAAATGCTTGAGGAGACTGCCAGTTGCGAAAGATCAAAGGTGTACGGCATAGTGTGGTGCTCATCGGCATGGTGACGCCCCACTATCGCAACAATATTCCAAGATCAAAGGAGGTAAATGTGCTGTAGCCCGCACGAAACGCAGGTAAATCTGGGTTTGGTGGCGGGCGTAAGCGTTCAACAAAAAAGGCCCACTTTGTAATTGTATTGTTTTCTCCCCCCTCTAGCCTCCTTCGAAATGAGCACAAGGCAGTTCCTCGAGTATTTTTCTTCTTTCCACGCCCTTTTTCGTCGACAAACGTGGCGCACGTTGGAACTTGGCGCTTGTGTTGACAAGAAGAAAGTCAACCACAGAGCTGAAACGGGTCGTTGTACGCTGTCGTCCACGAGCTAACGTCTTCTTCGCACCTTTGTACTTCTACGTTCCTCGCCTTCCTTCATCTTCTTGTGGCTGGGTGGGAGGTCGGAAAACTGCTCGTCTTCTTTTACCATTTCTCTTGAAATAAGACTTTTTCTTGTGGAACCCCGGCTTTTCGTTGTCGTTGGTCGTTTTCCTTCAAATGTGACGTACGCGCGGACCGTGCTTCAGAAGCTCGGCGGCGGCGCAACGAACTTCGGCAGCGGGCACGACCCTTTGGTGGCCTGGCAAATGAAGTTGTTGAGAAGGAACAGCGCAGCCTGTTTTGTTGTGTGTTTGGTGGCCTTCAGTCGGCGGATTCTTCAAGATAAAGAGGGCGCGCAAGGTTGACGAAAGACGGCGATACTACTCAAAAAAAACACACACACACACACACACACACACACACACACACACACACACACACACACACACACACACACACACACACACACACACACACACACACACACACACACACACACACACACACACACACACACACACACACACACACACACACACACACACACACACACACACACACACACACACACACACACAAGCTCAACGTATTTCTCAAAACACGAGTAGCAAACGCAAAGGTTTGAAGACAACAAATGTCAAAAGAAACATGTGTCTTGTCACACCCACCCGAACTACTATGGGGCATTGCGCTGAACACGAGCCCAAGTCTAGATCAGAAAAGGCCGACCAACGGTAGAAACGGACGGGGTTGTCGCAGTTGTTGGATATGAACGCTTGGTCGGTCGCTCTTCGTTTCCACTTTTTACGTGCTGGGGTGGCATGGACACTCCGGGGTGGCATGGACACTCCGGGGTGGCATGGACACTCCGGGGTGGCATGGACACTCCGGGGTGGCATGGACACTCCGGGGTGGCATGGACACTCCGGGGTGGCATGGACACTCCGGGGTGGCATGGACACTCCGGGGTGGCATGGACACTCCGGGGTGGCATGGACACTCCGGGGTGGCATGGACACTCCGGGGTGGCATGGACACTCCGGGGTGGCATGGACACTCCGGGGTGGCATGGACACTCCGGGGTGGCATGGACACTCCGGGGTGGCATGGACACTCCGGGGTGGCATGGACACACGATTGGGTCTCAGGACAAAGTAGAGATTGGGTCTCAGGACAAAGTAGAGATTGGGTCTCAGGACAAAGTAGAGATTGGGTCTCAGGACAAAGTAGAGATTGGGTCTCAGGACAAAGTAGAGATTGGGTCTCAGGACAAAGTAGAGATTGGGTCTCAGGACAAAGTAGAGATTGGGTCTCAGGACAAAGTAGAGATTGGGTCTCAGGACAAAGTAGAGATTGGGTCTCAGGACAAAGTAGAGATTGGGTCTCAGGACAAAGTAGAGATTGGGTCTCAGGACAAAGTAGAGATTGGGTCTCAGGACAAAGTAGAGATTGGGTCTCAGGACAAAGTAGAGATTGGGTCTCAGGACAAAGTAGAGATTGGGTCTCAGGACAAAGTAGAGATTGGGTCTCAGGACAAAGTAGAGATTGGGTCTCAGGACAAAGTAGAGATTGGGTCTCAGGACAAAGTAGAGATTGGGTCTCAGGACAAAGTAGAGATTGGGTCTCAGGACAAAGTAGAGATTGGGTCTCAGGACAAAGTAGAGATTGGGTCTCAGGACAAAGTAGAGATTGGGTCTCAGGACAAAGTAGAGATTGGGTCTCAGGACAAAGTAGAGATTGGGTCTCAGGACAAAGTAGAGATTGGGTCTCAGGACAAAGTAGAGATTGGGTCTCAGGACGAAGTAGACGCGCATGCGGAGATCAGTTTCGCCCGAACTCATACAGGCAACAAACGCGAGCCATACCTGCGGCTGGTTGTGTGGCACCAAGTGCCCGGCCCCTCTAACGCTAACGAAGCGCGCCTTGCCCTGGTTCCATTCGATCTGTTTTGAGTGAGTGATTGTGCTCGGCATCCCTGGGCGTTTTTTACTTGCCGCCCCCCTTCGAGATGACTCTCACCTTGCCATCCGAAGAAAAGAGGCTGCTCGTGATCGTGGGTGGCGGCTCGCGCCGATGTCCACAGATCGCCCGAACGCAAAGGTTTGGTAAGGTGAAGTGACAAACAGCTTCGATCCGAGATTTGTAGAGTCAGACAACGTCGGCAGGCACTTGGCACGGTGGTTCAGTTGGATCTGCACACAGAAAACCCATACCACGTAGCCTCCCATTTGCGCCTGCCCGTCGAGAGTCCACGGGCGCCAGGACTGCGTCTTGTTGAGGCCGATTTTGTTGAAATACGGAACGAACGCGTCTTCATTCGGCATGGTCTGCAGTCCGCAGGCATCGGAGTCGCCTTCGTAAACCATGACGGTCATGCCCTTGTTGAGCGCGTTCTGGTACACAAACTGGATGTTGGTCTGGTCTGTGGTGTAGTTCATGCCGTGTCCGTTGTCGAGGTTCAAGAAGTTCATGTCCATCGGAACGCCGAGGGCTGTTTTCGTGTCGTTCAAGAGGAGCCAGTCGCTCATCGCGTTGCCAGGGCACGTCCCGACGGTTTGCCCTTGGTACCCGAACTGGCTCGCGGTCGCCTTCATCATCTGCTTCCGCGTCTGCCCGGCACGGTTCATCCCGTGCTTGCTGCTGGCGGCCACCGGACATTGGTTGTACAGGTTGTACACGAAGAACCCGCCCACCTCGTCGGACATCTGGTCGATGAGCGCGCTGCATGCCGCCGTCATGTTGCCCATTTTGAGCTCGGGCATGGTGCAGGTCTCGTGGATGTTCCTGTAAAGCTCCTCCGAGAACTGCGAGTGCCCGTGGAAGAACTCGATGTCGTAGTACGGACCGGGCCATGTGTTCGGGTACTTGAATACGCCGACGTTGTCGAGGTCTACGCACCAGTTCGCGGGCTTGCCCGGGACGGGGTCGCAGCCGATCATCCCGTCGCCGACGGCGAAGCCTTTGAAGTTGAGGCCCGGGATCGGATCGTCGAGCATCGCTTGCACGAAGCCCGGGACGTAGATGCCGGCGTACGACTCTCCGAAGATGAAAAACGGGTTCGGCTTGAGCTCGGGGAATATGTCGTTGAACAGCGTCGCGTGCGCTTTGTGGTTCGCGGCGAAGACGGTCTTATCGGTCCACGGCCCGCACGACAAACCATCCCCCGAAGGACCCTGCTCTGTGCAGAACGAGAGCCCGATTGGAGGCGGCGAGTCGATCGCTATCAGCGTGACGTTGCGCGACCAAGAATACGGGTTCGGCACCGGAACAGGGATGCCCGTCGTCGGATACGTGGTCGAGTACGAGTCCATGTTCAGCAGCAGCGGGCCGAACTCTTGCAGGAGGCCGAAGAGCGAGCTTGCGCCGGGACCCCCGTTGTACCACAGGACCACCGGATCGGTGGCGGGCGTGCCTTGGCTCTCGACGAGCCAGTAGTGGAAGTACATCGTTCCCTTGCCGCTCGGCGGCGTCCCCGCGTCGATGTACCCTGAGTACATCTTCGACGGCATCGCCGGCACGCCCGGCAGCGACGTGACCTCCTTCTTCGCGGGGTACTGCTGCGCGGCTCCCGCCGCAAGCAGCGCCGCCACGAGGCACGTGCGCATCATCTTTCTTTGATCCCCTGGTCTGGTTCTGGGGTGGTGCTTTTAGAGTGCAAGTTCACTTCGAGATCCGGGGGGTTATGGTCTCCGGGTGACCAGTATCGTGTTTTTGTGTTTCTGACAATCCCGTATGGGTGGGGCGTACTGTTTCGACCTTTGAGCTTGTGTGGTTCAGCTTCGTGAGTAGTGTGCGACAGTGGGAGGGGATTTGGAGGCTTTTACTGTACTTTAACTCATAGGTTGCCCACTCTGCTGCCTTACCGCTGGGCTCCTCATAGCTAGCCCGTTCGCATACACACCATACACACTTCATGACTGCAGCATTTTGTGTTTCCGACTATTCATTGGTGTCTTCTCGGTTTTTTGTGCGTGGTCGGCGATTTATGTCGTGTTCTGATGTCTGGCGAAGGTACTTGAGTTGCCGATAATCAACCGAGGTTGATGTGCGGTCTGGTGCTTTTTCTTTTTAGCCACATGCAATGTGTGAGGAAACTGAACCGCAAGTAGGTCCTTCTGATCATGATCATTTGCCAATTCGCCACCTGAAACGACGTCCAGGATTTGAGCTCAGGGTAGTGCGGTCAACGAAAACCGACTGCTGTTATTCTCTTGCGCAGCCGTCGAGGAAGGGCAGTTCAGGACGGTTTACCTGAGGAGGCTCTCGAAGGCGGTCCAAACCAGGGAACCTTTCGCGTGTAGGAGTCGTATGCGGCCATGTACACCGGAAGCAAGTCTTTTCACCCTCAGACTTTCCCTCGGCACCATCTGAGTGTGTGTCTCCAAGCAGCTTGTGCCACATTCCGCATATCCGGAACACCGGTTCGGGCTTGCGGTTCTGCTCTGTTGACTTGTCGTTACTGGGAGCATCTTTCTTTTCCTGCGCTGGGTGATATGCTTAACGTCAGCTCTAGGGGAGGCCGCCGGTCGGTGGGAGTTTCATTCGAGTGAAACGCATTTGAAGGGAAAGTAATCAAGGAGTTTCCGTCTCGAATGACGAGGGAAGGGAGCATTCTACAGGACCTTCGTTCGAAAGGCACAGGGGGAGAGGGAGACAGAGCAAATGACAACAATACAGGTGCCACAAGTGTGACAGCACAGGATCAAAAAATGAGGGAGGGGGCAACACGTAATGATGGTCGCAAGGCTTTCCACGTCTGCAAGCACTTGCACACAACTGTCGTACTCGACAACGGCCTTTACCGTAGGATACTCGGAGGCACCGGTGCTTATTGTGGAAGAAAGCTGAAGGAGGGACGTTTTAGATTAACCCTATTCCGATGGGGCGGGCTCCTACAAATTAATTCTGGGTTTTCTGTGGCAGGGTCGAGATGGACATATACCTTGGGTCGATTTTGTAACCGTCACAGGTGACCATTCTTTGGTATCCGAGAGCAGCAATGGGAAGATACGTCACAAATCGTGACGTTCCATATTTTTGGAACTTTTTGGAAGGCACCAGGTACCAGGGAAAGCCTGCTACACGGGAGCCAAGCTTCACGTGTTCGGCGGTACTGCAGAGCCACACAGGGCCTACGGGTCAAGCGGCTACCGATTTTGTAAACGAAAGCATCAAGGCGTGGCGCACCTTGGGGCTTGGCGTTCGCGCTGAACACAAGCTCGTCGAGACGGTCAGCCACACAGCAGAGCGGACGGAGTTGTGGCACTGTGCTGCCTCCGACTCAAGCTTTGCAAGCTGTGGTTGACGACCGTCACGTTCCTGGACCCGGAGCGGCCTTTTTAGTACTAACAATCTTGCGGGTTGCCTTCAATGTATTGTGCAGGCTAAAAAGACGTAGGCAGAGTGTTTTGGTGGTTGATCAGAATTCCTTACACAGGGTAAACACAAGACGGAAAACGATCACCCGGCACACACAAACAAAACGAAGCGCCTGTCGTTTTCTTCATTCTGGAACTTTTTGGTGCCCCCACCCGCACATCCTTCGGCGTACCTTCTTCGCGAAAGGCGGTTTCTTCGAGTAATTTACGGAGCAGGTGTTCATCCACATAAGAAGAGTCGGAGAAAAGAAAGGAAAAAGAAAAGACATGGTACAACACGTACAAAACAACCCCATAGGTATGAGGCAAGCAACAATCCCCGAGATTCAACCGACTGGTTGTTGTGGTTGTGCATGGTTGATCTACACGACAGAAGCACGCACAGACAACAAAGAAGAGAGAGACGAGAAAAGAAGAAAGGAACGTTTCCGGAGTTGGGGCTTGCACTGATAAACGAAGCAACGGACGATCGGCATCAACTGACCAACGGCGATGAAAATGTGGCTTCGTTTTCTCTTTCATGTGCAACCGTTGTTTCGGAAATGTTCCCGTCTGTAATATTGAGGAAAAAAGACGACTTGAGCATCCTGGCGACAGGAGACGGTGATCTACGCGGACCGTTCCCTTTCACCCTTGGGTGAAATGTAATGAACGCCACGTTCAGAACTCCGTCAGACCGGAAGCCAGTTTTCTTGTTGAGCGCAGTGACAAACCTCTCCAAAAGAACTGTCGGTCAAGAGCACCCCGCGCATACCTAGCGAAGAACGCTGGTGCATGGCGCGTTGCCCTTCGGTTTTTTAATCCACCCGCAATTCATGAGGTCCGGCGTACTCGCCATCGCAGCCTCGGCCTGCGGATTCATCACACTCGTCGTGTGGCGCCGCTCACGGGCGAGGTTCCGCGTTTGGCGAAAACAACTCGGATCTGGAGGGCCCGCTTGTTCGCTCTCTTGTGGCAGCCGTGCTGGTTCCCGTGTGCAGCTCACAAAACACGGGTTCTCTCGTCCCCGTTCGTTTTTTTCTTCATGCTCGGTACCAAGGAAAGCCTGCTACACGGGAGCCAAGCTTCACGTGTTCGGCGGTACTGCAGAGCCATGGGCCTACGGGTCAAGTGGCTACCGATTTCCCAAACTAAAGCATCAAGGCGTGGCGCACCTTGCGGCTTGGCGCTCGCGCTGAACACAAGCTCGTCGAGACGGTCAGCCGCAGGGCAGCGCGGACGGGGTTGTGGCACTGTACTGCCTCCGACTCAAGCTTTGCAAGCTGTGGTTGACCGTCACGTTCCTGGGCCAGGAGCGGCCTTTTTCTTCTTCTTCTTCTTCTTCTTCTTCTTCTTCTTCATGCTCGGGGCTTGCGAAGCCAATTGTGTTATTCAGCTTGCAACGTCGAATCGAGTGTGGTCATTTCCACACCGCACGCCCGGCGAGTTCTTGTGAGATCCCCCGAACCTGGCAATTGCTACCGGCAGTCCGGACTGTGCAGCACGGAACAAGGTCGGCTCCTCGAGCCGAGGCATGTTAGGAACACGTAGTACGGGACACCTAACACAGGCGTTGCCGACGGATAAGTTCGGCAAGAGGCTCCACGACGCTGTTGTGCTGGAACCCTCTGTTAGAGTCCGCGCCGGTGGACATGAAGGCCGCAAGATCCGGGCTGAGGCCTCTGGTCGCTCCTTCTTCGATGGAGGGCATCATGTCGTCGAGCTCGTACGTGTATTGCTCCGGCGGCGGCTGCCCGCGGCCCGAAAGGCAGCTTTTGGGCAGCGTCTGCTGCGGCGGTGGAGATGGAACGCCCGGCGCCCCCGTGGTGCTGACGCGCTGGGACAGCTGCAGTCTGTGGACTTCTTCGGACTGCTTGCCTTCGAGGATGGCTTCCTTCGCCATCGCAAGCTTCCGGGTGAGCTCTTCCATGCTTGTCTTCACCATGCCCGTGTCCTGCTCAAGGAGCGCGATGAGGCGGTCCTTTTCGCGGATGCGGTGCGAGGCCAGCTCCCGCACTTCGAACAACTCGCCTTCGACTTCTTCCTGAGACAATTGGGCGTTTCCGTGGGTGGGGAAAAGAATTGCGTAGTTTTGTTTTATTCTTTTCAAGGGGGGGTCGAATAATAACACCTGTGTTAATATTCGATTTGTCGAATAATAATAAAAGTTCCGGGCAGCCGAACAGTAGCAGGATCATAGTGTTTTTAGACAACCAGACGTGTGTCAAATAACTGTTGTTAATATTCGACCCCCCCCCCTCACTTGTTAGCTGTCGACAACTTGTTTTTGTGTTGAGGTGTCATTCAGATGTAAATCTAAAGCCGCCCACGTCAAGTTTTTGATAAGCAGCGGCTGCCCGTGATACCTATGACCAAAGTAAAGTGGAAAAGAGAATAGAAGGTTGTCCGAAAGAGAATCTTGGTTTTGATGTTTAGGCAGAACACTGCGTCAATTGTCATTTTCCGCTGACGGCTCGTAACCCGCTGTACCCCACACTGAGATGCCGACACGCCAACACCATCTTTGCTAGCTTGTGTTCGCGGTGTAGTTTGCTCCCAGTGGCAGCGTGTGGGCCTTTTAAGCGTGGATGATGCTCTCGCGCTGCTCCCCTTGAGGTTCCTCGCTCATGCCAAAGCGCCGCCCGGGTTAAGGAGTTGCGGCATCCGGCGTAAACCAGGGCCAGGGAGGCTGTTCGGAGGGGTCACACCCCATACTCCCAGCGGCAGTGTGCATACCTTGGCCTGCATGAGCTCTTCGGCCGTCTTTTTCCAATGGTGCACCTGCTGAATTAGCGGCAGGTCGTCTGCGTGTTCCTGAGACGTGCGCCTAGCCACCGTAGAGCACTGGTGACGGAAGCTCGGGCGGTCGAACAGGGTCGAGTCGACGGCCGCGCACCTCTGCACGTTGTCAGTTGCTGGGCGCTCCGCCCGCATTGCCTTCGCTTCCTCTTCCGCAATCGCAAGTTGGAGCATCGCCGCAGTCGATGAGTCCACGCTGTCATCTGTGCGTTTTAGAGTGTTTCGTTGGTCTAAGCACTTCTATGAACGCTTGCTAACTAATGCAAAATCCAAACCAACTAATATACACTCAACCCCAACATGTGCTGCGATTGGCTCCGGTCGCAGTACTGCCGCGGAAAAGTTTAAGTACAAGCGACCCAGCTGACAATGATCGTGGTTAACCACATTTCCATGGTGGCGCATTAGGAGTGCAAGAGGAGGGGGATAGTGGGTAAGTGAGAGCGCGAGAGAGAGAGAGAGAGCAAGAAAAAGACAGGCTCTTTGTTTTGTTTGTGCCGGTTGATCGTTTTCCCACTTACGTATTTACCCTGTGTCATTTTTCAGGCGTTATTTTCAGTAAAGGGACTCTGAACAACCACCAAAACTCGCTACCTACGTCTTTTTAGCCTGCACACTACATTGAAGGGCAACCCGCAAGATTGTTAGTACTAAAATACTGGGACTGCCTTGTGCTCATTTCGACGGAGGCTAGAGGGGGAGAAAACAATACAACTACGACTACTTTGAGATGGGGATATTGTTGCGATAGTGGAGTGTCTCCGGCATGCCGATGAGTACCACACTATTGTCCAGGTGCGTGTACAAAAAAAAGAGAAGCCGATGGGACATACTGGTCCGGAAAACGTCTTGCATGTTCGCCGCAGCCGTCGCTGCTGGCGCCTCGCCGCCGAAGATGGCTTCGAGCTCGGGAGGCGGGGTGTGCAGGCGGACAGGGTACTGCTGCGGGGCGCCTTCGAAGTAGGTGGGTCCGGGGTGGTTGTGGTGGTGTTGGTGGTGCGAGCTGCCACTGGCGAAGGTCGCGAGCGAGTTCTGCGCGTGGGAGGGGAACGCGTGGTCCTGCAGCGGCACGTTGAGGTTCCGCAGCAGCGTCTCGTGCGCGGAGGCTTCGAGGTTCGTCACGCTCGGGCTGTCCGACACGACCATGTTCGGCAGGGCGACCCACTGGTCATCCTGCGTGCCTCTCCACTTCTGGATATACTGCGGCATAGCCCCGTTGTGCCTCCCGCTCGCCACGTACCCCCACCCCGTGCTGAAGTGCATCTCGTCGTCGGTGATCGTCCACAAACCCTTCGGGCTGCTGTACAGCCACCGGTCGTCGCCCTTCTTCCAGTACGGGCAGCCGTTCACGGACCCCGTCAGCACGTACACACCCTCGGTTTTGACGCGGCCGTCGCCGGTGTACACAAACAGCTTCTTCGGGGCACCTTGGTACATCGTGTCTTGGGTGTTTTTTTTTTGTTTTTTTTTTGTCAAATGCGAACCTTTGCGTCAAGTTTGGTAGGTCCACAAAGAACAAAGGACCCGCGAAGCACTTGGATAGTACGAGGTCCTATGAATATGCAATATGAATAGCTTCTATTCGAGCTAAAAAAGTGGTTTTGGAGAATAGAGAGGCGTTTTCTTGTTGTTGTTTTTTTGTCAAATGCGAACCTTTGCGTCAAGCTTGGTAGGTGTCGAAGACCCACAAAGATGAGATGGGACATGATTTCAATCATGTGTGAAATTAGCATGCACTTCCACACGAGCTCGGTTACTTTATGACGTCCCCGCGCCTGCCATTGCCATTGCGTCGTCAAGATCGAGTGCTTGTGGCGTTTGCGGGGTCAGGTCTTATTGCGATTCTAGCGTACTTTGAGGCTCAAGGTCGCACAAATCAGAAAGAACCCACGCACCAAAGCTCCAAGTAAGCAACAAAAAAAACGCTTTCGCGCCTAAAAATATGACACGTCACCGGCTATCCACGGTTGAAACCGGAAAATGATGAGGGGAGGGAACTGTTTTCGTTGAACGCTTTTGCCTGGACGTTTGTTTCTTGGTACAGGGCGCAAGGAAACGCCGTGGATGGCCTGTGACACGTTCTTATTTCCTCCAACATAGCATGTTTGGTAAAGAACATTTCCGGAGTTGGGGCTTGCACTGCTAACGAAGCAACGGACGATCAGCATCAACTGACCAAAGGTGATGAAAATGATAAGGCAAAAAATTCTTGTTCTTCGCGTGTACAGGGTATAAACCTCTCTTGGGGGGGTTTTCCTGTATTAGCACTTTTTCGTTGGCTTCGTTTTCTCGTTCATGTGCAACCGTTGTTCCGGAAATGTTCCCGTCAGTACAGATGTACTATTAAAAAAAACAAATAGTTTGCGCGGTTTTCCGAACCGTTCCACACCGCGGGGTGTTCGGCCAGGGGAGTGGCTACTGCTACCAGATTCAGACCGTGGTCCGATGGCTGACCGCAGTGGGAAGCCATGCGGCCTGTTGACAAGGATGACGTCGACCAGGAACTCGTGGACAGGATATGCAAAGCTGCACTGCTGCTCCTTCAGCGAGTTCGGCACATTACTCGACTGGGGTGCTCAAGTCCACAATCTGAAGACCCAACTGTGCTGTTTCTCCCTTGTACAAGTCCCCGAAACAGGAACGGAAAACTCCTTCAGACCAGACCAACATAACGCCTGGATCGGTCCGAAGCTGGCAGCACCCAAAAATGTGTAGCCAATACCCTGGTTCGGTAGTAACAGCACTTGGGATCTCTTCTGTTCTTTGTCGGGCAGCATCGTCGAGCATTTCCTTTCAAGCTGGCGCTTATGTAAAAGAAAAGAAGGGCGAAAGAGGGAGGCGTGTGAACCGGGTACAATTTCTTGAGTGGAAGGGGAACAGTTGGATCGACAACATGTGTGAGCGGGAAGTAGAAACGAAAGACGGGCTACAAGTACAACGTACTCTCTTCGGCAGCTGGTGCCTGAAACGTACAATGCGGCACAACCGAAGACGAAAAGCTAAACGACGAAGCCAGTGACACAGCAAAGTTGGCGCTGTTCAGGCTTGTCGCGTTGGCCAGTTCGTCGCAGGTTGGGCGCGGGGCTTCTACTAGATAATGTTATGGAGGGAGGTGGTGGTTGAATGCTGCAACGGGGCTTCGTCCACACGCCGATCCTTTTTCTATCTTTGCGACCGGACGTGGTCCGTCGGCTCCCATTGAAAGGCTAAGGTGGAAAGATGCCGACGACGCGGCGAGCGAAGATTCCCGAACAGGAAACCCCGGCCGACAATGCCAAGAGAGTTGAAGTATGGCTTAAGGTAAAGTGGTGTCACCTGAGGGGGTAATCTCAGGGCCGCCCACGTGATAAGCCGCTAAGCATTGAGTTCTTTTAAGTACATGAACCACATGGATTAGCATGCACTGTGATAAGCCGTTAAGCAGCGGCTGCCGGCTTATCCCGTGACACCTTTTATATGTAGTTGGCTATCATGAATAGACTACGCTATAGAAAGAGTAGCGTTGGCACTCTTACAGGTTCGTTCCCTCGTAGCTCGCCGGGAACGGGCACTCCAGTGAAACTGGGTATGTTACCGTTTCAGGTTTGGATTTTGGGAGCACCGCCTCGTGAATTCTGAGACCTATTTCTCGAAAAAAAACAAGGCTACCGCTACCGGACGGGGTGAAGCGGCACGGCACCGATTTCACCGGGAAAAGGATTTTTTCGGGCGCGCCGAGCGCCTTTTCGCTGGACTCGTCCCGTACTGCTGGATCCGGAATTGATCGTGCAGTGCGCATACTGATGCTGCAGCGGACAAAAAGCTCGCAGTTGCATCCAGCGCTCAGGTTGCAAGGTGGCCCACTTTGCTGGACGTACTGCTGGTATCAGAAGGCTGGGATAACCCCCTCGCAGCAAGATCTTTGTGAACGGTGGTAATGGTGCCTTGCAAGTAATCTCTTCATCGGGATGAAGCGCTTACGCGTACACCAGCATACGGGTCGACTGAACAAACCAGCATGCCTAAAGCAGGCGTTCGCTGTGCGTTTCACCTGTTCGTCGAACGAAGGTTGCCCTTCACATGGCTTGTTTGATGTACTTCGCAAGTGAGTCGATAACCGGGCTGTAGGCGGGGTCTTGGACGGATGCTTCGAGGTATGGGTTTGAGGGATGATCGATCATTGCGATGGTCGGCGCAGGGTGCTGCGGGAGGTTGCGGCCGTCGGGCTGGAAGTATCGGTCTTCGAGGGCCCCGACCACTTTGTGCATGTGCAGCTTCTCCAGCTCGCCGTTGCGCGAGGACAGCACGTCGAGCGCTTGGGTTGAGTACCCGAGCTCGCACTCCGCGCTTTCCGCACGAGCCCGCATGAGTTCGAACCGGGTGTCGGTTTCACGCTCCCGGGCCTGACACGCCTTCATCTCCCGCTGGGCGGCGTGGAGCGCGTCTTTGAGCTTCTCGGCGAACAACCGCAGCTGCTCTGTCTCCGAGCGCAGCACGCTGATGGTCTCGTCGCGGCCCTTGACTTCCCGCTCGCTGAACTCCTGCGTGATGCGGTACTGGTCCTGCAGCCGGTGCTGCGCCGAAGCGGTCGTCTCCGACGCCTGGCGCCAATGGGCGATCTCCGGCTTCATCGCCTCCGCCATGCCCAGCACCTCGGCCGCGGAACGCCGCTCCGCCTGCAGGTCCGCCTCGAGGTTGGCCAGGGCGACGTTCTTCTGCGACAGGGCGTTGGTCAATTCGTCGATCTGCTGCTTCAACTGCAACGTGTACCTGCGTGGGGTTGCGAGCCTTTGTTACGCGTGTTTGAACACGTGGTCCGTGTTGCACACAACGGGCAGCAGAAAGCCGCACGAGCAGTTTCTGGGCGGGAAATACTCGACGTAGCTGCTTTGACTCCGAACGAATGGAAGGGAGGAAATACAGAGGTTGAGGGGCGAATACAATACAAACACAATCTGATTTGTTCTTCGCTTACACCACCATGTGTTGCGTGCGACGGATAATCAAAATGATGCACACCGATTCTCTTCAAGTGGACCCGGTCTCGGAACGGACTCGATGTGACGGGCAGCGCTGTGTCGTGAGACCAAGTCAGCCATCTCTCGCTCCCTGTTGAGCAGCCTCTCCTGAAGCGCGGGGTGGAGGTTGCTTCGCGGTGCTTGGAGTCGACTTGGCGACGGCTCCGTTACTCGGCCGGCAGAATCAGAGTACAGTTGCTGCAGGCGCAGCCTGTGGGCGAACTCTTCCTCGGTGCGTTCTTTGATGCGGCGTATTTCATCTTCCTGCGACAGAGTTGGGGAAATACTTGAGGGACTGCCTTGTGCTCATTTCGAAGGAGGCTAGAGGGGGAGAAAACAACATTACACTACACACACTACACTACACTACACCCACACACTGCACACCACACACTACACAACACACACTACACTGCACACTACACCACCAGACTACACACAACACACACTCTACACCACGACACTACACCACCACACTACACACAACACACTACACTACACACAACACACACTACACTGCACACTACACCACCCCACTACACACAACGCACTACACTACACACAACACACACTACACTGTATGCAACATACCATCTCTCTGTTATTTTACATTTTTAGCGTTTTTTTAGCGTTTATTGTGGTTTAGAGGTTCGGTGTTTTAGGGTCTCCTTTTTTTTTTTTTTACTACAACTACACAGGGGTTATTCTAATCCCCGAAAATCGGGGAAAACATGGTTAAAAAGTCTGTAGCAGGCTGGCCGGAAAAAAAATTCCACGTTGAGCGAGGTTTTTTTGATGACCTGTAAGCCTGGTATGCGACCTTCGTGGGCGTGTTGCTGCTTCGCCACTTTGTTGTGGACCCCGCTTTTGGGTCTTGCGGTCCTCTCGCCTCCGTGTCACTGGCCTTGCAAGCACAAAAAAGCCTTCACCAGAGACTCCTGTGGTTAAAAAATCTTTTTTAACCGGCCTGTTTTGAGAGAACTCTTTTTTTTTTTTTGTGAAGAAACCTTTTTTTAACCATGCAGGATAATCCCTGCAACTACAAAGTGGGTCTTTTTTGTTGAACGCCTACGCCAGCTACGCGAAGACCCACTGGGCCACGCCTTCGGCCTCCTCGTCCGTGTACCGTGGGTAAAGCGCCCAGAAGGCGCCTCCGCCCCGCCTCCGCGGTCCCCTCGGACCACCCTCTTCACCCAACTCACCTCGCCCGAGCTGTCGAGTTGCTTCGGCATTGTTGTTGAACGCTTACGCCCGCCACTGAACCCAGATTCACCTGTGTTTCGTGTAGGCTACAGCACATTTACCTCCTTTGATCTGTTGCAGCTGGCAGCCTCCTCAAGTATTTCCTACAAAGCAGGTGCCTATACAAAAAACTTAGTTTAATGTTTAGGCAGAGCACCTCTCATGCATGGTTGATGCTAGCATCAAGTCTTCTTCGAGGAAGGTGTTGTCCAAAAGGGGGTTTGGATGGGATGGTGGCTCGTCGGGGGGAATAGCTACTACTTATTCGCTGAGAGAGAGTCGTTTCCTTGCACCCAGCTTTTCCAGATCTCAGAAAACCACGAGAGGGCTCGAGTGGCTACCGAAGAAAAGTGTGAGGTAGAGAGGTAGGGAGGTAGGGTGAGGAATGAGCCCATACGAGGGACTAGAGCCCCCTGTTTTCTTCTTTCCTTCACTGCGCTGCTGTGTGCATCTCGGTCAATGCAGACCATTCCAAAGTGAAGGGGGGAAGTCCTAGTGTAGGTGGTTGGCAGAATCCTGCCTCCTCGAGGACTCCCACGATGCAGCAGGGCTCTCGCGGGGGGGTGATTTAGCCCTAAAATCACCCCAAAAAAAAAACCCAAAAAAAATGGGGGGGTGATTTTTTAAAAAATCACCCCCCCCCCGAAAAAAAAAAATGGTCCGGGGTAGGGCTGGGGGGTGTACTACACCGTGTAGCGTACACGTGTTGATCCAGGGCTGGGGGGTGTGGCTGTGCCAATGGTCGGATTCCAACCAGATCTTCGTGCAAACGAGCTTTGTTCAGCTCAGGAAGTTGAAAGCTGCATTGCAGAACCACACGAAGTCGAAGATTCACGCGACATCCGTCGGTCGTGCACCTGCCGCCATCCTGGAACACCTCAACACGAGTCGCACCTACAACACCGACCAGCTCAAGAAAATCATCGACTCTATGTTCTTCGAGCTATCGCACAACCGCCCCCTCTCTCACCTTCGCCCAGCTATGCAACACTATGCGCACTGCATGGGTGATTCCGCATTCATGAAGTGGATGCAACAGGACATCACGTATCTCTCAGCTCAAGCTCTGCTCCAGCTTCTCCATTGCATTGGCGAAGTCTTGAAAGAGGACATCACAATGCACTTGAGCAACGCTGCGTTTTGGGCTGTTTGTGCAGACGGAAGCGACGACATCTCCAGGGAGCACAAAATTGCTGTCACCGTTCGGATGGTGACCGAGCAGGGAGAGGTCACAGAGCGGTTTTGGTCCATGACCAACCTGTACGATCGGACCGGACGCGGGCACGCTGAGGCTGTGATCAAGGAACTGCAAATCGACGGAGAAAACAAGAATCTGAAAACCACGTTTGTGGGGTGCTCGCTTGACGGCACAACAAGCATGTCGTCGGACAATCTAGGAGCGCAGCAGCGCCTCCGCGCTAGGACGAATTGTTCTTCGTTGTTCAGCTGGTGCTGCGCGCATCTGCTTTCACTCGCGAGTGTCGACAGCTCGACTGCGATCCCAGTGATGAAGCAGTTCTTCCAGGTGCTGCGCCAACTGTGGGTCTTCTTCTCGGCCTCTCAAAAGCGTCTTTGTGAGATCGACCGTGCGTTTGAGGAACTCGCCGACCGCTGCGAAGGACCCCAAAGGTCTATTGTCGAACCGTCTGAAACTCGCTGGTTGGCTTTCACTGCGTGCACAGATGCCGTGCGTACCATTTATCCGGCTATTGTTCGGGCACTGGCGAAGCTTGCATCTGAGCTGAGTACAGCGCGCTTCCTACACGTCCACCTGATGTCTGTGCAGTTTGTTGCCTCCCTCTGTCTCGGAAGCGATGTTCTGAGCGACCTCAGCGCGCTGAGTCTTGCGTTCCAAACGCGGGACTACAACATCATGGATTGTGTCAAAGGGATCGACTTGACAATCAGCTCCATCCGGAGCAGAAGCAACGCTCCTCACCGCAGTCTCCACTATAGCGGATTTTTGCAGCTGTATGCATCGGCAACGGGGGACGCTTACATCGGGAGAGCGACCTTTGACAAGTTCCACGAAGAGGTCGGAAAGCCGTACCTGGCATACGTGGTTGCTGAACTCGAACGCAGGTTTGCATCCCGCACGTTCGTCAACTCGTTCAGCATTTTCGACGTGCGGAACCACCCGAGCGATAAGAGATTGCAGCTGACCTACGGGGATGTTGAAGTCTGTGCTCTGTGCGACCACTACGGACGCGAATCGGTCCTGTCGTATGCAGAGAAGCCCGTCCTGGAGGAGAGGCTTGTCCCTCGCAGAAGAAACCACGAGTCTACTTCGCGGTATGTAGAGGTGGTGTACAATGATGACCCCTCGACGACCACGAAAGTCACCAAGCGTGATGTGCCGTTTCTCGTGCTGACACGTGACGATGTGCTGCGGGAGTGGACAGGGCTTCGACAGGCCGTCAGTGACATGAGTTTCGCTGCACGTCAGGACGCAGGTTCCAAGACTCTGTTCAACCTTGCAAACACCGTTACCGGGAAGTTGCGGTACCCAACCCTACGAAAACTAATGCTCATTGGCCTCTGTTTACCCTTGGTGTCTGTTGAGTGCGAGCGGGTGTTCAGCCGTCTTAAACTGATCAAGACGAGCCTGCGCAACAGCTTAAGCGACAAGAGCCTATCAGCAATCCTCATGATGTGCACTTGTGGGCAGGAGACATTGACCGCAGACCAGTCCACACGCGTCCTTCAGAAGTTCAAGTCGTTGCAAAACCGCCAGGTGGACTTCTGCGACTTGGCTGCATTCAAGGGGGCATTGTGTGATACAAACTAGGGGGGCTTTCAAGGTGTCCTTTCAAGCGCACCACGCCCCAATGGCCTTCTCTTTCCGGTATTCTTCTTTTTTTGCTTCTTCATACGGGTCTCTGCAGCGTTGGTAGAGATTGTGGGGGACCCGAAATCACCCCCTTTTTGGGCCTCTAGGGGTGGAGCGCGAGAGCCCTGCGATGCAGGTGCAAAAAAAAAAAAAAAAACGTACCTCCAAAGCCTTCTTGCTTCGAGCATCGGTGGCTGGTTCTACTTGGCCCAACCGACGTAGAACACTTTGCTGTAGGATTGGAAGAAGATGTCACAGAAGTAGAGTGGGTGTGTTCTTGATCAGGTTAAGGGAAGATTATCATGCACTGCTTTCGAATCACGCCAAGCCCGTGTCAAAGTTATAGATATTCGTTGCTATTGAGCAGAAGGTTGTGAGACTGAAGAAATGGTGCATACGTAGTCGTGTAACTTGCTGGCTTGAATGGTGTGCAGCTTTTTCATTTCGAGTTCCTGATGGTTATTTCTAGAATGTACGCCACATGCAATGTGTGAAGACACTGAGCCACCCGAATAGACTCCGATCATGATCAATTACCTGACACCAAGTTCAGGATTTACGTTCAGGGCGGTGCGCTATCAAAAAAGCTCTTGTCTATCTTCTCAGCTCCAGGTCTATGGGGGGATGGGGATGGGGGAAACAGAACACTGCCTCTCATGCATGTTTCCCCCGATACTCGCGTCAGTGTGCAGTTTATTGTCACCGACTGGTGCTGCATAGCAAGTTTAATCTCACAACCGTAGTCATTTGCATGCAAATGAGTGCCCTGTGTTGCTGCCTATCAAGTTCAATCTCACTACTGCTGCTGAATTAAGCACATGCTTTGGAGGGGAGACCGCGCCCGTTGCATGAACCCAAAGGAGCGCACTAATCTTCTCAGGTACTCGATCTTACACGAAAGAAAATAGCACCGACCTGCTGACGCTTCAGCTCCTCTGATTCTAACTGCACCTTCTGCATCTGCTCGACAGTTTCGTGTTGAAGGCGGGCGATCTCTTGCTCGCGCTCTGTCAGCAAGCTGACGGCGGCGCCTTCCTTCGTTCGTTGTTCGGCCAACATGCGGGCTACCTCGTTGTGCGCGTGCAGTTGGAGAGCTCTGTTGTCGGCCTCCTGCAAGATTGAGTGCATTCAATAAATTCCCAACAATCAGTCATTCGACACCAAACTGCACATCAACTTCAGTTGATAGCAGGTACCATAAAGGTACGTCTTCGCCCCGATACTCAGACTGTCAATGACCGAGACACATCCGCTTTTCGGGTGTGACTCGGGCACACATTCTTTAGCTAGCTTCTGAGACTCGACCTCACCGTGTACGGGTACAGGTCATAGTACCTGTAACTGCGGCCATGACAAGTATTGTACCCCACCTACAATTCCACCTATGAAATCAGGCACATCCTAAGACTGGCCATCTTTGTATGATCCACAACGTGTCACATTGGGTTGTCGACTTGTACAGTGTGTCACTACAGCAATGATTCACAAGCTACTATGAAGCTGCTGCACAAGCGTCGACTCGACTGCAAGCTCGCAACTATCCTACTAACTTCAAAGCGACAGTTGTAACATTTTTGTGAGACTGCCGGAGTACCGGAGTTTCAAGCGAACTTTCACTCACACAAGTCCCTTTTTTTCCCACGCGCAGCGTGGGGAAAAATTTTTCTGGCCATGTTGACTTTTTAGCGTTTATTGTGGTTTAGAGGTTCGGTGTTTTAGGGTCTCCGGTTGACCATTGAGGCTGTGAGGCGGGTGGTATGTGGGTAGTAGGTATGCTTAAATACGGCTAGCCATGTTTGTAAGTGTTGCGACCGACACCAAGAAGAAATTCGCTTTGAATTTAGTCTTGGGCCCCCCACGCGCATGCATGTTGAGCAGGGGTTGCCATGCAGCTTTTTAACCGGGATTTTCCTGAATTTCGGGGATTAGAATAACCCCTGCGCATTGAACACAAAAATAAGAGCTCGTCACTCGCACAACCGCGGCTGATACAAAACTAATGATGATGATGACGGGAAGAGAGAGTTGTTTTCGTTGAACGCAGTGCCTGATCGTTTTTTACGTAAAGCTGGATTCAGGACGCAAGTGAAAACGCCACGGTTTGCGGCGACGAGCTTCTCATTTCCTCCAACATTTCATGTTTGGTAAAAAAAAAAAAAGGGAAGAAGTGGCTGTGTACACACCTGAGTGAGAAAGGCATGCTGCATCGCTGGATCCGCGGCGATGGGGTGGCTGATGCCGCGCCCTTCGGGGACGACGCCGATCCGGCTCAGTTCCGCCGCCTGCTCCTCGTTTTGCGCCCTGATTTGCTGCCCGTGCAGGGCCTGCACCCGCTCCAACTCCTCCTGCTGGATCTGCATCAGGTGCATGATGTGGTTCTGCAGCTGCCACATTTCGGAGGCCTGCCGCGATTTGATGCAGGCCACCTGGTGGGCGTGATCTATCCGCACCCTCCTGATCTCGTCATCCTTCGTCTCGCTCGGATCCCGCTGCCACCTCTCCATCAGCTCGCCGTGCAAGCGTTCGACCGATTGCAGCTGCTGTTCGTGGCCGACCCGGAGCCGGGCGAGCTCCTCGTTCTGCTTCGCCAGCTGCTGCTCGAGGAACCCGCGGACGCGCGTCAGCTCCTGCTCCTGCCGCTGCAGGAGGCCGAACTGGTCGCGCGTGTGCCGCTGGGCGTACACACTCGGCTCCACCGCCGGCAGCGGGCGGAACTGCCCGCTTTGCAGGGCCGCCCGCTCGGACAACCGGTTCTGGTCGACAGCGTGCCGCAGAGCAGCCTCCGTCCGGGGGCTCCCGACGAGCGAACCCTCTGTAGATATGGATGGTGGTACAGGTAATACTATGTAGGTAGTATGTAGGTACGTATGATACCAGATCACCTCTACAGGGGGGCTAAACTCGCTTGTGCCCCCCACTGTTGTTGATTATCTTGTCTCTGTTTGTGGCCGACCCGGAGCCGGGCGAGCTCCTCGTTCTGCTTCGCCAGCTGCTGCTCGAGGAACCCGCGGACGCGCGTCAGCTCCTGCTCCTGCCGCTGCAGGAGGCCGAACTGGTCACACGTGTGCCGCTGGGCGTACACGCTCGGGTCCACCGCCGGCAGCGGGCGGAACTGCCCGCTTTGCAGGGCCGCCCGCTCGGACAACCGGTTCTGGTCGACAGCGTGCCGCAGAGCAGCCTCTGTCGGGGGGCTCCCGACGAGTGAACCCTCTGTAGATATGGATGGTGGTACAGGTACTATGTAGGTAGTATGTAGGTACGTATACACGCAGATACCAGATCACCTGCACAGGGGCATAAGAGGGTAGGCTAAACTCGCTTGTGCCCCCCACTGTTGTTGATTATCTTGTCTCTCTGTTTGTGGCCGACCCGGAGCCGGGCGAGCTCCTCGTTCTGCTTCGCCAGCTGCTGCTCGAGGAAACCGCGGACGCGCGTCAGCTCCTGTTCCTGCCGCTGCAGGAGGCCGAACTGGTCGCGCGCGTGTCGCTGGGCGTACACGCTCGGCTCCACCGCTCGGACAGCCGGTTCTGGTCGACAGCGTGCCGCAGGGCAGCTTCGGTGCGGGGGCTCCCGACGAGTGAACCCTCTGTTGTTAGCATGGCGTAATTTCTCCCTGCAGACAACGCGATCATGCGTCGAGGCCGTTCCCGCATTCCCGCAAAGAAGACTTGATTATAGTATCAAACATATCTCAAAGGCAAGATTCTGCCTGAACACTAAAGCGCAACAAACACATACCGTAACCGGAAGCAAGCTGCGATGGCGGCTGCATCAGTGCGGGATGCTGCCCGGCCGACTTGTGCTCGGCGAATCCAGCGCTCAGGCTCGGGTGCCGGGACGACCCTAGAAACGCGGCCAGTGTCCCTGGCTCGTGATGCGGCCGCTCCGGTTGCTGCTGCAGCTGCTGGCGCCGGAGGTTGAGGTCATGCCGCGAGATGACCGAATTCAGCGGGTACGGCGGCGACGAGGCGTCGGATAGCACACTCATGCCCCCCTTCCCTTGCGACCGAAGACCCTCCGCCTCCAATCCCGCCCTCGCCGCACCTGTTCTTGGACACTTGGTGTGCTACGACGCCTCACACCTCCGGTGAGCACAACAAGTGAGAGAGTGAGAGAGAGAGACGAGTTAGAGTGCAGGTGGTCGGTCTGTAGTAGTAGCAGTCGTTTGAACTTGATACGCAGCAACAATCTGTGACGATAGACTGCACAAGAAGCGTTTGTCCACTCTTCCTCAGCAGATGCGGGAGTAAAACGGAGCAGTGTTTGCATTCAAACGATTCGAGTGCGGTGGCAGCAGAAAACATCAAGCCGTGACAGCATTCCGACGAGGTGTACGGTTCGCAAAGGCGGCATCTCAGTGTAGGGTACAGCGGGCTACAGCCCCGTGAGTCGATCAGGGTGCGGTTAAAAGAAAGTTAACATTCATCCCACCCTCCCTAGCCCAGTGCTGGCTGCAAACGGCTGCAAACGCGTTTGCACCGATTCTGCAAACGGCAAACGTTTGCAGTGCAAACGTTGCAAACGTTTGCAAACGTCATTACCGTTTTACAGGGTTTATACGGCGGGAGAGTCTTGGCGGTGTTCCTGTTGTTGTAGTTCAGCCGCACGAGGGAATCTGCTATTTTTATCCCCATGCTGCTTCGCTTGTTGTCCTTCACTGCGTCATACACCGACCACCCTGGGCTGGCCAATAATATTTTTCTTGGCTACCGCCTGCAATGGCAGCCACTTGGTGCCAAATGCGTGCCACCAGATCTCCCCGAGCCACTTGTTTGCTGCTTTCAAACCTAGTCCCTCTCGTACGGTGAGGCAGTCGGAGTGCTCAGCCAATGCACAGAGCTGGTCGTGTAGTCCGGAAAGAAGCGAGGACCTTCGCAATCCCTCTGTCGCGTTGGTGTAGATCTCCGTTTTCCACTGCGGGCTGAGAGCGGCGGCGGCTTCGTGGAGGGGACGCCGGTAATAAATCCTCCACAGCAGAAGTCCGACTAAGGGTCCCACAGAAACAAAGCCTTTTCCTTTGCGGTTTGTCGACATCCCACTGTCACTGCTGCCACTCACGACAGCATAAATGTCACTTGCCCACGTCTATATCGCTCGCATGTGTCTATCCATTGCTAGCCTTGCACTGCACCGTTGCCGTTTGCAAACGTTTGCAAACGGCATCTGCCAGATCTGCAAACGCAAACGCAAACGTTTGCGCAAACGTTTGCACGTTTGCAGCCAGCACTGCCCTAGCCCCCAGCGACCTCGCCCAAGGTCGTTTTTCCGGGCGGTCTCTCGACATTCCCTTGCACTTGTGGAATCGGTTACGAAGACGTCTTCTTACTTCTCTCTCTCTTCTTGGCAGTCCTCGTCAGACAATCCGGGCGGTCTCTCGACATTCCCTTGCACTGGTGGAATCGGTTACGAAGACGTCTTCTTACTTCTCTCTCTCTTCTTGGCAGTCCTCGTCAGACAATCCGGGCGGTCTCTCGACATTCCCTTGCACTGGTGGAATCGGTTACGAAGACGTCTTCTTACTTCTCTCTCTCTTCTTGGCAGTCCTCGTCAGACAATAAGCAGGCACGATTCACCACGAGCTGTTGCGGATAGGGTATAGTGATTGTATGGAAGTGCTGCGCCGTCTGAGGAGGATGAGGCACGCACAACGACCCGCAATCTAAGATGATTGTTCCGGTGAAGCTGGACGATTGGACTCAGTGCCTGCCAGTAGCGTGTTTGAGGGGAAAAGGAGCACAAGAAGTCGCACTATGAAGGCAGAGGACACACGGAAATGCAATACTTTGTTTGCCCGAGTCTTGACAGAGGCTGGGGTGTAATTGCTGGGAGGAGGAACTTTCGGAATTGGCAAGAGGAGGAAGGTGTGCGGAAAATGTTCGGACTCAGTTTGTGAGGGGGGTACTCGCGATATACAAGCCGAAGGCTTCTTGTGTCTGCGATCAACCGAAGTTGACAGTTTTTCATTGCTTTTGTTGAAACTTCTCGATGTTCCCGGGTATCCAGCGAGTCAGGGCATGCACCCACCACCACACAGTGGCGATTGGGCGTCAGAAAGCAGAGTATTGGCCAGCTGCTGCTCGAAGCACCACGCGGAAAGAAGTGCCGCGTGCAGGAACCCTCACTCCCAGGGGGGGAAATGTTTCTTGGGTTTGAAGAGCGCGTGGTGGGGAAAAAACTTAGTTTAACCACATACGGACGGAGGGGGGGGTGGGCTAATTTGGGAAAAAGGGACTTATTCGGTAAGCCTCAGGTCATACTCAGAGGGGGGGAGATGGGTCAGAAATAGGAACCGAGGGGCGCATATTTCTGCCCGACGAAGGTCGCATTTGAAAGACCTGTGCCATAACGTTCCAATAAAACAAACGACGGCCACTTTCGATGAGTATTTGGCTTGTACATGCTCACAGGAATAACCTTGTATTAAACGACGCATATATGCGTAGTTCGTCCGCATGTGGTTAATGTTTAGGCAGAGCACTTGATGCGTCAGCCGTCATTCAGTCAAAGCTGAGCGTGGTCGTACTTTCCGTGAAGTGAGGCACCACGTAAAAACGTGGTCCGTAACACCACCAGCACCGACGACACAACGGACGCGTCGGCCGGGCGGCCGGTCGCATGCCAGCCTGCGATATCATTGCTGTAGCGGGTTCTGCTCCGAGACTCCTGCACTACGGCTGCGCCGGTTTCATGACGTCGTCCGGGCAGCGCGGACACCCCGGGGGCTGACCAACCAACATCCAACCGCCCATCCAAGTGCGTTTTATGAACTACCTGGTGCAGCGACTTCTTCTGCATCCCGTCTGGTTCCAGACGATTCGCTGGAAACCCCGGAGGTTGACCGTCACATTCCTGGACCGGGAGCGGCATTTTTCTTCTTTCTTCTCTTCTTGCCCCCTTTCTCGAGTTCAGTCGGGAGCATGCTGCGTTCCCCCACCGGTGGCGTTGATGTAGTCCACAAGACCCGGCGACGCGCTGACGTGCGACAGCTGCGAAGGGAATGCGGGAGCCGCCGGATCCATCGGCCACTGCGCGGCGGCGGCGGAAGGCGCCGACGACACAACGGACGCGTCGGCCGGGCGGCCGGTCGCATGCCAGCCTGCGATATCATTGCTGTAGCGGGGCGTTCTGCTCCGAGACTCCTGCACTACGCCTGCGTCGGTTTCATGACGTCGTCCGGGCACCGCGGGCACCCCGGGGGCTGACCAACCCGCAAACCCGCATCCATCATCCAACCGCCCATCCAAGTGCGTTTTATGACCTACCCGGTGCAGCGACTTCTTCTGCATCCCGTCTGGTTCCAGCCGATTCGCTGGTGTAGAACCTCCGAAGTCAGCACCGTCGGGCCTGGTTTCAACTTGCCCATCATGAGGCGCGCGGTGCCCGGGCCGTTGTGTTCGCAAAGGAACGACTTCTGCTTGACTTCCGTGGAGCACACGGCGCGGTTGCTGCGTTTTCGGAGGAATACCTCCGGGGCCAGCGCCGTCGGATGCCCCTCTCTCACCTCCGTAAACCACGCGGTGCGACCGGCGGGCTGTTGAAGGGACGCCATTGTCTGGTTGATCTCTGTGCGTTTCATGCTGCATTTCCGAAGGGACGACGGGCGCTCCTTCACCGCCTTGGAGTGCGCGGTGTGAGGGATGGGCTTCCAGAGGCACACCTGCAAAACCGGCGCTTTCTGTTCGCTCGCCGGGGCCAGCGCGGTTCGAAGGGTGCGCCCTCGAAGGAGCAACACCATAAGCAGCACCTTCGTACTGCAGCACCGCCTGGCAGTGCAGGAGCAGGTGTCGCTCGCTGAGGAGCGCTGGCGCAGTAGGGTCGAGATAGCTGCCGGGCACCCCATCCGGGATCGGATCGAGTGCCGCGGGCGGGGCCGCGTCGGGATCGGCCGGGGCCAACGGCAAGCCGGTTTCGAGGGGCCGCGCGTGGAGCCTGCCGGCCCAGTCCTGGATCCGGACCCTCTTGAAGCGAACTGCGTGGCAGAAGTCGCCCGCGGTGCAGGCGTGCACGCGGCGCGCCGCTTCGCCGGCGGCCGCGGCTTTGCCGCGCCGGATTGGCACCTGCGGCTGGGCGGCAGCCGGCGCGCTGCCCCGCGGGGGGGACTTCATATCCGGTGCCGCTCCTCCTGGGTCCGCTGGTCGTTGTTCGGCACCCTCGTGGGAAGGGTTGCCCCGTGTGAAAAATGGCCGAGATTCGCCGTGCCTTGGATGTTCGGCGTCTTCCTGCGACATGCAAAGAGGTTGAGGTTCGTCTTGTTTCCACCTCTTCTTCGTCTCCAGTGTCTCTCCCCTCGGATCTGTAGATCGTTGATCGGCAGCCTCGTGGGAAGAGCCTCGTGTGAAGAACGGCCGAGATTCGTCACGCCGCGTATCACCTTCCTGCGACATGAAGAGCGGCCGAGGTTCGTCTTGTCTCCACCTGTTCTTCATATCCAGTGTCGCTCCACCAGGGTCCGTAGGTCGTTGATTGGCACCTTCGTGGGGTATGCCCCGTGTGAAGAATGGCCGAGATTCGCCGTGCCATATATGTTCGGCGTCTTCCTGCGACATGCAGAGAGGCCGAGCTTCGTCTTGTTTCCATCTGCTCATCGTCTCCAGTGTCGCTCCGTCTGCAGGTCGTTCTTCGGCACCCCCGTGGGAAGAGTTGCCCCGTGTGAAGAATGGCCGGGATTCGTCGTGCCGCATGTGTTCGGCACTGTTCTGCGACATGAAGAGCGGCCGAGGTTCGTCTTGTTTCCACGTGTTCTTGATATCCCGTGTCGCTCCTCCTAGGTCCGTAGGCCGTTGATCGGCACCCTCGTGGGAATCGCCTCGTGTGAAAAATGGCCGAGACTCGTCGTGCTGCAGCCTGCTCGCCATCGATGCCGGTTGTTCGGCGCCTTCCTGCGGCAAGCAGGGCGGCCGAAGTTCGTCTTGTCCCCGCCCGCTCTTCACCTCCCGCGTCACTCCCGCGTCCGCGGGTCGCTGGTCGGCAGCCTCGCGGCAACTGCCCCGCGTGAAGAACGCCCGAGGTTCGCCGCACCGCGGCCCACTCACTTCCAAGACCGTTCCAGCACGCTCGCGCGCAGCCGGGCGGCGCAGACCCGCACTCACAGCGGCCCGCGGATCTGAAAACCGATGCTCAGCCCGTCGTCGCACGAGCGGCGCTGCGTCTTCGGCTTGCCGTGAGTTCGGTTGGTATCCGGGTCGTGCCGTGGCCGCACGGTACTCGTCCGCAGCAGGCCAGTAGGAAAGCGCCGGCGAGCTGGGGCTCGGGGTCGGCCGGCTGTCCTCAGCACTCGGCACTGAGCGGTCATGTATGGCACGTGAAGTCAACCTGTCGTCCGCATTTCGTCGGATCAACGCGTTGTCCACAGCACCAGAGCCCGGGCGGCCGTATGCAGCACCCGTGTTCAGCTGGTCGTGTCTTGAGGTCAACTTGTTGCCCCCGGCTCTTGACGTCAACCGATCGAACACGGCATCAGAAATCACGTGGCCGTCACCTGCGCTCGGGAGCAACTGGTCGTGCAGTGCCTTTGGGGCTGCTCTGCTGTCTCGGGCTCGTGGTAACACTCGGTCGTCAAGCGCGCGCGGGTCGAACTGGTTGTCGATAGCGATGGCACACGAGCTAGTACGCCAGGAAGGCCGGCGGCGGAGCTCGTCGGTTGCCCTTCGTCGGGTCGCATCGCGGCGGTGCGCCGGGAGGCGCGGCCTGTCGGACGCCGCGCTGGCGGCGCGAAACGGCCGAGCTTCCGGTGGTTTCCAACCGTTCGCCCGGGACAGTCTGTGCCGGATCTCCTCCGTGTGGTTCGCGTAGCTCCGCGGCGCGTTGGTATCGCACTGCCAATCGCGCCGCAGCTCCCGCCTCGGCCGGCGCTCTGGCGCGGCGCCTGCGAAACCGAAGTACCCCAAGCAGCCCCCAGACTCCCCCAAGCCAGGTTCTAGCTTCGCAGGACTTCCCTCCATGCAAGCATGCCCCCTCATCGTCACCGGGTCCCCGGCGTTGTATCCCGCCCCGCTCGTGCGCCGGGCTTCTTTGCTCGTTGCCATTTCACGGCATCGATGTGCGTGAGGGATACTTTCCCTGGGTGAATTATGAGGCTAAATATCTCCCGGAGGCCGATAGCGGACAAGTACGGTGATGGAAAGATGCAAAGAACTTGATTATTGGACTGATCATCGATGCGATGCAAAAGACTTCTTCGCGTGTACAGGGGGCAACCCTCTCGTGTACTAGCTATTTCTTCGGCTTTCGTCAGACGCTATCGTGCGCGATTGCTGTTTTCCGGAAAATGCTATCCTATAAGTAGAGACTCCTGAAGCCGCGCGATGCAGACTACTTTCTGGCATGGTACGCAGCTCTGCAGAGCAGAAGCACGACCTCGTGGTTGGGATGTTGATGCTGCTAACAGGTGGTAGCGCATACCAGCATACCTATGTGCAAGTCGACATCAGAGTATATCTCTACCGTAGCGAGAAACGGTCAGTATGGTGAGCACTTCACGCTACAGGCTGCGGCAGAAGTGCTGAAGGCGACTCTCCACCGCAAACTTGGGGCAGCTCAGACGCGAAGGGAGAGCTTAGGATGCGTCACGTGCCATCACCCTGACGTACCGACCGCAACAATATAACGCGTTGCGCATGTCACCTGAAGCTCTGCAGATTCTAGCGTTCATCGGCCCCGAAGTGTCCCAGCTCCCCCTGGGTAGACTAATAGCGGGGGAGAAAGCACCCCGGCCAGCTCACACTGGGAAAACGCCGTCGTGGTGCACGCCCACCTACGCCTACATGAGGATACTGAGGGCACCGTGGCGCCTGTCTGGATATCTATCCTCCTATGCCAGTATTGGGACCAATACCGACACTGCACTGCGCAGTGCACCAATACCTAGCTCTTCCTGCGGGCTGAGGTATTACGTATACAGACAGTGCTGCTCCGCGCGCGCACTACGTCTGCATGTATACATGTACTGGTACGTGGTATGCAGGACCCAAGGATGATCCCGGCAGCAACGCGCCTGTGCAGCAGCGCATGTGCATACACGTAAACACTGTGTCGCAGCTGCCAGATAACTTTCTGCCTTAGGGAAGCAGCCGAAAAACTACTCCACTACTAACTAAACTACTCTTACCCCCGGAGCGGCGAACTGGCAGTTGTCATCTTTTTCGACCGGTACTCGCGCCCAGCCCCCTACTTACTTTCTTGTCGTCTCACGCATTTCCGATTCCTTCCCGCTGTCGGAGAAAGCTCCTTCAGCTGCGCCCGCAGCCCCGCCAGCTGCTTCTTCCGCAGTTCCTCGTGGACCTTGAGCGCCCTGCACTCGTCGTCCCCTTCTTTCCGGCCGAACTCAGTGAGGAACTCGGGCTTTGAGTATGTGGTTCCTCGTACCTCATCGGGTTGACTCCGGTTCCGTCTTCACAGCAGCTGGCACAGTTAAAAAGGCGAAGCTACATGAGCAGGAAAATGCGTGAGTGAGAGGAGAGCAAAGAGGAAGGAAAAGATGCTCCAGTGTGCTGGACAAGCGGAACGCTCGCCACAACATCTGGGCAGACTATTGGCCAGCTGGGTTCAGCTGGCAGACTGAGCAGGTACGAAACCACTCACCGTGTCTCCTGGTCTGACGGGCCGGAACCAAACAACTCCTCAGCTTAGTTCCTCGTTGGTGGTTGCGAATGAGCTCTCATTCGCGTGGTCCGCCTCGTATTTCTGGTCGAAATACTTCCACGAGACTACCCTCTCCAGCTCGTGTGAGGTTGACAACAGAGGTGGTCGACTATTTCCTGCAGTGATCGGGCCTCCTTTCGAAAAAGGAAACGCAACTGCCGGCGGCGGAAATTCTCAGCGGACCGGTCATAGCCCGCTGCGAATATTTACACCGGCGCACTTAAGCGTCGTATTGGTTTTTCCGCCTGACGTTTTCCATGCGGAACCGCTTTCGGTTTCCTGGGCCAAAAGCATAAAATCGGGGAGTTTCCGGACCTGGTATTTGCACTGACGAACGAAGTAGCGGACCATAAAAAGTGATATTTGCATGTACAACGGCTGTTCCTGCATTAACTTACACCATGTACAGAATGAATGGTGCGCATGAGAATCCGGGATTTGAAAGTTTTCGGGTGAACCTTCGTCGAATCGGTCGCTTGCTCCGTTCAGTGTTTCATGTACCGTTGTTCCAGAAAGGTTCCCTCGGCAAGAATGTGCTGTAAATAAAAAGAAGAACCAAACAAACAGCGAAGTAAAGAACCCGCCCCCCAAAAAAAACGGCGTCTTGCTTTTCAACGGTCTATTTCATCTCCGCTGCTGAGGAAGCTTCCGCGAGAGGCTCTATAGTGCGCACAGCCGGGCTTTGTTTGTGCGGACGTGTGTAAACCTTGTTCTCGTCCTCTAGCACAGCACGCTGTACATAAGCAAGCTTGTAACCAAGACGTTGTCCTCTGCAACGACGGAGATGGAACAGGGACGGTGGGCCGGTTTGGGAGTCTTTCCTGCGGTGTCACGAAAGAAACTCAACCCGGGGCTGGCTCTACAAAAAAAGCCGGGTGGGGAGAGAGGGGCCGCGAAGCAACAACAACCACCAACGGTGCTGCTATTGCCACGTTCTATACTGCCTTGCCCAGACACTAAGTAAGCCGGGGTGTTGAGTTTTTGTTTGTGCGATTTAACCTGTGATTTGGTTAAACCGCTGCCAACGTTCTTTTTAGCTGTAACAAATACTGTCTCCAGGGAAGCAGAAATTGGTTGTCGCAAAAAAATGGAAAACGTTCAAAATCGAGAAGGGGGGGGAGGCAGAATAATCAAAAACAACAAACGATAATTTCGCGACAACAAATCGCATCAACACACTCTCTGTAGTAATCACATCAGGTTCTTCGTTTGTTGCTTCTAATTCACCTTTCAGCCGAAGATGCTCCGTGTTTTGATAGGCGTGAGAGCGACACAAAGGGCACCCTCCTTGCGAAAGTTTTCTTCAGAATACGTTCCCCCTCACTTGTCGAACGTGAACCAATCCAAGTTGTATCCAGAGCCGAACTCCAGGAAAACGTCGTGCACTCCGGACACCGTCTCGCTCAGGTGGACGTGGGCCACGCCGAAGTTGCCCCATCCTCCAGCAATAGCTTCACTGAGCACAGCCACAGGTGGGCTTTCAAGACTGCCAAGGCGGACCGTGATCGTCCCCGTGCTGGTGTCGGTGCCTGTCGAAACATGTGCTTTGAACGTTGATCTCCCTTCGCTGAAGTCCACGTTGCTGTACCGGACCCAGTCGCCGGTTGCGATGAACCCCAGGTTCGTGACCCCGTTATTCTTTGTCTCGTTCTTCACGCTCCCCGACTTGCCGTCGAAGCTTTCGGCTTCAACGAGCAGGATTTCCCCGTTCCTTGCCTTCCAGTGAGCCCCGGCGTAGTTGATCGCGTGGGTAAGATCGCCGACGTGGTTATTGCGGGGGTTGCTCGACATTTCCAAGTGGACGAACTGCTGAATAGCGCTGCTGTACTGAGCTGTCGTCGCAGACTTCTTGCAAGGATCCGGCGAGTTGTTCGCATGCCGGCCCTGCACGTTGAAGGTCGCAGGATGGTAGTCTGCCGTCCGGAGAATCGTGTAAGAACTCGACCGTGCAGACGAAGCCATGTATTCGTCTGCGTACTCTGAGTCGAAGGCAGCAACCAGCCCGTTGTCAAAGTACCGGATGAGCGAGTCTGGCTTAGCCACGTCTTTGAAGCCGGGGGAGAGGTGGATGTACACAGTCCTGCCGTCGGACTTCGCGCTGGCCATGCCATGAAACTGAATCACGGCATCCGTTGGGTACAGTGCGATGTACTCCTCGTGAGCCATGTGGAACCAGCCCTTGTCGTAATGCGGACCGTCAGTCACTGTGTAGTCGCCCGAGCACGGCGATTCCACTTCAGACTTGCGAGCAGCGATCGCGTTACGGAGGAGCATCCTCGCGTTCGACCGCACGAAACACGGGGTGTCGATTGCAGCGCCGCCTCCTCCAGACTGGTCTTTGTGCGTGTGTCCAGATTCGATGAGGACGGGGTCTGCCACTCCCACACGCCACAGGAGGTGGATCTGCTGGTCCGGCGCGTCGTACACTCCCGAGAACAGCAAGATTGTGTCTGTTTTTCCAGCGCGCGTCTGGCGGAGCTGGCACACGATCCCGTAGTTGGCAGCTGTTGCCATCTGCTTCACAGTCGCGTAGTCCTCCTGGTCGAGCGCAGCGAACAGCGCCTTGTGCTGGGCTCGTGACGTGTCGTCTCTTTCCAAGAACACTGAAGGCTTCGACGGGCCTCGCAGGTACTGAAGGTACGACCGAACGTCGTTGGGGTTTTCGATCCACCCGTCCACAATTCTGGTATTGTACGAACAGAACGGGAACGCCTCGTCAAGGGTGGTCGTGTTGAACATGATCCAGTCGACGTTGTAGCCGTCCCCAAGCTTCACGTACACGTCGTGCACTCCGGAGACGATCGGACTCAGAGGGGCCGACACGGTACGAAAGTCGCTCCAGCCCCCAGCGACGGAGAGCTCAGCCACCGCCGGACTCGAGAGGCTGTCCACGTGAACAGCAATGGAGCCGAAGTTTTCGCCTGTCTTTGATGATACTTGGGCATTGAAGTGCGTCATCGCGAAGCCGAAGTCGACGTTGCTGTACTTCACCCAGCTGCCTGTCTGGGCGAAGCTCATCGAGACCACGCCGCCCCCCGACTGCTCGTCGTAGCTCTCCGCCTGAATGAGCAGCTCTCCTGACGCCGGTGGTGGTGGTGAAGCCGCGAACAGCGTCAACGCGAGCAACAGTGCGCTGCGGTGGTTCCTCATAGTGTTGGAGATCCTTTCTGTTTTAACCTGGTTGTGTGCACGTGTGTGGGTGTGTAACGGACCCGGTTTAGTGGGATGCGTCCCTTCACGGAGCCACGGTTAGCTTTGACTAGGTGACGGCCGACGGCCTGGGAGTGAGGGTTCCTGCACGCGTCATTGCTTTCCGCGTGGTGCTCCGAGCAGCGGCTGGCCAATACTCTGTTTTCTGAGTGCACAAACGCCACAACGTCCGAGGTTATGTGCCGCACAGAAATACATCCGTGGCCTACAAGGTCTTAGCTGGCAAGCGCTTTATGCATTCACCACATCGTGGTTTCATGTGGAGCAAGCAAACTACGCCCGGTCGGGTTATTCACTGCGCCTTCCGGTGCCACGAATGGGGGTGAACCCTTTCGCGGGTCCATACTTGAACCATTTTCAGCCTCGCTTTTGTGCTCTGGCTGTCCAGTCCGTCTTTCCTTGTGTCCACCCTGCCGGGTAAGCCTCCTCTGGCAAGAACGCGGCCCATTCCAGTGAGGGGGGTATGGGCTGCTTTCATGTCCGTGCGGTAGATAGCGGCCCCCGCGCCGGCTACGGCGAAGGTTCCGATAGCTCTTGCCCCGCCGTCATTACCAGTAGGTCATTCGCGTCGTAGTAGTAGTAGTTTGAACTTGTGATGCAGCAACAATCTGTATCGATAGACTGCACAAGCCGCTACAGACTACCGCGTAGTTGTCGTAGTGGTACCTCTTGGCTCCCGCCGACATGCTCACCAGCATGTCGCGTCTCCTGGGAGCGGGAGGGCAGCTGCCCTCTTCAGCACTAGCTCAACTTCGGCGTTCCTCTCCGCAACAGTGCGACTTGTGAATCCGCTCGCTGCTGCCGCATCAACTCAACCACTTGGACAGGCTGCGGTTACGGACGTGCTTCCTTCCGCTGGCGTGTTAAACTTGCCAAAGACGGCTATAGGTACCTGCCCGAGCCGCCGTCATCTCAAAAACTTCGGCAATAAGCAACTGCGTGCTACTCGTGTGCTCCTCGCCAACTCTTTCTCCGATTTAGTGGTTGGCCGGGAGGCACTTGCCACAATGCCACGAGTGGCTACTGCTGCGCATCCTGGTACCTATTCCGTGTTCGCACCGACAATGGGAATGTCGTCGCCCCAGTTGCAGTCCCATCCGGATGCTGCAAGGTACAGCTCGCATGTTCTCTTCGCCTTTGGGGCCCGCCCTCGTCTCTTGCAGGGCGACTATACCCGGTAAGGTCGCAACCGTCTGGCTTCTTGCTCTTAGAGATCCCACGTTTGCTGTTGCCGGACTATCGAGAGAACGGAGCATCTACGGCTCAGCTACTACTAGGGGACCGCTAAAACGCCGGACTGAGCAAAAGTCGGGTCGAAAACGCCGACCTACTACCAGTAGGCTTACGCGGCTTCTCGAGACTCGCGTCCTAACCACGTACTCCCAGGCGCACAAGCAATTTGTGTCTGTTGGCTCGCCTGCCAGGGCAGAGGGGATCTCAGCCCGGTGCTGACTTTCGGGGAGTCACGTCCTAAAGGGGGGGGTCGAATAATAACAGTTTTTTGACACACGTCTGGTTGTCTGAAAACACGACCACTATTTGATCCTGCTACTGTTCGGCTACCGGAACTTTTTTATTTTTCGACAAATCGAATAATAACTCGCACATATCCCTAACTCTCGGCGGCCGGGACCCTCTTCCAACAACGCAAAAAAAAATATCTGCATACTGCCCAAAGACTAATAATTAGTATATACTGGTACACGTCTTCTTGGCGGATAGTTACCTACCGTGAAGCCAAAGCTCGAGAGACCAGCAGCAGCGGCCTTTCGCACCTGCCTTTGCGGTTGGTGCAGATGCCTGGGTCAGCAACAATTCTGGCTCTGTATTCACTGGTGCAGGGGTCACTTCTGCTGTCTCCCGAGGCCGGACTTGCACGGAACACGCGATTGCGAAAGAGGTTTCTTGCACTGCATCGTTGCACTACATCGTTGCACAGCATCGTTGCATGGTTGCCCTATGCCTACCATAGTGAGCAACGATCATGCAACGATGCAACGATGCAAAAAAAAAACCATGATTTCCTGCAACGATGCAACGATGGTTAGGGATATTTGCGAATAATAACACAGGTGTTATTATTCGACCTCCCCCCTCTATTTGGCTGGACAAGTAGTTGCGTAGAGCTTGGGCAAACTCGAGGTTTCCGTGTCAACAGCATTTGGACATGGGTCAGTCTGTCCTAAGGCAAGGTGTAATTGCTCGCCTCAAAGCTGCCACTGACGAGTTTGCTCGGACGTGCAGGGATTGCCGAAAGGGAAGGCGTGAACATTCCGCAACCCGGATGCAGAGATCTGAAGTGGTGACACATTGACGATCCTGTTGACCATGTCCACAGGCTACGGATGATGCAGTCGTCTCATATTGAAGGAAGGGTTGACCCTTGAAACGCTGCACGCGGGGACGCGTCGACTGACCGACGGGGGTCTTACCAGTGGGGCACGAAGGGAAACGGAACGAGCTAATACGGGCGACGATGGGGGTCGCCGGTATGCAGGAAAGCGTCCGTCACAATTGATACAAGCAAGGGAAGTCCACTCAGCGAACGTGGGCCCGGAAGAACCACGTGCGAAAGGACCTGCAAAAGGAAATTATGAAGAAAAAAAAAGAGGCGCTGTATCCGAATTAGGGTTGAGAGTTAGCCCGTCTGTACACGGGGGTTTGCGTTCAGTCCAAGCGCCGAGCGCCAAGCCCCCTGCGCTGGGCCTTGTTTGAAAAATCGGTAGCCACTTGACCTGGCTCTGCAGTGCTGCTGGGCACGTGAGGCTAGGCTCCCGTGTAAGTCGCAAGAAGGGGTGTCACTGCCCACCTGCAGAATTCGCCCTGGAGTCGTCCCGGCCGGATCCAAGTGGTGACAAGGTTGAAGAACAGCAAAGGGACAACAGCCGTGTGGTGGCTGCGCGTTTCATAGCAAACGTTGCTGCTGCTCGACCCCGATGATGAAGTTCAAGTTAGGGGCGACGAGCAGCTATCTGCCGTTGGCGCATTGCCTTCATTGCGCCGTCCTTCCACTCATTGTATGCGAGGCGAAATATGACAGGTGCTTCGTTTTGTTTGTGTGTGCTGGTTGGTCGTTTTCCCACTTGTATCTACCCTGTGTATATTCGGGTAAGAAACTCTGATCAACCACCAAAACACGCTGTCTACGTCTTTTTAGCCTGCACAATACATTGAAGGGCAACCCGATAGATTGTTAGTAGGCGCTTTTCGAACACTGACAACGAGTCAGAACGCCAATGGGGCAGACCCCAGCATTTGAATGAATGCATGAAGTTCAAGGGGAACGTGTCAGTTAGACTTTAGCGGGCACTTGCCGGCATGGGGGAGAACCCCCCCCCCCCCCTCCCCCGCCGTTATATATATTTTGACCGACAGATGACGGCATGGCAAACCAAGGCTTTACTCCATAGGCCCTGTGGCCGACGCCCCTCGCCCCCCCCCCCTGGTCAAAATTTCACCTTAGAGAATTTGACCACCCAGCCTCCAAGGCAACTGCACTGTAGAGGGGGGGGAGGTGTGCACATGGGGTTCGTTTACTTTTGGAAGGTTCGTTTCTAGTTTTGGAATCGGTTCGTTTACTTTTGGAAACTTCGTTTCTAGTTTTGGAATCGGTTCGTTTACTTTTGGAAGGTTCGAAACTAGCTTTTTTGCATGGGTCACAAAATTTCTTCACTCCATTCTGTCACGCAAACGCTCATTATGTCACGCAAACGCTCATTATGTCACGGCTCCAAAAATATGGGGCAGCACAAAAAAATGAGGATGTGTGGTGCACATAAATGACACAAAAGTGAATAAAAATGGTCGTCAACCAAGTAAATGACTGATGCACAACCGAAAGTGAGTCGGAACACACGAGGAATGCTGTGCTGATGACGAAAGAGAAGGAGAAAGAGCGGTGCGAGGTGGTCCTCTGAGAGCTACTTGTTAGAACGCTTTGGTGCTGCCTTTGCTGCCATCTTTGGCGCTGCCATCAGTGCAGAAGGAACGCCAATGGTGATATTTGCACGTTCACAAATGTACGAGAACGAATTGTTGTAGGAATTCACAGCAGACGGGGGTTTCCTGAAGGGAACTGCACCAAACGGGGCAAGGAATTCTCTGCAGAAGGCAAAGCCTGAGGGACCTCAGGCACAGAGGTTCATCTCTCGACTCTGAGGCATTCCAGCCAGCTCTGTTTCTGCGCTTTGCTGGCGTCTAGGACTCCGGATGAGCTCGAAGTCGACTCGAACTGCTCAAAAATTCTGCGCGCTCCCTTAGGTGACAGACCACTATGCCGAATAGATGCTCGTGGTGTCAGGTTTTTTGTAACGGACGATTCGGGGCAAAAAGGTTTCTCACGGCTTTTTTTGCATGAGGCCATATTTCAGCGCGTAAAAAATGGCTGGGGAGTGACTCAATTTTGTGACCGATGCAAAAGAAATATGTTTTCCACTGAATAGAGGAAAAAGGCACTCTCGTTTTTTTATTTTTTGGCCACTCGTGCCTCCCGGCACTCGTGGGCAAAAAATAAAAAACTCGAGTGTCTTTTTCCTCTATCAATCACAGTGAATAAATAGCTATTGGAATCGCTTCGTTTACTTTTGGAAGGTTCGAAACTAGTTTTGGAATCACTTCGTTTACTTTTGGAAGAGTTCGTTTACTTTTGGAAGTGGTTCGTTTACTTTTTCGAAAAGTTACGAACCACTTCCAAAACTAGAAACGAACCGATTCCAAAACTAGAAACGAACCTCTTCCAAAACTAAAACGAGATCGGCCGAAATTCCAAGGGAATCGTGTCAAAAATCGACCTCGACCACCAGAAACGAACCTTTCCAAAACTAGAAACGAACCTTCCAAAACTAGTTTCGAACCTTCCAAAACTAGAAACGAACCTTCCAAAACTAGAAACGAACCTTCCAAAACTAAGAACGAGATCGGACCGAAGTTCCAAGGCAATCGTGTCCAAAAAGCGGACTCCGACCACCAGAAGCGAACCGATTCCAAAACTAGAAGCGAACCTTCCAAAACTAGAAACGAACCTTCCAAAACTAGAAGCGAACCTTCCAAGACTAGAAACGAACCTGCGAAGAGGGTCGAAAGAGTTCCCCCCAAAAAAAAGACGCCAGATACGCAAACTCTTTCGAACGCTGCACACGGGTATCCTTCAAGTGACCTCTAACTATCTGTTGCATACGCGTATCCGGATCAGAAAGCCGAAGACTTCGTAACACTTTACCGCAACCGAAGTCGCGAACCGGGTTCGGCTTGCACTGCAAAAGCAGCATAATTGTGTCTTGCGCCCGAGCGCGGAAATCCGCCACCCGCCATTCGGCTAGAGTGCAAGAACACAATTGCGAAGCGTACTACAAACGGATAGTGTTACAAAGGCGAACGAATCATGCGAGAACCTATGGAGGGGCCCCTCGACAGCTTTCAGAACACGGCATAGTAAGTCAAGAGTCGGATAAGCGTGTGCACATTCTACTCCCGTTTGATCTGCATTTTCCACCTTTGCCCCCCTTTCTTTGATCTGCTGTGTGTATTTGCGGACAATTTTATGTCATCCGGTTATCGTGTATGCTAATAGCCGCTAGGATAGAAAGAATTTAGTTAGTTATAAGAATGCAGTGTTAATAGTCTAAAATAGCTACAATGCTTGTTTCGATCCAGTACACAACCAGCTAGCATCCATCAGAAATATTCCTCCGACCCAGGGTCACTCAACAGCTCGCAACGGCCTTGCAGCATGCGCCCAGGCCTTGTGTGTGGGGTTGTGAACAGGCGCGGGGGTGACTGGCGATGGTGCAGGTGGAGGTGGTGGAACGACCGGATCAGGCATGGGCGGTGGCGTTTCGAAGACAGGGGGCGGTCCGAGTGCGGCTGGCAGGCCGGCGTTGTTGCGCGCAGCATTTGTCATTATGTCCGATTTCATGATCTGAAATTCAGACTCGCGTAACCCGCCTGCTTCAACTCCACGAGCCGAAGCAAAGCCTCCATTGAAGAAGTGGACATCTTGTTTCCTTTTTGGGGTGAGACTAGATTTCGTTTTCATGCTTAAAGGCTTCGTACCGGATCGAAACAAGGAATATGCAATTAGTACAAGCTGATTGAGTTCCACTAGGCATTCATCTTTCAACAATCGACTATATCACGACGCAAGTTAGAGACAGGTCATGGGTTATGTCACACACAAAGTAAATATGGTTCGGTTCGAAGTTCGAAAGGAAGGGCCGATAGTCATTCATTGGAAAAACTCAGGTAAAATGGAAAGAACCGCGTTTTTTTATTTTATTCGAACGATATGAATCCAGCCGACTCTTCCCGGCTACTCGCGCCCTTCCTCGGCGCAAAACGGAAGAGCGAAGATTCCGATTCCTTTTCAATTTACGAATGTCATGGGTTCACGACAAAACGGGAGTCCAACCAAGCGAAGGGTTGGCATAGTGGCACTCATTTGACAAGACATCGGCTAGCTCGGTGTGTGTGAAAATTTGGAAAACATAGCAATGGCCAGTTGGAAAATCTGGCAAAATGGCCAAAATCTGGAAAATTTGGCAAAAAATGGCCAAAATCTGCCAAAAATGGCCAAAATCGGAAAAATGGCAAAAATGGCCAAAATTTGGCCAAGATGGCCAAAATCTGGAAAATTTGGCCAAAATGGCCAAAATCTGGAAAATTTGGCCAATAATGGCCAAAATCGGAAAAATGGCAAAAATGGCCAAAATTTGGAAAATTTGGCCAAGATGGCCAAAATCTGGAAAATTTGGCCAAAATGGCCAAAATCTGGCAAAAATGGCCAAAATCTGAAAAGTACGGTGTGTTGTTGCCGAAGGCGCGCCTGGGACCTGTCGGGATCGCCATCTCTGACGGTTTCACGGTCGCGGGCATCGATTTCGAAGGCCACGACTTTGCGACCGCGGCGCTCGAGGGCCGCCGGCTTCTCGACATGGAGAGGGGCGAGAGGCACCACGCCATCCGGGCACGGCTACGGCAGACGACCTGGACGCAGCTTGCGAGGCAACGGCCGTCTTACGACGGCGTGCAGGCAGGGGTGGACTGCAGGCGTACGAACGAGCTGCGCCTAGCGACGGCTGACGCTGGCGAGAAACGTGCGCTGGCGGTGATTCTGTCCGGGGGTGTGTTCCTCGCTGCGCGGTGGGGACGGAATGCGCGTGCGAACGGAGGGGCGGCCGGGACAGACGGGTCGCCGAGCTCCTCGGCGTCCGTGTCGTCGACCGCCTCTGATACGACCGGCAGCTTTGACGAGCACGTCTCCGAATCCTCCTCTTCGGAACCTCAGCGTCCGCCGCTGGACCGCGGCTGCAGGGACTGCGACCTGGGCGTCCAGGACACAGCGGATCACCTGTGGTGGGAGTGCCCCGCCTACGACGAGATTCGCGGCCGTCCTTGCTTCGCCGAACTCCTGCGGGCGGACCGGGCGAGGTGGCCGTCTTGCACGCGTGTGCATGGGGTTATTGTCGAAGGAATGCGGGTGGAGGTCGCGGCCCTTCACCGCCTCATGGCGGCGGTGTACACTGCACGCGTGGAGGCGGAGCGACGCCGCCTCTCCGCAGTGCAACCGATGCACCCCTGGCACGCAGCTGCGCCGCTGCCGGCGGTGCAACACCTGTTCGACTTCGACCGCCTTCCGGATGAGCCGCCGAGATGGCCGTACGGCGGCCGTGCGATGCGGGCGCTCAAGGGCTGGCTGTCGGCACTGAGGTGGACCAACGCAGGCGAGGTGTCGTGCGTTGAGCTGGCAGTGGACTTCGAGGTCCACACCGGGGTCGACGTCCCTGCCCCCCCGGGAATACGAAGGCTCGCCGCCAACCAGAGGGGGAAGACCCTCTGGACGATGCTGTCGACATTGTGCCGCCTGTGCCAGGACCTGCAGCTGCCGTCGCCGTTGCCTGCCGAGCGGAAGGTCCGGGTGGGCTCGATGAGGACCCTGGGGGCGCCGATGCTGTGGGGGGGATTGACACCTCGCCCACGCTTCGCCGGGGGCGAGGAGACGCACGGGGTGCTGGGGACGAGCTTTCCGCGGGCAGCTGCCGGGGACGGGAAGAACTGGGGCGGGGACGTGTTCCCGCAGTACGACGCGGCGCGGCGGGCACAGCGTTCGCTGCGCTGGGACGTGCCCACCCCTCTGCCGCAACGCCCGCGCCTTCCCGTGCTTGTACCGGCTGCGCAGGCGGACCCTCTGCTCCGCACGCAGTCGGTCTGCGATGCCTGCGCGAAGCAGAAGTGCGCGGTGTGCACTGGCATGCGAAGAAACTACAGCCTTGTAGTTGACCAGTGCTGCCAGGTGCACCACCGCCCTGACGACGGCCTGCGCATTCAGTGCTGCCGGGCGCATCGGCTGACGCGATGTGGGACCTGCCCGAACGCCGACGCGTGCTGCGGACGGGGGCATCACAGGGGTGGTGCTGGCCGCGACGGCAGCAGTGGCGACGGGGGTGGCGGTGGTCATGGCGGCCGCGGCCGTGGCCGCGGCCGCGGCGGCCGAGGCGGCGGAGACGACAGTGACGGAGACGGTGGCGGCGGCCGCGGCACTGGTCGCGGCCGCGCACGCGGCGGCGGTCGCGGCAGCGGTCGCGGCGGGGATCGCGGCGGCGGCGGCGGTGGCGGTCGCAGCCTAGGCGAGAGCGACGGCCTCACAGGCCGGAAGCGGCGCGCGCCGTCCCCACCTGGAACACCTACCAGCCGTGGCCGGAGGAGGCGGACGACGAAGTCGCCCCCGAAGCGCGCCCCCCCGCCAGCAGGCAGGAAGCGACCCGCGCCATGCACCCCCACGGCCTCTCCCGCAGCCGCGCTGCGCGCACGACGACGACGACGCGCCGATCTCGGCGACGACGGCACTGGCCTCGCCGGCCCGAACACACCGCGCCCACCCGGCCCCGCCCGGCCCTCTTCGATGGCAGGCCCTGACTCGGGCCCTTTTACTGATTCTGGTTCCGACCCTCCACGGGTCACACAACGATCGCGCCCTCCCGCCGGCTCTTCCCGGCTACTCGCGTCCTCCGCATCGCGGCGTGCCTACCGGCGCAAACGAGAAAGCGAAGATTCCGATTCCTTTTCGGATTATGAGATCGTGAGCAACTGCCAACAACAGTTGCAACCGACTAGAGTTGCGCCGCGCCGAAAGCGCGGAAAAAGTGACCCTTCTGGAGTCACGTAGCGAAAAGCTGGCATAGTGTGGTACTCATTTGCTTGCAAATGACTCCCCACTAACGCAACAAGACGACGAAAAGTATGGAAATTGTGGGAAACTGTGGTAACTCCTGCAAAAACAGCCAAAAGTGAACGAAAATAGTTTCGAACCTTCCAAAAGTAAACGAACCGATTCCAAAACTAGTTTCGAACCTTCCAAAAGTAAACGAACCGATTCCAAAACTAGTTTCGAACCTTCCAAAAGTAAACGAACCGATTCCAAAACTAGTTTCGAACCTTCCAAAAGTAAACGAACCGATTCCAAAACTAGTTTCGAACCTTCCAAAAGTAAACGAACCGATTTCAAAACTAGTTTCGAACCTTCCAAAAGTAAACGAAGCACTTCCAAAACTAGAAACGAACCTTCCGAAAGTAAACGAACCGGTTCCAAAGTAAACGAGCCACCCAAAACTAGAAACGAACCTTCCAAAACTAGTTTCGAACGTTCCAAAAGTAAACGAAGCACTCCCCAAGCTAAATCAGCCTAAAAAGAGCCCAGAAACGAACCGATTCCAAAACTAGTTTCGAACCTTCCAAAACTAGAAACGAACTCTCCAAAACTAGAAACGAACCAAGAAGCGAACCGATTCCAAAAGTAAACGAAGCGGACCCGGGGGGGGGGGGGGGGGGGGGGGCATCCGGCCATACAAAGGCTGATCCCAAAAGACGCCCCCCCCCCTTTTATGCACCACGTACTTGTCATGCGTATGACAAGTACGTTGTACTTGTCATATGACAAGTACAATGACAAGTACAATCCATGACAAGTAGGTACTTGTCATATGACAAGTACATACTTGTCATATGACAAGTAAGTACTTGTCATATGACAAGTAAGTACTTGTCATATGACAAGTACCTACTTGTCATATGACAAGTTTTGTGAAGGAATTACTCTAGTCTCGCATACAATTGGCTGAGAAAAGTATGGTATATAACCCAATACTCGCAAAAAGTATTGATTCAAGCGACAACTGACCGATCAAGCTCTGTGGCAGAAGAAACAAAGACGGAAAGCTCTCCCAGTCCCTGCATTTAGGTCCCAAAGGGGTTTGTGCGAGATCTGCGGTGCAAATGGAAGAAAGGAATTGCGTGTCTACAGGCAAGCTTTTATCAAGGGCTAGTTCACCCGAGGATCCCATAAAGATAGTGGCACCACGAAACGAGGAAAGAACGGAAGATGTGTTTCCGTTCCCTTCGAGAACAAAAGGTTGGAGGCACAGAGGACAGGGTTTGTTATCAGCTTCTTTGGATGCACATACAGTAAGTGTTGCCTAAAGCCAAGTGTCCCGACATGCTTATTGCAGAACGGGCAGTTCTGCTTGACTCGCGTGTATGGAGGCCGATGGTAGGCGTCATATTGTGCATACAAACCCCTGATGCTGGAAAAGCCAGTCTTTCGGCACATGCAACAAAAGACTGCTTCCTCGGTACTGTCCTCTGCTTCAGCAAACACGCCACGGTGTTTCCCTGTTTCCCTACAAACACACGCCTTCAGAATCGCCCCCTCGTCTTGCGGGCTACCAAAATACTTCTGGCCCCATCCTGTCTTTTTGCCGCTGTGCTCACTAAAGCCCACGTTGCGAAGTCGAGTCCAACTTTTGGGTGGCCTGGTCGTTAGCACGAGCAATACACTTACACAAGTGTATTGCGTCGTTCGTCAGAACTTCTGGAACTGGTGGAATAGGCGGCGGACGGAAGTTGAAAATCAACATGTTTGGTCTGGAGTTCGAAGGAGAGCATGTCGCGTCGAATGTTTGTCGGGAAATGTGGGATGCCCATCGCTTCCCATGTCGCGGACTTCTTGTTCTCGTTTTTGTCTTGTCCAGGGCAGTTGGTCTGTCTGTGTCCAATTCCTGGGTTGTACCATACTTTTCTCAGCCAATTGTATGCGAGAGTAGAGTAATTCCTTCACAAAACTTGTCATATGACGAGTAGGTACTTGTCATATGACAAGTATGTACTTGTCATATGACAAGCATGTACTTGTCATATGACAAGTAAATACTTGTCATATGACAAGTATGTACTTGTCATATGACAAGTACATGCTTGTCATAGTACTTGTCATAATATGACAAGTACATGTACTTGTCATATGTACTTGTCATACGTATGACAAGTACGTGGTGCGGTGGCGGACATTTGGCGGCACGGCAAACCATAAGAAATAAGGCCCGAGACCCCCCCTTCCCATGCCGGACATTGTCCGCCAAAGTCTAACTGACACGTTCCCAAGCGCATCTAGCCGATGGAGGCTGTTCCCAACTTGCGCAAGCAGGGTCGGAACGCCAATGAGGAAACGCGAACGCATGAAGCTCTGCGCATCTAAAGAGAATGAGGCTTCCTCAGGAGAAGCAGGTCGGAACTTAGACGGAATTGTAAATGAAGCGCTGGCGCACAATGAGATGCAGGCTCTCTCACACTCAGAAAAACAGGCCCGAATCCCTGAGGATAAGAACGCGAGGTCCAGGGTGCATCCAACAGGATTTCTGGCACGAAGAGTGACGAAAAAGAGCACTAGAACGCCCTGAAGCGGCCCTTGAAGGAGAAGAAGCAGATGATCTGGGTAGTGCTCGACGTGTTTGCATTGTGAGAGGACCGAGAGAAGACCTGATCAACACGGACCCTTGAAGCGGTGCTAGACAGCGGCGAGCCCAGTGCCCAGTGTCCAGTGCCGGTGCTGGCTCCTCTCGGCTTGTCTGTTGCGAGGACAAGCAACCAGATGAGGCAAAACCTCAGCATTCGGTCGAGTGCACGAAACGTCTTCCAGATCAATGAGACATCCATCTGGAAAACTGCATTTTCCAGTTCGGACGTATCGAAGCCAGTGTCGCCTATCTCGTCTAAGCGGGCACGACTGAGATCCTCGACGGCGAATCCTCAACGTAGATGTGCCGAACGTCCCAGCCGCCCAGCCCGACGGCCGCAAAGAAGGCTTCGAACGACGCGGGTCCCTGGTACCCGACGGCCAGCGAGAAGGCCTCGAAGAGGGCCCGCAGCAGCTGCTTCTCGTCGGCGTCGGCGGCGAAGGCGACGTGCGCCTCGCCGTCCACCATCCGCACGCAGTACTTCTGCGCCACCAGCTCGGCTGCGGCTGCGGACGCGTCACCGTCGGCTCCGGCGAACACGTGGAACGGAGAGCCCACTTTCACCGCGGAGAGATGCCCGTTCAACAGGTAGGACCCCCGCTCCCCCACGCAGACTTCAGCGTCGCAGACTTGCACGGGGTTGAGGACCTCACCCGTCGAGAAGAAGTGCTTGACCACGATTTCAAAGCGCTGGAGGTTGAAGCTGGGAAGCGGGACGGTCGCGATGCAGCGCGCGAGCGTCGTGAGGTGCATAGCGGACAGGACCAGCAGCGAGACTAAAATGCCGACGTGCGACCCATTCAGGAAGTACGACAGAACGGCGCCCAGGCCGGTGCCGATGGTGCTGAAGACGGTGGTCTGGGACCCGGCCTTCGCGGTGATGTCGGCGAGGTTGCCCTTGAGGGAGAAGGCGATGTGGAAGGAGGCCCGGGTGGCGGACGCAGCGAGGAATGAGATGTTTTTGAAGCAGTTCGCGGTCGCCGCGAGCGGCAGGAAGAACTTGGGCGCGAACGGGATCGCGGCCTCGAGCATCGACGAGACGTCCAGCAAGACGCCGGCGATGAACCGCCACCGCTTCGGGTCGGCGTCGAAGTTGCGATTCACCAAACTGGCGAATGCGACGCCGCCCAGCTGGCCGATGCCGTCTTTCAAGACCCACGAGAGGGCCATGCCAACGGGGATCGCGCCGGAGCCGAGACCCGCGCCGAAGAGGATGGCTTGCATGGCTAAAACCATGCACATGCTGCCGGCGGTGGCGGACAACGCGTGCCAGCCGACGTAGGCGTAGTAACTCTCGTGCACGCTGCCGGACTCGTAGCCTTTCGGGAGGAGGTGGGCGCAGCACCAGTCGAGGTATTCTGTTACTGCCTTCGGCAGCCGCTTCGCGTGCGGGAACACCAGCGCGATGGACCCCGCGTGCGGCGCCTCCTCCTCGTCCGCCGCGGTCAGCCGGGCGCCGGCGCCGTTGGCCACCTTCCCGTCGGCGCGCAGGTCGTACCGGACGGTCCACTTGGACAGCAGCCCGTTCCGCGTCTGCCGCACCTCCCGCGCCCGCCCGGCAACCAGCCGCGCCTGCACGCGGCCGGCCCTCGCCGGCTGCAGCCGCAACGCCCGGTGGCATTTGCGCACCGCCCCGTAGGATAGCATCGTGAAGTTTTCGCCGCGCGTGGCACGGGAGGGTTTATTTTCGCTTGTGTTGCCGTCGGTCCCAAGGGGAAAGACCGAGTTTTGTTTTCTTTTGGTGGCTTGCGACCTTTGTATGTTCATCCGGAGAAGATGTGAAGACACTTATGCAAAGCGTTTTGCAGGCAATGTTTCACTCTCTAAAGCTCTTTACAGGGAGGGAAAACATAGTTGAATGGTTACGTAGCACTCGAAAGTCTGGGGGGGGCTCAAATCGCTTGCAAACAGCCAGTTCGCGAACTCGGCAGCCTCCTCGTCCGCCGCGGTCAGCGGAGCCTCGGCGCCGTTGGCCACCTTCCCGTCGGCGAGCAGGTCGTACCGGACGGTCCACTTGGACAGCAGCCCGTTCCGCGTCTGCCGCACCTCCCGCGCCCGACCGGCGACCAGCCGCAACGCCCCGCAGGATATCATCCGGGGCTGTTTCGTTGCGCGCGGCGTCGGAGGCTTCGTATTTCTATTTGCCGTCGGTCCGAAGGAGACGACCGGACTTCTTGTGTTGCCGTCGATCCCAAGGGGAAAGACCGAGTTTTGGTGGCTTGCGACCTTTGTATGATCATCCGGAGAGAAACCCCCCTGTGAAGACACTTATGTAAAGCGCTTTGCAGGCAATGTTTCACTCTCTAAAGCTCTTTACAGGGAGGGAAAACATAGTTGAATGGTTACGTAGCACTCAAAAGTCTGGGGGGAGCTCAAATCGCTTGCAAACAGCCAGTTCGCGAACTCGGCAGCCTCCTCGTCCGCCGCGGTCAGCGGAGCCTCGGCGCCGTTGGCCACCTTCCCGTTGGCGCGCAGGTCGTACCGGACGGTCCACTTGGACAGCAGCCCGTTCCGCGTCTGCCGCACCTCCCACGCCCGCCCGGCAACCAGCCGCGCCTGCAGTCGCAACCCGGTGGCACCTGCGCACCGCCCCGCAGGATATCATCCTGGCTGTTTCGTCGCGTGCGGCGTCGGAGGCTTCGTATTTCTAATTGCCGTCGGTCCCAAGGGGAAAGACCGAGTTTTGGTTTATTTTGGTGGCTTGCGACCTTTGTATGTTCATCCGGAGAGAAGAACCCCTCTAAAGACACTTCTGTAAAGCTCTTTGCGGGCAATATTTCACTCTCTGAACCTCTATACAGGGAGGGAAAAACTTGCTGTACTGCGCCTGGGAGGGCAGCTGTCAATTTCCCAAACAACAGCATCAAAGCGCGGCTTCCCTTGAGGCTTGGTATGGACGCACAAGCCTGCATGGCAGGGTTGTGGCGCTGGCACACGGAATATGAGTCTGCTGTACCCATCATCTCCCGGCGATCAGACAAGCCGTGGGCAGGGGTGCTTTGCACGTGGTTGGCAAGAAGAGAAAAGAATATGCTACGATCATGCAAGAAAAGCTCTACGAGGCAAGATGCGGGAGGGGTGGAAAGCGACGTGGCGGTACAGGTAGACAAGCCTTTTGAGGGCGCTGGACACCCGCCGTCAAGTGGGTTGATTTGTTGTTGCAAAAAGCGTTACCACTCTCCGACCCATAGCGGGAGCTGCGGAAATGCTCCGAGCTGCTGCTTTGCCGCATTCTTCTCTGCGGCATCGGTCGTCCCACGGCTATCCCCAGCACACCTCAGAGCGATTAGCGGGTACAAAAGATGGCAGCAGCTCTGGGTGTCCAAGGCTAGACGTCTTACCCATCAAAGATCCTTGACGAGAAAGCATCAGCGGACCACGTCCTTCTGGTGGTGCAGGTACGTAGATGACACCCCAGGGAATAACAAACATGGAGTACCACAACGTGTACAAAAGCGCGGCACCACGTAAGTGGTACAGTACAGCCAGCCCACACAAGCAACCATCCACAGCAGTGTGACGGTGACGTGAGATGGCACACATACAGCGGGTGCACCTATTCATGATATGGCCACATGCAGTGCATATGCGGCAGGCACTTTGGGATACAACCTGCATGCGGTGCGAGCACCTTATTGAGCTACGATGCACATTTAGTGAGCGCTTGCATCACCACCACGTGCTCGTCGGTGTGTGATGGACACGTACGTCCGGAGCCGGTTTCTGAAAACCACACCTGGCTAGCAGGGGGGGGACCTTAGTGTCGTGGGAGTGGAGGCACCGTCACTCGCACTATCCATCGAGGCTTTCGAAGTCTTTGAGCAGCTGTTTGCCCTCCTCTGCCACCAGGGGCCGCTGCGGCGCCATCGCCGGCGGGAGAGCCGGAGACGACGTGCCGGAGCGAGCGCTTGGCGTCAACTTTTGCTGCGTCCTCGTGCTGCAGGTCGACGCCGACGCCATTCGGAGGAGTACCACAACGTGTATAGCGCGGCACCACGTGCTGCACCAGCAAACATCAACAGCATGTGATGGTGACGTGAAATGACCCACACACAGCGGTGTATACACGGCAGGCACTTTGGGATACAACCTGCATGCGGTCCGAGCACCTACGATGGCACATTTAGTTGGGGCTTACATCACCACCACCACGTGCTCGTCGGTGTGCATGCCGTGAAATGGAGGCACCGTCACTCGCACTATCCATCGAGGCTTTCGAAGTCTTTGAGCAGCTGTTTGCCCTCCTCTGCCACCAGGGCCGCTGCGGCGCGGGAGAGCCGGAGACGACGTGCCGCAGCGAGCGCTTGGCGTCAACTTTTGCTGCGTCCTCGTGCTGCAGGTCGACGCCGACGCCATTCGGAGGAGTACCACAACGTGTATAGCGCGGCACCACGTGCTGCACCATGCAAACATCAACAGCATGTGATGGTGACGTGAAATGACCCACACACAGCGGTGGATACACGGCAGGCACTTTGGGATACAACCTGCATGCGGTCCGAGCACCTACGATGGCACATTTAGTTGGGGCTTACATCACCACCACCACGTGCTCGTCGGTGTGCATGCCGTGAAATGGAGGCACCGTCACTTGCTCTAGCTGTCGAGGCTTTCGAAGTCTTTGAGCAGCTGTTTGCCCTCCTCTGCCACCAGGGCCGCTGCGGCGCCGTCGCCGGCGGGAGAGCCGGAGACGACGTGCCGCAGCGAGCGCTTTGCGTCGGCGAACTTTTGCGAGGCGTCGCCCGCCGCCGCGACGCGGTCCTCGTGCTGCAGGTCGACGCCGACGCCCTTCGGGCCGGCCAGGGTGCGCTGCACGTTGGAGTAGAACTTGTTGAAGAGGAACCGCAGGGCGCGGATGGCCACCAGCACCCCGGCGTCGACGCCGCTCATGAGCGTGACCATGACCAAAGGGAGCAGGGCGACGCACTGCTCAAGGGCGAGCATTTCTTTGGCCTTCTGCTGGGTGACGATCAGGTTCAGAAAGTCAAGCCCGACGCCGAAGTCGATCTCGCTCGCTTTCCGTGCGTGGTCGATGGCGGCGGTGCGGTTGCCGCTCGCCCACAGGGTCCGGATCACCTTCGCGGCCTCAAGCCGGCGCATGAGGAGGACCTCCATCTTGCCGCCCGTGTCCGCCAGCTCCTTCACGAGCTGGTCCCTCGGCGTCTTCGTCGGCGGGATCCGGCCGTCTGCATTTCTCCACCTGGACAAGTCAAGGTCCAGTGCTTCGCGCGGCTCCAGCTCGATGAGCGTTCCTACAAATTTTTTGAGGTTTTTTGACACTTCCGGCGATAATCGCGCAAGTTCCATCCTGGGTCTTTCCACTAGCACCCGGATGCCCCATGCCAGGGACGTAGAGCACGTCACTAACAATGACTTTCGGTATGGGTAGCGTGGTATCGAGGAGGGAAGTTGCACGGGTGTCAGGCGGTGGTGTGGTTTGCGAAAACGAAGAATAGTTGAGTTGCACGCTCTTGACAAAGATGGATGGAAAAAAGAAGGTGTTTTTATTCTTCACTTTTTCTCACGAACGGGGGGTCGGTCCTGCTTTTGGCTTTGTAGGTTCTCCCGACTCCCCAATTCGTGGTTAGCACAAACTCAAGAGGTCTAGTCAACTATTCCCTGCAGTATTACAAGAACAAAAACGAGGGAATACCATGCACGCCGTCTTGTCTGTACCTCGGGTTCTGGATGAGGTGCCCTCGTGTTGAGGTGTGCCCTACTTCCTTTGACTTTCGGATCATTTTCTGCGGCTTGACTTTGACGAGGCCCGAGGATTGCGCAGGCCGCGCAGTCGGCTGCGCTGCCGGAGCAGGTGCGACTTGATGTGCCGAGACTCCGCCTGGTGGTTGTGTGGGTCATCTGGTACCGCTGCTGCAAAATATATACTATATATTCGATCAAGAATAGTGCTCGACCACAAAAGTCCATGGAGGGGAAAGAGATGCGTAGTTCTGGTTTATTCTTTTGCTTTTCGTTGTCGACAACATTCTTTACTTTCAGCGTCTTTATTGGTATTGCTGAGAAATGTACTTAGAGAATTTCGATTTGGTACCTCTAAGGAAATAAAAAAAATTGTTTGGTACCTCTAAGGAAATAAACAAATTGTTTGGTACCTCTAAGGAAATAAACAAATTGTTTGGTACCTCTAAGGAAATAAACGAATTGTGTTAGTCCTCTAAGGACTTTTTCTCTTTTGGTTTTCTTTCTTTACCATGGATTTTCTGGACTTTATGGTGGCATAGAGTTGTCGTACTCTCTCTACGCCGCCCACGTCATGTTCGTTTGTAGCAGCGGTTGCCGGATCATGCCGTAGCACCGTCCTTTCGCGTTGGCTTTTTCTGATACAAAATACGTGGTTACACCGTCGTAGCGCCGGGTGAAGCACTCCAACCGAGGTTGGGTTATTGTTCTGCCTATTTTGGATTTTCCATGGAGGGGAAAGAGAGAGAGAGAGAGAGAAGATTCTTGGCACCGGTGCAGCCCCGCAGGGTCGAGGCTCTCCGCTGCTGGGAATGGATCTGCTGGAAAAGCGGTAGAAACCGGCAGGGATCAACTCTCCTGGGAGTATCTCCGGTCGCCTCACTACTACTACTACTACTAGTGTGCAGTCTATCGACACAGATTGTTGCTGCATAACAAGTTCAAACTACTACTTGAGTACACGGTAGGAACTGGAGCAAGCGCATGGCAGGATGAGCACACCACCCGAGCCTACAACAGGAGAATTCAGGTGGGTTGAGGTGGGTCTTCTGAGACTGAATTTTTCTTCGCTAGTAAGCAAGTTATCAGGCTTCTGTCAGACTTCTCTCCTTCCTTCCCTTTCCGATGAAGAATGGACTCGATGACCCAAGCCGAGACCGAATGCCATGAGGCCAGAAGCCAGCTGCCGGTCTCCTAAATCCGTACGCCGCACCTGGTCTGCTGAGAACTCGCCCCTACGTGTTTTCGATCATCATCATCAAGGTGGAGTCCTGCTTGACCTTTCTAAGCCTGGTTCCTGAAAAGAAGTCTCTGATCCACCACCAAAACGCGCAACAATACCGCAAAAGATAGCAATGTTAAACGGTGGCTTGCCAAGATGCTTTTCGTGCCACTCTGAAGAAAAAACGTGCGAAAGACGAACCTTGCGCGACCATGTTTGCGTCGCATCCCCACAGCCGCACTTCATTCCGGTGCGCCGAGGCGAAGAGGACCTTGCCGGAGCACTCCATGTACGCGGACTCAAGGACGTCGCCGTCCCAGCTGAAGTCGTAGGAGCCCGTGAGGGAGGTGCCCTGGTGCAGCTTCAAGCCATCCGACGATGTTGAGAACAAGGAATCGACCTGGTTGGGGCCGGGGACGAGGTCGACGGACCAGACGGGCCGGCTCATCGAGTGTTTGAGCATGCCGGTGGGCGCCGGAGGCGTGCCGACGTTGATCAGGTGGATGAGGCCGTCGGCTGTGCCGGCTGCCAGGAACAGCTCGAGGGGGTGCAGGCGCAAGGACGTCACGGCGGAGCTGATGCTGCACTCGCCGATGACCTTCCACTTCCGGACGTCCACGATGCTCAGCTTCCCGTCTTCGTCGCCGGAAACGACCCGGCCCCCATCGGGCGAGATGGCCAAGCACGTGATCGCCGAGTGCAGCCCCTTCAGCGCCTGCAGCGGCTGCTGCTGCCTCGTGTCCCAGTACTTCACGGTCGCGTCCATCGATCCTGTTGTTGAGTGCAGGTTTCACTTAGTTCGTATTTCTTGGTGGAGAAGGTCAATACTGTAAAGTCTCCGGTTTGGGGTGGGAAGATCTTAGTTTAATGTTTAGGCAGAGTGCTAGCATCAA
>JAPJBO010000424.1:0-187760 GCA_030068145.1 Diplonema papillatum | reverse complement strand
AGCTGCTCCGGGACCCAGGGGGACCGCGTGGAGGTTGTCCGCGTTCATCTTAGTCAAGTATGAGTTTGTGCTATGTGGCTTTTTCCCCCCTGTGTGTGTGTGTGTGTGTGTGTGTGTGTGTGTGTGTGTGTGTGTGTGTGTGTGTGTGTGTGTGTGTGTGTGTGTGTGTGTGTGTGTGTGTGTGTCTGTGTGTGTGCGTGTGTGTGTGCGTCTGTGTGTGTGTCTGTGTGTGTGTGTGTGTGTGTGTGTGTGTGTGTGTGTGTGTGTGTGTGTGTGTGTGTGTGTGTGTGTGTGTGTGTGTGTGTGTGTGTGTGTGTGTGTGTGTGTGTGTGTGTGTTAAGAACCTATTTTAACGTGGCCCCCCTCTTAGCGAGAGTGCGTCCACGCGCGGTTTCTTCTAGGTTACTGCTGATGCTCCCCCGGGCTGCTGATGGGGGCCTGGAGTTTCATGCGGGCCGGAGTGGTGCTTGAGGCAGCATGGTCTTTCTTCCTCCGTCTCTCTGCACCGCTCTAGTCCATGAGGTCGGCAGTGTTCGGCTTCTGGACGTGGGCACTGTCGGCTGCGTCGCGCGCACACAAGTTCCTTGACTTCTCGTCCGCCCGGGCCCTCCTTCTCCTGGGGTCTAACCGGGCTCCGTGGGGCTTCCCTTCGAGTTCCTTCCCTGCGGTATTCGTCGACGTTTTGCGACCTCGCCCGTCTGGCTCCGGGTTGCGACCATCCTTCGGGGTATGTTTCCTCCGGCTGAAAAGTAGCGGCCCATGCCAGGTGCTGCGGGAACAGCGGTGTCTCCTCTGCAGAAAAGTGATCGCTTTGTACATGCTCCCTGACACCCAGGATAACGTCCTCGGCCGCTCTCGTGATCTGCGCTCTGCACGATACTCCCCGCACAATGGTCCCTCCAAGCGACGTGAGTATGGTCGTCGGCGTGTCGAACCCGAAGTGCCATGGCCGCTTCGTCACCTTCGTGTATGAGCTTCCCAGCTCAATCAGGCTCAGTGCCTTCCCAAGGAGTGACTTCTGCAACTGTCGCAGCAGCAGCATCTGCTCCTGTCGGGGTGGCCGGCTCCGCTGCACTACGTCCATCGCCGCGTTGCTGAGCGCGTCCGCATCGCGGTTGCGCTCCCGCCGAACGTGTTCGACTGCCACTTGTAACCGCTGCTGGATGGCGCTTATGCGGGTACTTGCGCGGGTGAGCATCGGCCTTAGCTGCTCAGAGCAACTTGTTCGTCGTGTCACTTGGCCCACTGCGAGGGCGGAGTCGCCGCGGACCACGCAGCGCACTTCCCGCTCGACTCTTACTTGCTGAAGGAGCTCTAAGCTAGCCAGGAGTCCTTCATACTCCGCGACGTTGTTCGTGCGCACGTTTGGCAGGGGCAGTACAATCTCCGCTTCTTTCTTGCCGTTCCGGTACAATACAGCCCCTGCTCCCGCTACTGCAAAAGCGGTGCCGTTTCCACGCGCACCTCCGTCGAAGTACACTGCGATTCCGTCTTCGGCTTCTTCGTCCGGCAGCGTGTCCCGTGCTGTTGTCGGCTTGTTCCTGGGGACTTCGGGTGGCGGGGCGTAGAACCGATTCTTTACCGGGGGCAGCTTGCATCCCGTTTCCAACTCAAAGGCTACCGCTAGCTCCATGTAGCTGATTCCCGTTTCCTGCCCCGGCGACGCCCACTTGAGCGCTTTCAGCCAGCCCGTGAAAGCTGTCCAGAGGCTCGGGCCATGCTTCCATTTCGAGGTGGTTGCTGTGTGTGGGATGTCCGGTACGCTCAAGACCCGGGGGACCGTCGGTACCCATCCTCGCGGATACTCTACCGTCCGGTGGTGTCGCGTGGACCGATCCGCCAAACCATCCGCTTCCTGTCTGGCCACCAGTACCGCTACGAAGAACCTCTGCAGTCTCACCACTACACGGAGACGCTGGTGCTCGTCGATGGGCAGCGGGTATGCGTTTTGCGTTTGGGGGCACAGGGGGACTACTCCACAAAGACGTAGACACGGCGGCCAAGTTCCTTGGACGTTCTCCAGGTCAGCGTACTCCGACCTCGTTTGCGCCCACGCCGTGCACCTCCAGAAAAGGTGTTCGACTGTTTCTCGTTCCAGCGAGCCGCAATACTTGCACGGGGCCTCGAGACCGGTTCGCCCTGTGGCCGGTGTTGCCCCCGCAATTACTGTTCTCAGCATTCCTGCTTGATAAGCGGTCAGTGGCGTTTCCTGCGTCTCAAGAAGGTGCCTTGTGGCCCGCGTGTCGATGCCGTGTTGGGCTCCGTCGAAGTCTGCCGGCCTTCTTGTCGCTAGCTTCTTCATCTCCCGCAGACGCAGCGCTTGGCGAACGTCATGCTGCAGAAGCTTTGTGTTGCCCATTGACGCTGCATCGTGGGTCACCGTCTCTCCGGCATCGTTCTCGTACGTGACCGTCGTTGGCGCCGTCCACCGCCAACCTATGTCCACCAGTGCGTCCTTGAAAAAGGCGAACGGCCCCCGCACCTGTGCGAGCGCAGCATCTCGCTGCCACGCCACTTGCGCCAGCCTCCGGACATGATCCCATTTTTGGGTCTGCTCCGCCCACGTCGTAATCCTTCGGTATTGGGGAACTACGATTGGATCTAGCCTGTGTCCGTGGTGAAGGATGTGCAGTACAGCTTCTTGGGCACGGCGGGGGCCGCCTGTCCATACCGCCGCAGTGAACAGCCTTCTCAAACGCGCAGCGTCTGTCCTTCCGATGGTCGTCACAACTGCACCATAGTACCGCTTCGCCCCGGCTGCCATGCTGACTGCTAGATCTTTGGCCTGCGCGGGTAGCGGAAGGAGGGCGGCTCTTCTTAGGACCGCTTCTGCTTCTGCATTACGCTGTGTGATTCTGCTCGAGAGGGTGAGTTTTCTGCTTGGTGACTGGGGTTTTGTGGACAGCATCACCCCCAATGCGTCGAACTCAACCCGTCTGGCGAGCGTCACCGGTGGCGCTGCCGGTTGCAACGCCCTATCAAGCTCGGTGTATTGCACTGGCTCCAATGCACCCTGTGCTGTGGTGAAGCAAAAGGACTTCTTCTGCGCGCACACTCGCATTCCCGTTAGCCCGGCGAACTCGCTTGAACGTTGTACCGCCTCCTTCAGGTTTGCGCAGCTCTTCAGCAATGCGTAGAGATCGTCCACGTAAGACAATGGAATCGCTGCGTCAAGCTCAGCGATGTGTCTCATCCAAACGCTGATCAGCACGTTTATGAGCACCACGCTGATTGGACACCCTTGCATGATCCCATTCGTGGGTATGAAACCTTCCCCAATTGTGTTTCCAACACGGAAGTGCCGCTGCATGTTGGCATACGCGGCTCGCAAAGTTCGGAGGACAGTCGGATGGAACCCCAGCTCTTCGGCGAGTTTGAATGCTATTTCCGCAGGCACCGAGTCAAAGCACTTTTGGAAGTCCAGCGCTAGGCCGTATAGCGGCTGTCCCCGTTATCTGTGCTTCCTCAATTAGTGCGGCAAGGTGCCAGATGGATGGTCATCAGCGGTGCCGGCCATTCCCCGTCTCGTTCCACGCAGTTCATTGCGTCCGCCATGAGTTCCAGGACCTGTGGCGGCAGCTGCTGCAGCTCGTAGACGCGCCACCCATGGAGCCCGGGTGACGACGTTTTCTTCATCTTCGCCAGTGCCGCCTTCAGGTCCGATGTCGTGATGAGATTGTGTTGCATCGCTTGCCGTGCAGGGAAGAATCGCGCGTAGTGGATTTTAAAGGTATCCCAACTTGGTTCGGGGGTCCCAGCATATCTGCAAAAGATCCCTCCCCACGCGTCGTCGCCCCTTAGCATTTCGTCAATCTCGGTGCTGCAGGCCGTCAGCGTCCCGTCTTTCCTTCTGAGCAGGGCTAGCGGACCACTTCGGCTCCCCGCCAGAAACCGGTATACCTCGCCTCTTCCTGCTCCGTTCCATGCGCTTTGCATTTTCTCCTTCCAGGCGCGGCACCGCTGCTGCTTAAGGGAGTTAATGGCATCTCGCTGGGTCCCTTCCAGCTCGATGAGGGTTTCCATTAATTGCTCGAGCTCAAGTGGGCTCCCATTTATTTGGCGCAGGCGGGACCCCAGCGGTTGCGTCCCCGCCGTTTTAAATAGGGCCTCTCGCGCTCTTTGCTCTGCGAAGGTCCGGGTCCCTACCGACCCATGTTCGAGTCTCCGCCGCGCCTCTAAGATGGTGGTTCGGAGCAGGCCGATGACCTTATCGCGCTGCCTTGCTGACCAGTCGAGCGCCCCCCTCGTCGAACAAGCCTGCCGAGCCGATACTTGCTTCATCCTCTGTTGAAACCCGGCCGTTCTGCCTTTGCATCCCCGCAGCGCGTCAGGCTGCCTGGGGTCGTTATGCAGCTCGAGCAGGTAGGATTCAGCGACTTCCGTCGCGTTCCGGTATGAGCCAGACACCCCATCCACCTCTTTCCTCTGCCGTAGCGCTACTTCAAGCACTTCCTTCTTCTTCGTCGATGACAGCAGCGGCAGGTTCCTCGGAAAAGGCGCCGGAATCCAGGTGATAGGGCTCGGCTGTGTAAACATTTCCAAACTGAGGGTGACGAACACCGGGCAGTGAGTCGGGATGTCGTATTGGTCTTTCTCAGCGGTCTTTACCGCGACTAGTGCCGGTGCCGCCACTCGGTTGACAAAGCACATGTCGATGCGCGATCCGCCCTCTCCAGCCCAGCAGGTAGCTGGGGCGACTTGTGACCGTGCTCGCGCCATGACTTCCGCTGCATCAATCCATCCACCGAGTCCGCAGGCTGCCACGAGTGCTGGACTATCTGCAGTCTCGGTGTTGAAATCCCCCAAAATGACAACGGGCACTTGGCCCAGCCCCGCTGCCATCTCGAACACGTCGGATATGAGTTTTTCCCGCTGCCTCGTCGCCTCGGAATCTCTCCCCACGTGCGCATATACCGAAATTACGTGCAGTGTTGAACGCGCATTTCCCGTCGCTACCACCGCGACTCGAGTGCTGCCGAAGAGATTCCTCTCTAGCTCATTCGAGGGTTGGGCTACCGTCGCTACCATGTTGCTTTTCGTGGTGACTGCTGTCCCTCCCGGCACGCGCTGTCCAATTCCGCTCGTTCCTACGACAACCGGCACGTCCTCCCCCCAGTGGCACTTTACGCCATACGCCCCGAGGTAGAACTCGCTGGTTCTTTTCACTTCCGGCCCTGCCCGGGTTTCCTGTAACGCGATGATGTCCGCCGGCAGCGTTGCCACGCTGTGACATCTCGAGTTCAGCGAACCGAGGTTAGTCGTCGCAAGGGTTACCATCCCTCGGGATTTGTGGCTCTCCCGTGGGACTCGCGCGACTGTTGTTGCTTCGAGCTGCTGCAACGGAATAGTCGACGTGCCCCCTTCCTCCGTCGCAATCCTCTGCAATACCCTGTGCGGCAGAGCCAGCGCATCGTAATGCTCCGGCCGATACGTCAGGACGACGACACGGGTTGCCCTTGCGGCCCTTCCTTCGCACCTGAGCTGAGTTAAGTTCCGCGTCGACAGGACCCACACGCTTGCTTTTAACACCTCTGCAGCCGCTTGGAGGGTGTAGTGATCCCCATAGACCCCGTCAGCTGCGACCTCGAAGAGGTAGTCAGCAAAGGATTTTGGGGTTTCGGGAACAAAAGGCGTAGGCGGGCTAGTCCGGAGTTGTCGTGTGACTTTCTGTCGCAAGGCGGCAGCCGTAAGGTTCAGCCTGCCGCCGCGGATCAGTGCCTGATACTGACAGTTCCCGTCCTTTTCCACTGCCTCACGTCTTGCTCCGAAAACCGCGGCTGCCTTGTCTAGTAGCCGATCGCCGCTTTCCGCTGGCGTCGGCTCATTTGTGGCATCCGCAGCCCAAGAGCATCGTCCGCTTGAGTTGTTTGATGGGCGTTCGGCGCCCCGGGTTGCCCTGGCTTGATCGCTAGCTGATTGGTGATGATGATGGTGATGATGATGATGATTGCTAGCGACCGGGCTTTCTCCGGGGCGCCCCGCAACCTAGCTCTCAAGCGGATTGTACCTATTCCCTTTCAGCATCCCTTTGATGGTCTGCTGCTTTCCGCCCTTGACTGCTTTCGCCTTCGGCTCGGCCTCACTCGCCTTCGGCTCGGCCCTTACCACCTTCGGCTCGGCCTCGCCCGCCTTTGGCCCGGCCTCAGCTGCCCTGTTTGTGGCCTCATTTAGCCGCTTTAGCTGCTCTCCGAACTCCTTATCGGCGGCTTCCTTCTTAGCCTTCGCCTCCGCCTTCTTCAGTTCCTTCTTGCTCGGGCTTGGCTGCGCTGGCTGGACCTGCGCTGCTGCTGCTGGTGAGGCCGTTGCTTGTGCGGCGGCAGGCGCCGCTCTTGGGTCCAGTGACTGGAACTCCCGATGTCGCTGCTACTCCGGTGCCGCCTCATGCCTGCCACGCCGCCACGCCTGGGCAGTCTCGTCACCAGGGCGGGCCGCACCCTCGTCGTCCTGCATGGTCGCGTCGCCAGCCCCTTCGGCCTTCGGCTGCAACTCGCTCAGCAGAGCCCGTAGGCGTGCGGTCTGCTTCTTCCGGCCCTCTGTGTGCACCTACAGAGCCGCGCGCCACTCCCTCTCCGCTTCTTTCTTCCCGAATTCTCCGCCTTTGAGTACGTGCGGCCTCTTGGGGCGCTGTTGTCAGGGAGGCGCTGAGGCGGGTGTGCCGTGGTTAGGCGCTCGATCTGCTGCTCGAGGCTGCGCACCCTCTCTTGCCTCTGCTCTTCGCGTTGCCGCTTCTCCTGCTCCTCGAGGTCGACGATGTCGGCTTCTTCGTCGCCGACGCGCACCCTCTGCGCTGGTGGTGGTGTCGAGGCTTCGATTAGCGCCGCGCCGCGCCGCATCCTGACCCGTGCCCCCGTCCACCCAATCTGTTCGATGACAGATTCGTAGGCACCTACCTTGCCCTTCAACCCGCTCAATTGCAGTGAGAACTGCTTGAACGTTGGCAGATGCACCACACGCACCGACGCGGACGTTTCGCTTCCCGAGCCAGCTGCTCCGGGGACCGCGTGGAGGTTGTCCGCGTTCATCTTAGTCAATAGAGTGTGTGCTATGTGGTTTTTCCCCCCTGTGTGGGTGTGTGTCGCGGACTCGTTTTAACGTGGCGCCCCCCTTAGCGAGAGTGTGTCCACGCATGGCACCCTTCTAGGTTACGGCCGACGCCCCGCCCGGCCGCTGGTGGGGGCCCGGTGTCTCCTGCGAGCCCGGGTGGTGCCTGAGGCCGCGCGACGCTTCGTTTCGACTCTCTCGGCGCTGCTCCTGTTCATGGAGTTGGCAGTGTTCGGTTTTTGGTCGCGGGCTCCGTTCGCTGCGTCGCTCGCTCGTCTTCCTCGTTGCTCGCCCTATCGGCCGTTCGTGCAGGCCTTCCGCGTTTAGCGGTCTAACCGGGTTCCGCGGTGCCTCCCTTCGTTTTCGCTCTCCGCGGGGATCCTCAGGCTTTTGCGGTCTCGCCCGGCCGGCCCATGCTCGCAACCATCCCATGGGGTACACCTCCTCTGGTTGGTACGTCGCGGCCCATGCTAGGTACTGCGGGAAAAGCGGCGTCTCCTCCGTTGAGGGAGGGCGGCTCTGCACGTGCTCACGGATCCTCAGGATGACATCCTCGGCAGCTTGCGAGATCTTCGCCCTGCACGATATTCCCCGCACAACCGTTCCTCCAAGCGATGTTAGGACCGTTGTTGGCGCGTCGAACCCAAAGTGCCACGGCTGCTTCGCCACTTTTGTGTAGGCGCTCCCCAGCTCTATGAGGCTCAGTGCCTTTCCCAGAAGTGATGTCTGTACCTGTTGCAGCATCTGCATCTGTACCCGCCGGGGTGGGCGGTTCCGCTGCACCACGTCCATCGCCGCGTTGCTCAACGCGTCAGCATCGCTGTTGCTCTCCCGCCGAACATGTTGCACTACTACCTGCATCCGTCGTTGGATCTCACATAGGAGCGCTTTTGCCCGGGTGAGCATTGGCCTTAGCTGCTCCGAGCAGCCCGTCTGCCCTGTCACCTGGCCCACCGCGAGGGCCGAGTCGCCTCGGACTACGCAACGCGCTCCTTGTTCGGTTCGTGCCTGCTGGAGGAGTTCCAGGCTCGCCAGAAGTCCTTCATATTCCGCTACGTTATTCGTCCGCACGTTCGGCAGGGGCAGCACCATCTCAGCTTCTTTTCTGCCATTTCGGTACAGTACTGCCCCTGCTCCCGCTACTGCAAAAACGGTGCCGTTCCCGCGCGCTCCGCCATCGAAGTATACTGCAATCTCGTCCGCGGTTTCCTCGTCCGGAAGCGTGTCCCGTGCTGCAGTTTGCTTCCCTCTTGGAATTTCTGGCGGTGGGGCGTAGAACCGATTCTTCACCGGGGGCAGCTTGATCCCCGCTTCCAGCTCGAAGGCTACAGCTAGCTCCATATAGCTGATTCCAGTCTCCTGCCCTGGGGGTGCCCACCTGAGTGTTTTTAGCCAGCCCGTGAAGGCTGTCCAGAGACCTGGGCCATATTTCCACTTTGAGGTGGTTGCGGCGTGTGGGACGTCCGTCACGCTCAAAACCCGGGGGGCTGTTGGGACCCACCCCCGCGGATACTCCAACGTTCGGTGGTGTCGCGGGGCTCGGTCCAGCATATTGTCTGTTTCCTGTCTGGCTACCAGTACCGCAACAAAGAACGTCTGCAGTCTCTCTATAATGCGGAGGCGTTGGTGTTCGTCAGCAGGTAGCGGATTTTCGAGTGGAGCTCGGGGGCAGAGAGGAACGACTCCACAAAGGCGTAAACACGGCGGCCAACTGCTTTGGATGTCCTCCAGGTCAGCATATTCCGACCGTATTTGTGTCCACGCCATGCATCTCCAGAAAAGGTGTTCGACAGTCTCTCTTTCCTGCGTGCCGCAGTACTTGCATGTCACCTCTAGCCCGGTTCGCCCCGTGGCCGGTGTGGCCCCCGCAATGACCGTCCGGAGCATTCCTGCTTGGTAAGCGGTCAGCGGCGTTTCCCGCTTTTCCAGCAGGTGCCTCGTAGCCCACGTGTCGATGCCGTGCTGCGCTCCGTCAAAGTCCGCCGGTCTCCTTGCTGCCAGCTTCCTCATCTCCCGGAGGCGCGTCGCATGTCGTACGTCGTGCTGAAGAAGCTTCGTGTTGCCCATTTGTGCTGCATCGTGGGTCACCGTCTCGCCGGCTTCGTTTTCGTACGCGATTGTCGTCGGGCCCGTCCACCGCCAACCTATGTCCTCCAAGGCGTCCTTGAAAAACGCAAACGGCCCTCGTACCTGTGCTAGCTCGCCATCTCGCTGCCACGACACTCGCGCCAGTCTCCGGACGTGTTCCCACTTCTTGCTCTGCTCAGCCCACGTCGTGACCCTTCGGTATTGGGGCACTACGTAGGGGTCCAGCCTGTGCCCGTGATGCAAGATGTGTAGCACGGCTTCCTGTGCTCGGCGGGGACCGCCCGTCCATACTGCTGCGGTGAAGAGCCTCCTCAACCGCGTAGCGTCCGTCTTCCCTATGGCCGTTACTGCTGCACCATAGTACCTTTTTGCGCCGGCTGCCATGCTGGTCGCCAGGTCCCTCGCTTGTGCAGGAAGTGGGAGGGAGGCGGCTCTCCTTAGGACCGCCTCAGCATCTGCGTTCCGTTGTGCGATCCTGCTCGAGGGGGTGAGCTGCTTGCTCGGCGGGAGAGGCCTCGTGGATAGCATTACTCCCAATGCGTCAAACTCCAGCCGTCTGGCGAGCATCACCGGTGTGTGTGTGTGTGTGTGTGTGTGTGTGTGTGTGTGTGTGTGTGTGTGTGTGTGTGTGTGTGTGTGTGTGTGTGTGTGTGTGTGTGTGTGTGTGTGTGTGTGTGTGTGTGTGTGTGTGTGTGTGTGTGTGTGTGTGTGTGTGTGTGTGTGTGTGTGTGTGTGTGTGTGTGTGTGTGTGTGTGTGTGTGTGTGTGTGTGTGTGTGTGTGTGTGTGTGTGTGTGTGTGAGCTTAAGTTCAGGGCTTTGAGTGGGTAACGGCTGAATCGAAGTACAGCCCCACTTGCCACTATCACCAGTTTGAGTTTTTGACACGCTGCTTTTGGGTCGACTCCTCTCCGGAAGGTCGGGTTCCAAATCACTGGTGCAAGGGCCCGTCACGGTCGGCAGTCGCCACCTGCCACCTGCGTCACAGGTTTTGAGCCCTGTTCCGATGTATGCTGGCTCCAAGTCTTCTTAGAGTTGGTGATTCTTGTTTGTGCGCACTGGCGGACCTCACCTGCTTTGGTAAGTTTCACGTAGTACGCTGCTACTACAATTCTAAGTACCAAAAACGCACTGTTAGCCCGAAACAGGCGCTTCGTTTCGGTTGTGCGTGCCGCTTGATCGTTTTCCCTCTTGTTGGTGCGTTTGACAGGTCTGCGCTGCCAGTAACTGCCAGTAACAGCCAGTAACCGTCGGGTAGACTGCCATGGTACAGTGGGATTTCTGAAAAAAAAACATTTTGTGTACTTCGCAACTTTTTGGCCCAGAACCCGAAATTTTGCCCACACTCAAACACCACCACATGATACTTTGAAGTTTTATTTGAGGTGCCAAACCCATTTTCTGGACATTTTTGCGTTTATTTTTGACTCAAATGTCAAAGGTTTCCCGTAACAGGTGGACTACGAATCGCCTCCCTTCCCGCGCACAGTGTGGTGGCGCGTTTGGCGTGGCGCGGCGCGGCGCGTTTGGCGCACCCTGTAGCCCCAAGGAAATTTAGGTTCCCACGTGGGCAAAAGTGTGCCTCGGCGGAATTGATACCCAGCCTGACTCATTTTTCAATGGGCACAAACAGTGGACTCTGGTTTTGGCAAAGGGTGGTGATATTTTCCCGCTGGTCTACGTGGCAATTTTTTTCCGACGACTTTTTGCTCGCTCGTTTCTCGGGTGAAGAGAACGGTGCCAAATAGACCCGGAAACGTAGGCGGATTATTGTGGTTCGTCGGCATTTCATTGCTGCAGCATACATTACACCCGCATTGCACCCGTCAAAACCGGTCCAAAAAGGCTGCTTGCAGGGATCGATCCCCTGGAATAAGCGTTGGCTTTCACTGGCCCTGAAAGGACAGGGGGTCTGGGAGGGCACCAGAATAGGTTGACACCCTATGAGAACAGGTTTTCTGGAAGATTTCGTCATCGATCTTCTCACCGGATCAAAAACTTGTCGGAACGCACGCCGGGATCGCCGAGAAAATGGACGAATGATGATCCCAAAGTGAAGAAGTAGCCAATTCCTGGTGAAAACACTGAGGGCGCGCCAATCGCGCCAAACGCGCCATACAGGGTTTTCTGGCGCGGCCTGGTGCGGCTGGCGCAGGAGCCACACTGCCCCGCACGCGTTACTACGGGGGGAAGGGAGTGAACCGTTCTAATACCCGACATCTCCACGGCGTCAGATGTTGACTGTCTCCGGAGCGTCGTTCATCGGGTTGCCGCCGGAAGTTACTACGAGCCTGTGCAGTACTGCCCGCCCGATGAGGAGGTAGCAAGTGTGACGAGAAATCTGGCACTTGGACCGTCTGTTTTGGAAGGGATGCGCGGGAAGATGAAGAAGGTCCTCCAAAATCATCCAGACGCGGGACGAGCTCATTCGACAAAGGTCTGCTGCAAAGAACGAGAGTTGCCTTCGGTTCCACCGTTGCCGAATCTGATTGTCAGTGCGTCTAGGTCGAGAAAGACTGTTGTGGAACAAGTCCAAGCAGGAGGACCTGGTGGCTGGCAGAAAGAGGAAACGAGAAGGCCTGCTCGCATCGATTCGCTCCGATTCGACTGCACGAAGGAGTGGCCTGCGCTGCCGTGGGCCCGATCGCGCCATTCACGCGGTACCATGGGATTGTCCCAATGACTCAATGGTTCTTTGCCAGCAGAGAAGAAGGCTGTGGGGTGAGGTGCGGACTGGAACGTCCCTCCTCCCGTTTACACCGGCCACACGCGCGGAAGCGCAGCTGGTGAAACAACGTCCTCCTTCAACCAGCTTGCGAGCTCCTTTTCCACCACACCTTGCTCAAGGACACGCCTCCGCGAACCGCCGCGAATCCCAACGTCGTTTAGACGCTGTGGGAGCTTTTCCGGAAGCTGCTGGGAAGATTCACTGGGAGTGCCACCGCTTGCTGCTTCGTCAGGTACCTTTTTAAACCTTCCTTTGTTCCATTATGCAGCAAGAATTGCGGAATACATCACACTCGCCACGGTCATCTTTTCTGGCAACTCGGTGTCCATGGGGCAGCAAGCCGGCTGATCGCGCTACGAACTTGGCTGACATCCAGCTTGTCGGATGATCCAACGCCCAACTTCACAAAGATACACGAAAAGCGGGTACATGACGGTCTGGAAGGTTGCCCCGAGGAGGCATGAACTTCCCAAGCCATTGCAACTCTGAAAGAGGTTGTCGAGAACTTCGTCAAGATGGTGACGAAGACTGGTGAGGATGAGTGCAAGACAGATGGTACGTTCAGCGAAATGTGCGCCTGTTTTTCGAGGAGCGCTTTTTTCAGAGCCTTTCGCGCGGGCAGATGCTACCACGAGGGAAAAAAAACGAGAGTATTTGTTGCCCTTCCTCCCTTCCAAACTCAGAAAACCCGAAACCTGGAGAAAACATTGCCGAACAAAAATGAAAAAAAATCTGGGTGGAGGTCAAATTTTGCTAAGTACACCCAGCGTTTAAATCACGTACACCCCTGCTCTGCGCTGCCAGTAACTGCCAGTAACAGCCAGTAACCGCCAGGTAGACTGCCATGGGACATAACCTAAAATCAAACGCACCACTTGTATGAACTTTTATCAACCACCAAAAGCTCTTTTTGACCTGCAGCATACATTGTGAAGGGCAACCCGCAAGATTGTCAGTACGAAAAAAATTAGTCGTTTGTTTGTGCGCACTAGCGGCTTTTCACCTGATTTGGTGAGTTGCTTTTAGTACGCTGCCAACTACTAATTTTTAGTACCAACAATGCATTGTTAACACAAAAAAGAGGGGTTTTGGACACCGGGTACTGTGCATACATTTCTTTGCTTGGCCGGATGCGCTCCGCGATGTCGTAGTCGCTGACAACGGTGGCGATGACCAGGTGGCGGGCAAGCATGACTGTTACGATCCCGACGAAAGCCGCAACGCAACACAGAACAGCAAACAATTCCGTCACTCCAACCGATACGAAAACCTGAGTGTGGTCGAGGGCAGTGATCTTCTTGTGCACGCCCTATGGGGGGTACGACGGTATACTAGTATAGGGGGGCCCACGCAAGGCAAGCTACAATGGGGCAACTTGGGACAAAAATTATGAGGGCTTTTTTACCGCGTTTCAGCTGGAAAACTCATGCAAAACCCCCAAAAAAACACTACTGTGAAGTAACGCCGTGATGAGGAGACTGTGGTGCACGCCCTATGGGGGGTACGACGGTACTAGTAGTTTACCCTATTCCTACGAGCCAGACACATCTGGCTTAATCGGGTCTTTGTTCCTTTTTTTGTCAGGTTCGGAATCCAGGCAGGAATAGGTACCAGGGAAAGCCTGCTACACGGGAGCCAAGCTTCACGTGTTCGGCGGTACTGCAGAGCCACGGGCCTACGGGTCAAGTGGCTACCGATTTCCCAAACTAAAGCATCAAGGCGTAGCGCACCTTGGGGCTTGGCGCTTGCGCTGAACACAAGCTCGTCGAGACGGTCAGCCGCAGGGCAGAGCGGACGGGGTTGTGGCACTGTGCTGCCTCCGACTCAAGCTTTGCAAGCTGTGGTTGACCGTCACGTTCCTGGACCAGGAGCGGCCTTTTTCTTTTTTCTTCTTTCTTCTCATGGATTGACAAACTCCTTTTCAGAAGTTGTTGGATTTGCCCATTTTTTTTCACATCTTGAAGAAAAAAAAAGAGAGAGAGTAAAGAGAGAGAAAAGATCTTGAAATTTTGAAATAGTGTGGTACTCATTTGCATGCAAATGACTCCCCACTAACGCAACAAGACGACGAAATTTTGTGAGAAAACGTCAACGTAGTAGTGCAGTTTCTGTGCTTTATTGGTTGCTCGCACGGCCAACAAAGCTGGGTGAGGGCTCCGCAAACGCGGTGAGAAGAAGCGGCGGACACCCGCCGACATGGCACGATCCCCTTCTGCGGACAACGACGTTCACCCGTGAGCCGCCCCCGCAGCTCGACCCATCTGCTGTTACAGACACCGACTATGTGCACAGTGCGTTGCTCAGGGTAGTAATGAACAGACGGAACGCTCGGATGGAATGATGCAAGTGCGTAAACACCACAGGAGAAAGAGTACATGTGCGCCGGTAAGGCGAGACTAAAGGCAGCAGTTAAAGTTCGGGAAACCGTAAAGTTCGGGCGAAGCAAAGTTCGGGCGATGCTAAGTTCTGGACCAGAATCTGGTAGACTGACTCAAATTACCCAAGGGGACCCAAAAGCCACGAGATATTGAGAAACTCGGCAAAAAAACGCAAATGTCGGGCACATTAGACCCCGAAACCCAAACTGCTGCCTCTACGCGCAAAGCGCAGCACTTTTTAGAGTGAAAGTTCGCTTGAAACTCCGGGGCACTTTTTATAGCGTCATTTCAACGGTCTCCATAACAGGAAGTTTTCCCCCTGGAAATGACACCGTGATGGCAGAGTGAACAGCGCAAGCCTTCACGGCTGGAGGTCCCGGGTTCGAACCCGGGCGAGGCACTTTTCCGGTCGACAATGATTTACGGGGTTTGTAAAGTTCGGAAAGCAGCAAAGTTCGGGCGAAACCAAGTTGCTAAGTTGTGGTGATGCAAAAGCAAAGTTCGGGCGAAGCTAACTTCTGGTGAAGCAAAGTTCGGGCGATGCTCAGTTCTGGTAGACTGACTCACGTTACCCAAAGGGACCCAAATACCGCGAGTTATTGAGAAACTCTGCAAAAACGCAAATTTCGGGCATGATAGACCCCGAAAACCAACAACCCCCGAAAATCATTTTCGACCGGAAAAGTGCCTCGCCCGGGTGTCCTCGGCCGGGTTCGAACCCGGGCCTTCAGGCCTGAATTGTGCGGCAAATACCCGGTGCCGAGTCACGGATCGAGAAAAACCCGGAGCGGGGGAAATGGACTACTAGAAAAACGCGTACGACGGTAGGCTAAAAAAGTGTCCCCGGGCTTCGCCCCCGACCCCCTAAAAAGTGGGGTTGGCTCGACAGAGCTATTAGCATATCCTCGTCTCGGAATGTCCGATTCCACTGATTCCGACGCACTGATTCGAAATCCGCTGGCTCCGTGGCAACAACAGATTTCGTCGCGACCCGGAGCCCGATCACGAGCCTGAGGCTCGTGCAGGCCCGATGAATCTTGAGGACCGTAACCTCGATGAGATGCCGGAGGCCGCAAAGCTCTTTATGGCAAAACCCATCGCATGTATATGCGAAGGGGTAAGAAGCAGTGTCTGCAGGATGCTCTGACACGTGCTTTAGTCACAAAGAAGTGGAGTGACACTGCATCGGAGGTAGCAGACAAACTTGCCCGTTTCGAAATCGCGGAAACGCGAGCAGGGTGGAGAGAGCAGCGTGTGTGTCGAAGCAACCCAAGCTGAGAAGCGTTGTCGGCTTGTTCAGTCTGTTGCCTTACCTACATGTGAAACTGGACTAGGTTATAGTCTACCAGAACCGAAAAAGGATTCCGGCTGCTACGGTGGCCGTGCACGTTCTTGGGCGCGTGCCTCGTTGGGCGGGTGTTTTGTAACCCGTGAAGTTCTTTTCTGGTGCAATCCGACGAGACTGGCGCCGAGTTTTGTCTCACAGCTGGTTTCCTTAGGCTGCAACCTCAGGGAGAGGCAACGACAGGCGCAATTCACCTCAAAAAGGACCACACACCCCCATTCACAAGGACAACGCACAGTCACTATTTTTCGAGACTGGAGGTCCTATGAACATGCAATGTGAATAGCCTCTATTCGAGCCAACCCCACTTTTCTCTACACTCAAAAGTGTATTGTTTTTTTTGAGCTAGGGGATGTGCAACGCTAGCTTTTTTTCCCCCTGCCAAAATGCAAACGGGTGGCAGAGTGAGCGGGCGTCGGCCTTCAGGCCGGTAGGCCCGGGTTCGAATCCCGCCCTTGACATTTTTCCGGTCGAAGATTGTTTTCGAGGTTTGTTGCGTTTCGGGGTCAAATGTGCCCGAAATTTGCGTTTTTGGCGGAGTTTCTCAGTATCTCGCGGTATTTGGGTCACCCCGGGAAACGGAGTCGGGCGGCCGAGCTTGCCATCACAGGCCAAACTGCTACGAGAACCAGTGTGGCTCCTGGGGCCTGGCGCGTTTGGCGTGGCGCGGCGCGCGCCAAGCGCGCCAAGCCTGGCGCGTTTGGCGCGGCGCGGCGCGTTTGGCGCACCCTGTAGTCCCAAGGAAATTTAGGCTCCCTCGTCACATGCACGGGGCAAAAAGAGGGCCTCGGGGGAATTGATAATTTTCCCGGGCCATTTTTCAATGCACAAACAGTGGATTCTGGTTTTGGCAAAAGTTGTGGTGATACTTTCCCGCTGGTCCACGTAACAGATCTTTTTCAACGACGTTTTGCTCGCCCTCAGCTCCGATGAAGAGAACGGTTCAAAATAGACTCGGGGACCCATAAGTATGTGTGTGGTTCGTGACTCTTCATAAGATGCAGAGCACCGGACGGCAGGTTTACCACGGGAAGGACAGGAATCGTCCCCAGGTAGGTGACAATTTCCCGCTGGTCCACGTAGCAACTTTTTCCCGACGACTTTTTGCTCGATTTTTTCTCGGATGAAGAGAACGGTGCCAAATAGACCCGGAACCGTAAGTGGATCCCTGTGGTTCGTCGGCCTTGCATTGCCGCAGGGTACCATGGATTACCATGGCGAACACGTCCAAAACGGTCCAAAAAGGCTGCTTGCAGGGATCGATCCCCTGCAAAAAGCTTGTTTTTCAGTGGCTCTGGAAGGACAGGGGGTGTGGGAAGGCACCAGAATAGGTTGACACCCTCTGAGAACAGGTTCTCTGGAAGATTTCGTCATCGATCTTCTCATCGAACAAAAAATTTGTCGGAACGCACGCCGGGATCGCCGAGAAAATGGACGAATGATGAACCCAAAATGAAAAAGTTGTCAATTCCTCGTGAAAACACTAAGGGCGCGCCAATCGCGCCAAACGCGCCAGAAAACAGGGTTATCTGGCGCGGCCTGGCGCGGCTGGCGCAGGAGCCACACTGCCCCGGTCGGAGAACCGAACTTTGCTTCACCAGAACTCAGCTTCGCGCGAACTTTGCTTCGTCCGAACTCAGCTGCGCCCGTACCAGAATTTAGCATCGCCCGAACTTTGCTTCGCCAGAACTTAGCTTCGAGCGTTGCTTCGCCGAACTCAGCTGCACCCGAACTTTGCTTCACCAGAACTTAGCTCCGCCCGAACTTCGCATCACTCGAACTTATTATCGTCCGAACTGAGCTTCACCAGTACTTAGCTGCGCCCGAACTCTGCTTCGCCGGGGGGCGGCGGGGGGGGGGGTCCGGGGGCGGGTACCAGCGCCAAACTTTTCCCGTACTCGGTGGGTCGGGGGGGGTCCGGGGGGGGTGTCCCCCCCCGGGCACGAGCACCGACCTTGGCTTCACCCGGACTTTACCACCCTGGCCGAACTTCGCTTTGTGCCCGAACTTTTTTTAGTACCAGCGCAGCCTGAGCGCTTAGCACCAGAACTTAGCATCACTCGAACTTAGCTTCACCAGCATTGCCCGAACTTAGCTTCGCCCGAACTTTACTGTTCCCGAACTTTAACTGCTGCCTCCAGTCTCGCCACGCGACGGCCTTAGCCGAGCGCACGTACTTTGAGACTGGAGGTCCTATGAACATGCAATGTGAATAGCCTCTATTCGAGCCAACCCCACTTTTCTCTACACTCAAAAGTGTATTGTTTTTTTTTTTAGCTGGGGGATGTGCAACGCTAGCTTTTTTTTCCCCTGCCAAAATGCAAACGGGTGGCAGAGTGAGCGGGCGTCGGCCTTCAGGCCGGCAGGCCCGGGTTCGAATCCCGCCCATGACATTTTTCCGGTCGAAGATTGTTTTCGAGGTTTGTTGCGTATCAGGGTCAAATGTGCCCGAAATTTGCGTTTTTGGCGGAGTTTCTCAGTATCTCGCGGTATTTGGGTCACCCCGGGAAACGGAGTCGGGCGGCCGAGCTTGCCATCACAGGCCAAACTGCTACGAGAACCGAACTTTGCTTCACCAGAACAGCTTCGCGCGAACTTTGCTTCGTCCGAACTCAGCTGCGCCCGTACCAGAATTTAGCATCGCCCGAACTTTGCTTCGCCAGAACTTAGCTTCGCCCGAGCGTTGCTTCGCCCGAACTCAGCTGCGCCCGAACTTTGCTTCACCAGAACTTAGCTCCGCCCGAACTTAGCATCACTCGAACTTATTATCGTCCGAACTGAGCTTCACCAGAACTTAGCTGCGCCCGAACTCTGCTTCGCCGAGGGGCGGCGGAGGGGGGTCCGGGGGCGGGTACCAGCGCCAAACTTTTCCCGTACTCGGTGGGTCGGGGGGGGTCCGGGGGGGTCCCCCCCCGGGCACGAGCACCGACCTTGGCTTCACCCGGACTTTACCACCCTGGCCGAACTTCGCTTCGTGCCCGAACTTTTTTTTAGTACCAGCGCAACCTGAGCGCTTAGCACCAGAACTTAGCAACGCCCGAACTTAGCATCACTCGAACTTAGCTTCACCAGCATTGCCCGAACTTAGCTTGCCCGAACTTTACTGTTCCCCGAACTTTAACTGCTGCCTCCAGTCTCGCCACGCGCCGGCCTTAGCCGAGCGCACGTACTTTACAAAATTTCAAGATCTTTCTTTTTTCTTTTTTACACAATGATGTAAAAAAGAAGTAGTTAATTTTGAAAAACATGTGGAAAAATGCAAAGATCTTTGTAAATCCATGTCTTCTTCTTCAGGTTACGAATTCTAATCAACCCCCAAAACTAGCCTGCACAATACATTGAAGGGCAACCCGCAAGATTGTAGGAATTCTGATCAACTCCCAAAACTAGTCTGCGCAATACACCCCCTTTTGAGTATGACCCAAGGGTTGCCTTGAACCGTCCATTTTCTCAAAAATTAACTCCCACCCTCCGTCCGTATGTGGTTAAAACAGTCTAAAAAACAAGGAGGCCAAACCAGAACGGTCACCAGCGCGAAGGACACGCCCGCCGGCAGGAGCGCGAGGTACACCTTCGTGGCGAGCCGCACGTCGGAGCGGAGGAACCACGACGAGAAGGAGCCCTGCGGCCGCTCCGCCTCGTCGGACAGCAGCGACTCGTTCTCACTGCTGTGCGCGGAGAACGCGCACGACGACGACGCCCCCTGCTGCTGCTGCTGCTGCTGCGGCGGCGGCGCGCCGCCGGAGCCGGCGTCGCCCCAGTACGGCTTGTCCCGGAAGGTCGACAGCGCCGACAGCGGGAGGATCGGCACCGAGCCGTCGTTCGACGGCCACGCCGTGTGCGGCGCGTCGGACAAGGTTGTCCCAGCCTGCGACGCCGCGATGGCATGCTCGATGGACGCGGACGTGATGTGGCTGGGGAGAGCCTGACGGTCCGGCGACTGGCTGCCCTGCCTCTGCAGCGAGCCGCCGGCAGCACGCGCGTCGTGCTGCCTGTTCGCCGACGCAAAGCTCTTTGCCCGGATGACCCGCGAACCGTTCAAAGGCCGGGCCCGCGAAGGCGATCCTGAGCCGTCTCCTTCGTCCCTCTTTTTCCTGCCGGGGGACGCGACGATGTTCCGGACCAGATTCTTGACCCTCCTCGGTGTGACGGTAACCTGCGGCGACGGCGGAGGCGGCGCGTTGTCGACGCAGGACGAGAGGCTGGCCCTCGTCGAGTTCGTCCGCGTGCTCAGCCTCTGCGTGTTGATCGCGATGTTCATCTGGTGGTGCTTCCGGGGCAGGGTGCCGGTCTCCGAGAAGGACACCCCGCGGCATTCCTTGGAGTCATCTCCCCTGTCGACGCTCTTCGACACGACCAGCGTCGGGCTGCCGGGCGATCGCTCATCCATACCCCGCGGGTCGTTGTTCTGCTCATCACTGTCCACCACCTCTCTACGAAGCTTGGCCACCTTCAGCTTTCCGCCGTGACTCTCCGAAAATTATTTTTTCGCTTTTATCGTGAGGTTCCGACGATGTCGCGGGTTTTTTGTGTTACCGTCGATCCCGAGGGACAGTGAGTTTGGTTTCTTTTTTTTCTTTCCAATGAGGGGTTTATATGGAAAGCTGGGTCCTCTATATTCCCAGGGGGGTTCCCTGTGGGGGTGGTTAACTTTTTACCAAGAAAGTGTTTTCCCAGTGTGGACCCAAGGACCCCCCAGTGTAGCATAGCACAGCCGAATTGTGTCTCGTTCGTGTCTCGACATAAAGGAAAAGGTGTGTCAAGTGTACGGCAGGAAACTTCAAGTTAAAACAACGTAAGCTGCAAACGGGGTACTACGGGCCTACAATACTAGCCTCAAAAAGGGGCACTGGATGTGCACCAAGCAGGGTTCTTCTTGTAAGGACAGCTGCTGCTGTATCAGAGTATAACGAAGCTCTTGCAAACTTGAGCTGCGTAGGGCGCACATTTGCATAGGTCACTGTTGCTTCCTGAGTTCGAAGCTCCTCGGTATCATTAGTGTCATCTCCAGAATCACTGTCGTGATCACTCTCATGACATGTGGCATGTCGCCACAACCAAGTACTCCCTCATAAAAGAGTCAACGAAGTCCGCTGTGACTGGCTCATTCGACTAAAACTGGACGCCAAGAACAAGCAAGCTGACTCCCCGGGCCGGCCCCCTTCAGTGGCTGGTCCCCCAGTGCTGGCCACTCACGGCGGCCCCCCGACAGTTTTCTTTTTTTTTTTTGGAGCGTGGGGGTTACCCCCACGTAAGACCCCCCTTATAAATCACTGTTTCCAATCGTTCTGCGTGTGTGTTGAATATTTGGTATCTGTCGAGTGTTCTCCTTGCCCTTTGCGTTGTTTGTCCTCTGAAGAGTGTTTCAGCCGCTGCGTGTTGATTGCGATGGTCATGTGGTGGTGGTGCTTCCGGGGCAGGGTGCCGGTCTCCGAGAAGGACACCCCGCGGCATTCCTTGGAGTCCCCTGTCGACGCTCTTCGACACGACCAGCGTCGGGCTGCGGGGTATGGATGAGCGGGTCGTTGTTCTGCTCATCACTGTCCACCACCTCTCTACGAAGCTTGGCCACCTTCAGCTTTCCGCCGTGACTCTCCGAAAATTATTTTTTCGCTTTTATCGTGAGTTCCGACGATGTCGCGGGTTTTTTGTGTTACCGTCGATCCCGAGGGACAGTCAGTTTGGGTTTTTTTTTTTTTTTTTTTTTCCGACGACCAGGGGTTATTCTAATCCCCGAAATTCTGAAAAACCCCGGTTAAAAAATCTTTGATAGGGCCAGAAAAAAAAATTTATTTCTGGACGGCACTTTTCATACTGGCCTCGCAAGCAAAAATCCGTTCTATAAAAAAGCCTTTATTTCCCGCCAGGACTATAAATTTTTTTATTCCTATGGTGTGTTTGACAGGTCTGCGCTGCCAGTAACTGCCAGTAACAGCCAGTAACCGTCGGGTAGACTGCCATGGTACAGTGGGATTTCTGAAAAAAAAAACATTTTGTGTACTTAGCAACTTTTTGGCCCAGAACCCGAAATTTTGCCCACACTCAAACACCAGCACATGATACTTTGAAGTTTTATTTGAGGTGCCAAACCCAGTTTCTGGACATTTCTGCGTTTACTTTTGACTCAAATGTCAAAGGTTTTCCGTAACAGGTGGACTACGAATCGCCTCCCTTCCCCCGCACAGTGTGGTGGCGCGTTTGGCGTGGCGCGGCACGGCGCGTTTGGCGCACCCTGTAGCCCCAAAGAAATTTAGGTTCCCACGTGGGCAAAAGTGTGCCTCGGCGGAATTGATACCCAGCCTGGGTCATTTTTCAATGGGCACAAACAGTGGACTCTGGTTTTGGCAAAGTGTGGTGATATTTTCCCGCTGGTCTACGTGGCAAATTTTTTCCGACGACTTTTTGCTCGCTCGTTTCTCGGGTGAAGAGAACGGTGCCAAATAGACCCGGAAACGTAGGCGGATTATTGTGGTTCGTCGGCATTTCATTGCTGCAGCGTACATTACACCCGCATTGCACCCGTCAAAACCGGTCCAAAAAGGCTGCTTGCAGGGATCGATCCCCTGGAATAAGCGTTGGCTTTCACTGGCCCTGGAAGGACAGGGGGTGTGGGAGGGCACCAGAATAGGTTGACACCCTCTGAGAACAGGTTTTCTGGAAGATTTCGTCATCTTTCTTCTCACCGGATCAAAAACCTGTCGGAACGCACGCCGGGATCGCCGAGAAAATGGACGAATGATGATCCCAAAGTGAAGAAGTAGTCAATTCCTGGTGAAAACACTGAGGGCGCGCCAATCGCGCCAAACGCGCCATACAGGGTTTTCTGGCGCGGCCTGGTGCGGCTGGCGCAGGAGCCACACTGCCCTGCACGCGTTACTACGGGGGGAAGGGAGTGAACCGTTCTAATACCCGACATCTCCACGGCGTCAGATCCGACTGTCTCCGGAGCGTCGTTCATCGGGTTGCCGCCGGAAGTTACTACGAGCCTGTGCGGTACTGCCTGCCCGATGAGGAGGTAGCAAGTGTGACGAGAAATCTGGCACTTGGACCGTCTGTTTTGGAAGGGATGCGCGGGAAGATGAAGAAGGTCCTCCAAAATCATCCAAACGCGGGACGAGCTCATTCGACAAAGGTCTGCTGCAGAGAGTTGCCTTCGGTTCCACCGTTGCCGAATCTGATTGTCAGTGCGTCTAGGTCGAGAAAGACTGTTGTGGAACAAGTCCAAGCAGGAGGACCTGGTGGCTGGCAGAAAGAGGAAACGAGAAGGCCTGCTCGCATCGATTCGCTCCGATTCGACTGCACGAAGGAGTGGCCTGCGCTGCCGTGGGCCCGATCGCGCCATTCACGCGGTACCATGGGATTGTCCCAATGACTCCTATCCCAATGGTTCTTTGCCAGCAGAGAAGAAGGCTGTGGGGTGAGGTGCGGACTGGAACGTCCCTCCTCCCGTTTACACCGGCCACACGCGCGGAAGCGCAGCTGGTGAAACAACGTCCTCCTTCAACCAGCTTGCGAGCTCCTTTTCCACCACACCTTGCTCGAGGCGCCGCGAACCGCCGCGAATCCCAGCGTCGTTTAGACGCTGTGGGAGCTTTTCCGGAAGCTGCTGGGAAGATTCACTGGGAGTGTCACCGCTTGCTGCTTCGTCGGGTACCTTTTTAAACCTTCCTTTGTTCCATTATGCAGCAAGAATTGCGGAATACATCACTCGCCACGGTCATCTTTTCTGGCAACTCGGTGTCCATGGGGCTGAAGCAAGCCGGCTGATCGCGCTACGAACTTGGCTGACATCCAGCTTGTCGGATGATCCAACGCCCAACTTCACAAAGATACACGAAAAGCGGGTACATGACGGTCTGGAAGGTTGCCCCGAGGAGGCATGAACTTCCCAAGCCATTGCAACTCTGAAAGAGGTTGTCGAGAACTGGTGACGAAGACTGGTGGATGAGGATGAGTGCAAGACAGATGGTACGTTCAGCGAAATGTGCGCCTGTTTTTCGAGGAGCGCTTTTTTCAGAGCCTTTCGCGCGGGCAGATGCTACCACGAGGGAAAAGAAACGAGAGTATTTGTTGCCCCTCCTCCCTTCCAAACTCAGAAAACCCGAAACCTGGAGAAAACATTGCCGAACAAAAATGAAAAAAAATCTGGGTGGAGGTCAAATTTTGCTAAGTACACCCAGCGTTTAAATCACGTACACCCCTGCTCTGCGCTGCCAGTAACTGCCAGTAACAGCCAGTAACAGCCAGTAACCGCCAGGTAGACTGCCATGGGACATAAGCTAAAATCAAACGCACCATCCTAGGAATAAAAAAATTTAGGACAAGTTCCTTATCCGGAGCCGAAGTTTGGGAATAAACCTTTGTATGGGCTCACTAGTTTCTAAAAGGGCCCTTGTATGGACAGCAGAGTTTTGCAAAATACCCTTGTATGGACACAAGGTTTGCAAAATACCCTTGTATGGACAGAAGATTCTGAATAAATACCCTTGTATGGACACACACATTCTCAAAAGGGACCTTGTATGGACAGACTTTTTTGGCCCCTTATATGGACGGCAGATGTTCAAAAATACCCTTGTCTGGAGAACCTACCCTTATACGGACGCCGTACTTTCGAAAAGTCCCTTGTATGGACGACATACTTTTGAAAGGTCCCTTGTATGGACACCTGACTTTTGGAAAGTCCCTTGTATGGTCACCTGACTTTTGGAAAGTCCCTTGTATGGACACCTGACTTTTGGAAAGTCCCTTGTATGGACACCTGACTTTTGAAAAGTCCCTTGTATGGACGGCATACTTTTGAGAAGTCCCTTGTATGGACGGCATACTTTTGCAAAGACCCTTGTATGGACACCTGACTTTTGAAAATATCCTTGTATGGACGACGTATTTTCGAATACCCTGGTGCACTATTGTGTCTGGAAGCCTGCTCTCCATTGCAAACTTGTGTGGACGACGTACTTCGAATACCCCTGTGCACTATTGTGTTCGGAAGCCTGCTCTCCATTGCAAACGTTTTGTGTGTGCGCCCCCCTCCCCTTTCCCTTTGCAAATCCAAAATATTTGCAGTGTGTTAGGGGTAGTCATAGCAAAGATGACCGAGGCGACAGTTTTTTTGATTCTGAAGGACCTTACATTCGCCTCTGCGGATGAAAAGAGTGATGTTCTTAGCCTTGCGTTTCGCGAGGATTTGAATGCCGGCGTTGAAGCCCTCAAGGGTGAGCCAGATGTATTGTTAGCTGCATTGCGTAAACACTTGAAGAGGAGCGAAAAGGTTGGCAAAACCGGGTCTTTGGCGTCTGAGACGAACGAGACGGACTCCGGGAATGCATCAGACAACGAAGACGAAGACGAAGACGAAGATGAAGACGAAGACGAAGCTGTTGGGACTGCCCCTGAGTCACCGGATACAACTTCTGTGTTGCCAGTGGTGGGTGCACTTTTTCCATCGGCCGACAGTTTTTTTGAACGGGTGCTAACGGTCTGTTACCTTCAGCGACGAAGCTCCGGCGTTCACAGAGAGCAACCCGTATTTTGCTGCCATCAGAGCAGTAGATCCGGACTCGCGTAGTCGGGTGTACACCAAGCGCGATGAAGAAGGCAGGCGGTTTACATTTTGTTTCCTGGCCTTCGGGGCCGCGATCCGTGCGACCGCCCACGTGGTCCCACTGATAAGCATTGACGCCGCGCACATGGAAAGGGGGGGGGTGCTTTTCAGTGCTGTTGGCATCGACGCCAACCTCGGCACAATTCCCATTTGCTACGCTTTGGGAACCACGGAAGATACAGAGTCATGGTCTCGATTCCTTCAAAATCTGAGCGAATACACGCTGGCAGCAACTTTGGCCTCATTTCTGACAGGGACAAAGGACTCGAGGCTGCTGTGGAAGGGGTTCTCCCCAGGACACCGAACTTACTTTGCCGGGAACACATAAAGCGGAACGTGGTTTCTTCTCGGCATGATGTCGCTCTTTGATGCCTTTTCATACCCTTTCCACTCAGAATGTGAAGGCTCCAATTTCACCGCAGCATTACTAATGTGTACATGGGTGAACCCAACATCAGATCATTCCACGGGTCGACGTGCAGCAAGCAGGTTTCACTACAAGGGACTTTTTCAAAGTCAGGTGTCCATACAAGGGACTTTACCCAAAAATTTATTTCCTGGACATTCTAATGCACTAAACTGGCAAAGGTGATACACCCAGTGCACCCATGATGGTACTGGACCCTTACAAAAACATGTTTTGAGGCCGTTGCGCTACTCAAAATTCGTCGGAAACACCTCAATGGCTTGCATTTGCTGTAAAACTCCTCAAAAACGTCGACAAAAATCAAACACATTACCAGGTTGCAGAGACTATCAAACCGGCCTCATTGCAAAGTCACCACCGCCGCCCACACCGACAGTTGCTGCTCTGGTCGCATCCGCTGCAACTCAGACAGTAGCTGTGCCGGCAGCACCCTATGCAACCCAACCATTTGCTGCACCGGTCACATTCTGCACTCAGACAGTTGCTTTGCCGGTTACACCTTGTGCAACACACAGTTGCTGCACTGGTTGCATCCTCTGCAACTCAGGAGTTACTGGGTAGGTTGTACCCTGTGCAACACAGACATTTGCTGCACCAGTCGCCTACCATGCAGCTCAGGCAGCTGTTACACACCAGTCACGCACCACGCTACGTCAACATCAAGACGGAGTAGAAAAAATACCCATTCTGCACGTTAGCTTGTGAATCTGACCCCTTTCCTAGATTATACCTTGGAAGTTTGTGCTCAGAAGTGCAAAAGGTCTAATTTCCCTCTCACTTCGGCTCACGGTGTGTTTTTGCCTCGTCCCTCGGCTGCGCCTCGGGGCTCGGCGCCGTCCAGAAATAAAATTACGTATTACTAGGTAAAAAAGCCTTTTACAGTCCCTCGGAAGGGTTTATTGTCCCTCGGAAGTTTTTTTTGCCCTCGGGTCCCCCTTCGGGGGCCCCTCGGGCAAAAAAAACTTCCTCGGGACAATAAACCCTTCCTCGGGACAATAAACCCTTCCTCGGGACTAAAAGGCTTTTTTTTGTCTTAGTAATAAATAGTTATTCCCACGCTGCGCGTGGGAAAGCATGGATTGCTGAAGCAAGCTGTGTCCCACACAGTAGTGTCATACGTTAGCACAGTGTCGACCACAGTGCTACCACTAAAACCAAATGCGGTGAGCGACATCTCTATTAGTTTCAAAATCCTTTCAGGCCTGTGAGCTTCAGGATAGCAAACGATCCTCCAGTGACTGATTACTGGGTGTGATGGAAAACTCAATCTGGCTGCTGCTTCTCCACTTTGTTGTAGCCTTCACTTGTCAGGCATGATGGCCTCAACGCCTTTCAACGAGTCGAGGCAGGGCGAAGCTGCGACAGGCGCCCCCCAACACGCTAATCCCAACGCCCCTCATGCCCCATAGATATTTCTGGACCACATCGCTGGCAAGCTGTGTACACACAAAACAGCAACTACGACTCCAGGATCTGAGCCTGTAGCCTGGGTCCCTTGCCAAAATGTTTTCACCAGAAATCCCCATGGTTAAAAAATCTTTTTTCACCGGCCTGCTTCAGAATTTTTTTTTTTTAACCATACAGGATAATCCCTGAGCGCGGGACACTGTACAAGCCATGTTGGTACAGCGGGGCTACCGGTATCCGGTTGCTTCCGGAGCGGGAGCCCAAAAAAATGCTTCTTCAGCACACAGTGAACGCCAGTCTCTGGCCTGCTAGCAAGCAGGTCCGACCAGGTAAAAAAACCCGCGATGCAGTGACAACTTTTCGTTTTTTTTTTTTTTTGTCTCGCGCCGTCTCTATAAGAAAAGAAGAATTCGTAGTCCCGCCTCGTTCCGCCCTCTAGGTGTCCCGCTCGCAAAGATAAAACCAAAGCTCTCGATAGTGTCCACATTTCTCATATCGGCTATTTCGGTGCCGGGCTTCTTAGACCGAATACGTCGTGATCAGCGTCGACCATCGGGCGGCGAGCGGGTCATCGCACAGGGCTTTCACGCGTCTCGCGACGTTTAGTACCGCCGGCCCGTGCTTCAGCGCAAAGTCTTCAAGGAGCTCTTTTACCACCGGCGGGCGACGCGTTGTGGCGCTTCGGATGTCCGACACTTCGTTGTGTGTGTCGTCGTCGGCAAGCTTTTTTTTTTTGTGTTTTTTTTTCTTCTTTCCAATCGTTCTGCGTGTTGAATATTTGGTATCTGTCGAGTGTTCTCCTTGCCCTTTGCGTTGTTTGTCCTCTGAAGAGTGTTTCAGCCACTGCGTCTTGATGCGAGGGTTAAATTGCCTCCTTGGAGAGAGTCACTCGGAGCCGTTGTTCCTTCTCCATCCGCCAATTTAACATCCGTTTAATTCATGTCACACCAATCAAAGGATCATTCACGGTTAGCTGGCTTGCTGGTACCTTGGGAACGAGCTGACCGGCGAAGTTGGCTGCCCGGCGGCTGCCTCAGTTGGGGAGATCGGTCCTCCTGGCTACCGAATCAGTCAGCCAAGACTCCAGCTCAACTGGCGAAGGCCCGAGTTGGCTTCAATCTAACACAACTGGCTGCGGCGGGCCGGCTCACGATGCCTGGCTGCTCGCATTCTACTCGCGGGACTCTGGGATTTTCCCTCCGCCGGTCAAGCTCAGCAAGCCAGGGAGACTAACCTTGATCCACTGCGGGGGAGTGGGGAGAGAGGGAAGGGTGGGGCGCAGGGAGCTTCATACGAATCCCGAGGAGGACCGACCTACGAGGGCGCGGCGCGAACGTCAAGAATCTCATGCATTCCCTTTTGCCCTTCGCCATGCGCCACTCGACCCTGAGCCTTCCTCCATTCAGAGTGACGTCCTCCGCCCGGATCGCCCGCATACTCGAAGTTCTGAATAGCGTAAAAATATTCGCCCAGAGTCTGCAGGGCAGCGCCGTAGTCGCCCGTGGTCCGGATGGCATCAAAGATCGCCCTGAACTCCTTCACGCCCAGCGGCTCCGCCTGCTGTGGGTCCGGCGACTCCTTCCCGAGGACGGCCATCATCCTACCCACTATATTCAGCGGGTCATCGAGGACACACCCCGCGGCTTTGTTCTCCGCCAGCACGGACGCTATGATGTTCTGGGGCGCCCTATAAGCTGCACCGTCGTCGCCCATCAGCAGCAGGTGACCGCCGAACTCCTCCAACCTCTCTACCGTGGTTGGGTAGGGCTCAACGCCCATGCTACGACACCACGACACGCACCCGGCCGAACTCCTCCAACCTCTCTACCGTGGTTGGGTAGGGCTCAACGCCCATGCTACCACACCACGACACGCACTCGGCGAGCCGACCGTCGTGTAACGGGCCCGCATGGCCCTGCGGGCCACCTCGGCCGAGTTCCGACTGAGGGACCTCTTAAGCGCTGCCCTCTGCGGAGTCCATCTCCTTGCTCGCTGACCAGGCGCAGACCGGGGCGGTGTGTCCTTGTCACCGTCCCCGCCTGGGGCGGGACCCCGTTCGCGGGGCCCCGCTCCTAGCTCTGCCACCATGCTGCGAAAGCGCTTGTAGACTTCCTCGGCCGACCGCGCTCGGGAAGCGCCCAGCACGGCAACACACGGAAGGAGGTCAGGGACATGCCCTCTGGCAGCTCCGCGAGTGAGCGCACCAGAGCCTCCCACTCGGGGTCCGTGAAACCCGTCCTCATGCCGTCTAACCGTGCAACATCCCATGTCATTATTTTCTTCGGGTGGGCGGGCGGGAGAAACAAATGACTGATCCGGTTTGGTGGAGATCCGCGCTCCTGCCGGGGCTTTGCTCGGGATTAGCTGAATTAAACACCTATTAAATTGCCTCCTTGGAGAGAGTCACTCGGAGCCGTTGTTCCTTCTCCATCCGCCAATTTAACATCCGTTTAATTCATGTCACACCAATCAAAGGATCATTCACGGTTAGCTCTCCTTAGCTGGCTTGCTGGTACCTTGGGAACGAGCTGACCGGCGAAGTTGGCTGCCCGGCGGCTGCCTCAGTTGGGGAGATCGGTCCTCCTGGCTACCGAATCAGTCAGCCAAGACTCCAGCTCAACTGGCGAAGGCCCGAGTTGGCTTCAATCTAACACAACTGGCTGCGGCGGGCCGGCTCACGATGCCTGGCTGCTCGCATTCGCCTCGCGGGACTCTGGGATTTTCCCAATGGCTCTATCCCAATGGACCGACGCAAAAGAGAAGAGAAGCCAAAGATCAGCGCGCAAGAATCAGCCGCCTACGGCACAGATGTGCACTGGAGGGTACCCGGGACCAAGAAATCTGCCACCGCCTCATCAATCGTCTGAAGGCTAGGCACCCGCCTAACCGGGCACCGCCCACGGAACACTGGCCCAGGACTGGGCGAGGCGGCTTGGAAGGTCCGCGATGTTCATCTCGCTTGAAACTCTCTCAAACCATACGCGAGCCTTCGCCCTGGCAATGCCTTGCCACAACCTGTGGACAGGGGCAAGCAGCATCCCAGCCCTGGACTGACCCTGGACAACGCCCGTCATCTCTTTGAACCACAGACCGAACGCCACCGACACGGCTGCGAACTCCAAAGCGTGAATCGGCAGCCCGGACGCCCTGGCAGGAACCGGGCAAGAGTAGTACTCGACAGACGACACCACGCCGTCCGTAAGAACAACAAGGACGGCGCCCAGCCCCTTTGGGCAGGCATCCGTGAACAGGACGCACTTGGTCCCCGTATCCGGACTCACCGGGTCGAGGGGAACCGACTTTTCAAAGACACGGACCTCACTCCTCAGGACGTCAACCCACCACCGGAGCGATACGCAAAGCTCGCGACGCAGCTTGAAGTCCCGGTACGTGGACGACGCATTGGCGCGCCTGAATAGAGGTTGGAGAGGTACCCTACCCACCTTTCCGAATAGGGAGGACGAGGCGGACCCTAGTTTCCCGGCGCGACGCCGCCTCGCCCGGTGCGAGCGAGTCGCGAGCGAGAACGCCCTCCAGAACGAACACCAGTTTCTCCTTCCGTGGTTCCGACAGGGAAACGTGCACACCCTCCCCGTCTATCGAGAAAATCAAGCCCAGGTGCCGAAAGCTGTTGCCCTGTGAGGTCTTTTCGTCGTTGAAAGAGGTGCGCAAAATGCCGCCCAGCAGCTCTAAGGTGTCAGCAAGCACTAGGTCGTCCTCCAGCCGGCAGGGACAGGCGAAGTCGTCGTAGTACTGCAGGAGCGGCAGCGACAGGCCGCGACGGACGACGCGGGCGAGGACCTTCGCAAAGGCGTTGTAGTGTACAACGCTTGCCGCCTCGCCAAACGACAGACGGTCGAGCCTGAAAAATTGCAACAGTCCGTCCGGGTCCTCCGCCACCACGCACCTGCAGATTACATCGTTCCGCGCCTTCATCTGCCTGTAGGCGTCACGATGGTCCAAACCTACTGAGTAGAAGGCCGCCCCGGCAAACCTACCGGGCCAGTTGCCGCGCCACCTCCACGAAAACGTCGACGGTGTCCAGCTTGACCTTCGTCGCATGTGGACCGCCTTATTAACCAGGGCCATACGCCCGTCATCGCACGCGCGGAGCTTCGTCTGCCACCCTTTCTGGTCCGCCTTCAGCTGGGCAACCATGAAGCGCCGTAGAAAGACCGAATTCGTCGGCGGCTCCACTAGTTCGACCATGAAGCCTCTGTCCACCTCCTTCTGCACCGACGCCCAGATGGCTTCCCTGTTGGAGTCCGACTCACCCATGACGGCCCTCCTGACCCTCGCCAGCACGTCAGGCTGGCGGCGAATCAGTTCCGCTACTGACAATTCCGGGTCCCCCAGGCTCGGGCTATACAGGGACTGTATCCCACATGACCGGACATTGGTCAACCCTCCCTGAGATTCGCCAAGAGGCCGTCGGGCTCGGCGATCCCCAGCTCGACAAGCACTTCGCCGAGAAGGGCCGCGTGGCAGGCATCCCCTTCACGGTCCCCTGCCCTGCGACTCCAGCGGTCCAAAAATACTCTGCGACTGCGCTGAGCCTCCAACACCGGGGACAGGGCGCTGGAGCCGATCGCCTCCCGGAGTTCCTTATCCACTTGAGGCATGTCCCTGACTTCCGGTACCCCAGAGCCCGTTCCAAGAACGCGTACCTGCAGGCCGCCCGCGGGGTCGCTGCGCCCCGCTTCTTCGTCTTGATGATAGGGGTCTGATAAGACCACGATGAGAGAGTCGATGATTATGATGACCAGCCTGATACGCTGGCGGAAAACGGGAAGCTCGGGCGACAGCGCCCTGCCGCCCTCGGTTCATTTTCCACCTCCTGCCGGAGTCGACAAAGGCTTGTAGTCGTCTCAAGCCCTTCCTTGCCGGCCCGCTGTCAACTCTGTTCCTAAACCCACCGACCTGCGGCCAGCCGGTGGGAGAGAACACCGGACCCTTCGACGCCACAGCTAGGGTGAGCTGGAGCTCGCCGAGGACATCGGTGTCCAGCTTCAGCAGGCGGTCACACGCGGCCCCTAGTGTCACCGGACCCATCAAGTCAACCTCGGCACGACCATTCCAATACTGAGCGAGCGTCATGTCATCTTCCCCCCTTTGTCTCCCATTTCAAGCTGAAGACGAGAGGCTGAAGGCCGTCTGCCGTTTCAAGCTGAAGACGAGAGGTTGAAGGCCGTCCCAGCGCCCAGATAAAACAAGTACACACGTCCGCGACGGGGGCCCACCCGCCTGAGCGATCTGACGCGTCCGCGATCGGGCGCATGCCATGCGCCCGGTCGCGGACGCGTCTCCCGGACAGATCTCAAACCAAGCGAGCTGCACGCCGTGCACGTGGCACGGCGGATCTCAGCCGAAGCGAGCTGCACGTCATCGAGGCCAGACGGATCTCAAACCAAGCGAGCTGCACGCCGTGCACATGGCACGGCGGATCTCAGCCAAAGCGAGCTGCACGTCATCGAGGCCAGACGGATCTCAAACCAAGCGAGCTGCACGCCGTGCACATGGCACGGCGGATCTCAGCCAAAGCGAGCTGCACGTCATCGAGGCCAGACGGATCTCAAACCAAGCGAGCTGCACGCCGTGCACATGGCACGGCGGATCTCAGCCAAAGCGAGCTGCACGTCATCGAGGCCAGACGGATCTCAAACCAAGCGAGCTGCACGCCGTGCACATGGCACGGCGGATCTCAGCCAAAGCGAGCTGCACGTCATCGAGGCCAGACGGATCTCAAACCAAGCGAGCTGCACGCCGTGCACGTGGCACGGCGGATCTCAGCCAAAGCGAGCTGCACGTCATCGAGGCGAGCTGCACGCCGTGCACGTGGCACGGCGGATCTCAGCCAAAGCGAGCTGCACGTCATCGAGGCCAGACGGATCTCAAACCAAGCGAGCTGCACGCCGTGCACGTGGCACGGCGGATCTCAGCCAAAGCGAGCTGCACGTCATCGAGGCCAGACGGATCTCAAACCAAGCGAGCTGCACGCCGTGCACGTGGCACGGCGGATCTCAGCCAAAGCGAGCTGCACGTCATCGAGGCCAGACGGATCTCAAACCAAGCGAGCTGCACGCCGTGCACGTGGCACGGCGGATCTCAGCCAAAGCGAGCTGCACGTCATCGAGGCCAGACGGATCTCAAACCAAGCGAGCTGCACGCCGTGCACGTGGCACGGCGGATCTCAGCCAAGCGAGCTGCACGTCATCGAGGCCAGACGGATCTCAAACCAAGCGAGCTGCACGCCGTGCACATGGCACGGCGGATCTCAGCCAAAGCGAGCTGCACGTCATCGAGGCCAGACGGATCTCAAACCAAGCGAGCTGCACGCCGTGCACAGGGCACGGCGGATCTCAGCCAAAGCGAGCTGCACGTCATCGAGGCCAGACGGATCTCAAACCAAGCGAGCTGCACGCCGTGCACGTGGCACGGCGGATCTCAGCCAAAGCGAGCTGCACGTCATCGAGGCCAGACGGATCTCAAACCAAGCGAGCTGCACGCCGTGCACATGGCACGGCGGATCTCAGCCAAAGCGAGCTGCACGTCATCGAGGCCAGACGGATCTCAAACCAAGCGAGCTGCACGCCGTGCACATGGCACGGCGGATCTCAGCCAAAGCGAGCTGCACGTCATCGAGGCCAGACGGATCTCAAACCAAGCGAGCTGCACGCCGTGCACGTGGCACGGCGGATCTCAGCCAAAGCGAGCTGCACGTCATCGAGGCGAGCTGCACGCCGTGCACGTGGCACGGCGGATCTCAGCCAAAGCGAGCTGCACGTCATCGAGGCCAGACGGATCTCAAACCAAGCGAGCTGCACGCCGTGCACATGGCACGGCGGATCTCAGCCAAAGCGAGCTGCACGTCATCGAGGCCAGACGGATCTCAAACCAAGCGAGCTGCACGCCGTGCACATGGCACGGCGGATCTCAGCCAAAGCGAGCTGCACGTCATCGAGGCCAGACGGATCTCAAACCAAGCGAGCTGCACGCCGTGCACATGGCACGGCGGATCTCAGCCAAAGCGAGCTGCACGTCATCGAGGCCAGACGGATCTCAAACCAAGCGAGCTGCACGCCGTGCACATGGCACGGCGGATCTCAGCCAAAGCGAGCTGCACGTCATCGAGGCCAGACGGATCTCAAACCAAGCGAGCTGCACGCCGTGCACGTGGCACGGCGGATCTCAGCCAAAGCGAGCTGCACGTCATCGAGGCCGAGGCGAGCTGCACGCCGTGCACGTGGCACGGCGGATCTCAGCCAAAGCGAGCTGCACGTCATCGAGGCCAGACGGATCTCAAACCAAGCGAGCTGCACGCCGTGCACATGGCACGGCGGATCTCAGCCAAGCGAGCTGCACGTCATCGAGGCCAGACGGATCTCAAACCAAGCGAGCTGCACGCCGTGCACGTGGCACGGCGGATCTCAGCCAAGCGAGCTGCACGTCATCGAGGCCAGACGGATCTCAAACCAAGCGAGCTGCACGCCGTGCACGTGGCACGGCGGATCTCAGCCAAAGCGAGCTGCACGTCATCGAGGCCAGACGGATCTCAAACCAAGCGAGCTGCACGCCGTGCACGTGGCACGGCGGATCTCAGCCAAGCGAGCTGCACGTCATCGAGGCCAGACGGATCTCAAACCAAGCGAGCTGCACGCCGTGCACGTGGCACGGCGGATCTCAGCCAAAGCGAGCTGCACGTCATCGAGGCGAGCTGCACGCCGTGCACGTGGCACGGCGGATCTCAGCCAAAGCGAGCTGCACGTCATCGAGGCCAGACGGATCTCAAACCAAGCGAGCTGCACGCCGTGCACATGGCACGGCGGATCTCAGCCAAGCGAGCTGCACGTCATCGAGGCCAGACGGATCTCAAACCAAGCGAGCTGCACGCCGTGCACATGGCACGGCGGATCTCAGCCAAAGCGAGCTGCACGTCATCGAGGCCAGACGGATCTCAAACCAAGCGAGCTGCACGCCGTGCACGTGGCACGGCGGATCTCAGCCAAGCGAGCTGCACGTCATCGAGGCCAGACGGATCTCAAACCAAGCGAGCTGCACGCCGTGCACGTGGCACGGCGGATCTCAGCCAAAGCGAGCTGCACGTCATCGAGGCCAGACGGATCTCAAACCAAGCGAGCTGCACGCCGTGCACATGGCACGGCGGATCTCAGCCAAAGCGAGCTGCACGTCATCGAGGCCAGACGGATCTCAAACCAAGCGAGCTGCACGCCGTGCACGTGGCACGGCGGATCTCAGCCAAAGCGAGCTGCACGTCATCGAGGCCAGACGGATCTCAAACCAAGCGAGCTGCACGCCGTGCACATGGCACGGCGGATCTCAGCCAAAGCGAGCTGCACGTCATCGAGGCCAGACGGATCTCAAACCAAGCGAGCTGCACGCCGTGCACGTGGCACGGCGGATCTCAGCCAAAGCGAGCTGCACGTCATCGAGGCCAGACGGATCTCAAACCAAGCGAGCTGCACGCCGTGCACGTGGCACGGCGGATCTCAGCCAAAGCGAGCTGCACGTCATCGAGGCCAGACGGATCTCAAACCAAGCGAGCTGCACGCCGTGCACGTGGCACGGCGGATCTCAGCCAAGCGAGCTGCACGTCATCGAGGCCAGACGGATCTCAAACCAAGCGAGCTGCACGCCGTGCACGTGGCACGGCGGATCTCAGCCAAAGCGAGCTGCACGTCATCGAGGCCAGACGGATCTCAAACCAAGCGAGCTGCACGCCGTGCACGTGGCACGGCGGATCTCAGCCAAGCGAGCTGCACGTCATCGAGGCCAGACGGATCTCAAACCAAGCGAGCTGCACGCCGTGCACGTGGCACGGCGGATCTCAGCCAAAGCGAGCTGCACGTCATCGAGGCCAGACGGATCTCAAACCAAGCGAGCTGCACGCCGTGCACGTGGCACGGCGAATCTCAGCCAAAGCGAGCTGCACGTCAGCGACCAGGCGGACCCCAACCAGGCGAGCTGCCGCCGAGCGCGGCGGACCTCAGCCAAGCGAGTCTCGTCATGATTAGGCGCTGGCCAGGCACCAGACGAATATCCACGGCTTGCACGTCAAGTACTGGACAGGACGGATCTCAGCTGCAACAGCTGCACCGTCGATCGGCGTGCGACGACCCCCCCTAAGGTGGACCGCGCCTCGCGCCTCAGGCATCAGCCTGGCATGCCCCCCCCGCATGCTTTGCTGCACGGGTATTCAGTCCCGGCGAGCAGTGGCAGGGCGCTCTCCAGCCAAACGAGTTGAACAGAAACAAATGACTGATCCGGTTTGGTGGAGATCCGCGCTCCTGCCGGGGCTTTGCTCGGGATTAGCTGAATTAAACACCTAGTTTATCCCAGCCTTCTCAGTAGCAGCAGTACGCTGATGCCCAGCAAACTCGGCCACCTTGCAACCTGAGCTCTCTGGATCCAATTACGAGCTTTTCAACAGCAGCAGCATAGTTCTTCGGTATTATTATTAGTGCTGGAACTACCGCGGGTGCTCGTGCTCATTGGCAGGTTTAAACGTACGAAGTACGTGTCGAGGCTATTTATAATCGCTGCCTCCGGCAGTGTTGCTATTGGGGCAATTCGCGTCGCCCTCGTTCTGGCCGGCGGGCGAGCTCGCCTCGCGGGGCAACGCCGCCTTGCAGCGCTGCGGGCCCTGTTCTCCTTCGACTGCGCGGCCGACGGCGGCGGCTAACGCCTTGGTGGGAAACTTGAGCTCTCCATTGAGCGACGGGTACGTACAAGCTGATGTGGCCTTGCGGTAACGGAAAAGCAGGATCGTCGTTGCAAAGACTGGCAAAACGCATCGAGTTTCGTTGGCTGAAAAACAAAAGGCACTTTGTGTCGTTGTGTCGGGCTAGGTTGCGGAACCTCCTGCCACAGAGGGATGAAGAGAACGAACGTGTTGGAGAAATACTCGACGTAGCTGCTTCGACTCCGAATGGAAGGGGGAAATACAGAGGTAAGGGGCAAATACAATACAAACACAATCTGATTTGATCTTCGCTTACACCACCGTGTGTCGTTTTCTCCCTCAGGACTTTTGACCTGTTGTGTTTGTGTGATTTGTCGTGTAGGGGTAGACCCGCATGACCTCACGACCGTTCAACACGTGGCTCGGTAGTTACAGCACTTTGGATCCCTTCTGTTCTTTGTCGGGCAGCATCATCGAGCATTTCCTTTCAAGCTGGCGCATATGTAAAAAAAAATGTGACTTCCTCTGCCCCCCTGCGTTTTCGGGTCGGGGGGATTGCCCCCTGTGCCGCCAGTACTGCTTCCCGGAAGTGGCCCACTTAGAACCAGCATTCTCCGTCAGGGTTCAGTGAAGTAACCCCCGAGCTCAAGCTTGAATAATATATTATAGCACTCGAAAAAGTCACGTCACGCATTCGCACTTGGTTGCTTTTCACAGTAAACGAGGTGAACTGAGTGATCCAGCGTAGCGACACACCGCCAATGCCATACGTTGATGATTCGCTGTGGGGAAACACTGCTGCAACAAACTTGTGATTCACTGCGGAGACACTGCAATGACAAACCCGTGGGACACTGCAACGACGAACTGTGTGTAGTGATTCACTGGAACGGCTTGTTTGTGCGTATGTGCTATTTCCTGCTTTGGTAATTTCCACAGTACCCTGCCCGTCACTTTTTTATGATGACAACCGCGGTTGTTACCATAAAATACTCGAGGGGCTGCCTTGTGCTCGTTTCGAAGGAGGCTAGAGGGGGAGAAACAAAACAACTACAAAGTGGGTCTTTTTTGTTGAACGCTTACGCCGGCCACTAAACCCAGATTTACCTGTGTTTCGTGTGGGCTAAAGCACATTTACCTCCTTTGATCTTTCGCAGCTGGCAGCCTCCTCCAGTATTTCCTACAAAGCAGGTGCTTTTTTGTTCTTCGCTTACACCACCGTGTGTTGCTTTCTCACTCAGGACTTTGACCTGTTTTGTTTGTGTGATCCGTTCAACACGTGGTTCGGTAGTTACAGCACTTGGGATCCCTTCTGTTCTTTGTCGGGCAGCATCGTCGAGCATTTCCTTTCAAGCTGGCGCTTATGTAAAAATACTCGAGGGGCTGCCTTGTGCTCATTTCGAAGGAGGCTAGAGGGGGAGAAAACAATACAACTACAAAGTAGGTCTTTTTTGTTGAACGCTTACGCCCGCCACTAAACCCAGATTTACCTGTGTTTCGTGTGGGCTACAGCACATTTACCTCCTTTGATCTATCGCAACTGGCAGTCTCCTCAAGCATTTCCTACAAAGCAGGTGCTTATACAAAAAAACAAACCCAGATGGATTGTGTCCGCGCTCTCTCGCCCATAAGGTTGCCGCCCGAGGGAACCGGCTGTGAGCCGAAACTCGGCGCCGGTCTCTCCGGACTGCAACCAGGAGAGAACTTCGCGGCGGATCACAAAGCACCCGCCCTGCCCGAGGCACGCGCCCAAGACCCGTGCACGGCTACCGTAGCACCCTCCATGTTTGCACCTTCCTCGGATGCTGCGGTCGGGAAGGGGCTTCAAAGTAGTTGGGAAACACGTTCCCCTTCCCCGCGTTCTGCGTGCGGGGTTACCACCGGGCAACTGCCGCAGCGGCAGTCGCAGATACGTCCTTCGCCCTTGGCCCACTTTCGGGAGGTGTCGCCGCTCACCTACCAGTGTGTTCCTTGTCGCCCTGTACTCTTGCAGGTAGTGCGTGGTATCAGCACATGCGCGCCGTCCACATGGTTCGCACCCTGTCCCAATACCGCGCTCATGATGGCACCAGAAAGCATCCTCGTTCAATCATCGGGTGCCTGAGACCACACAAGGCACGGACACTACACTGGCGAGCACATCCCACTTCCCCTGCACAGCATTCGCCAACGCATTCGTGCCCACACAGCTGGGCGCACGTCATTGAAAACGTGCTTGTACTGGTATATGGTGGTGTCGCACTCCAGAGGACAATCACACACTACCATACACGCCGGGATAGAAGATCGCACGTGGTGGTATCAGCACATGCGCATGCATGGTCCATATACTGTGCCGAATAGCATACGTAGTGCTTGCCTGCCTTCATGACACCTGCACTTACAGCACTCGACGCATAATGGCCAAAGTGGTATCCTCAGGATTCCGGCATCCGCCAGTCCTGAGACCATGGTCGGACCGTGTCAGGGTCGTAAACCCGAAAATAGCGGGCGAACTTAGCCCTTTGGCCCAGAGGTTGTTTGGGATAGCTTATTCTTTTTGGAAGAAGTGCGCAGTTTTTGCCTTGTTGTTTTGCTTGTAGAAGAATCGTTCGTTTCGGGGCATGATTCGGCCGAACGCCAGGTTCGTCGATCGATGAGCAACCACGTAGCAGGATGAACAAACACGAGAGAACATTTCTGGGGCTTGCACTGATGAACGAAGTAACGGGATTAGCATCAACTGACAAAAAAACGTGGGATTTTCCCTGCACTACAATTTTTCGTTGGCCTTGTTTTTTCTTTTATGTGCAACCGTTGTCCCGGAAATGTTCCCGTCAGTACAAATGTACTGTTAGAAATACTCGACGTAGCTGCTTCGACTCCGAATGGAAGGGAGAAAATATAGAGGTTGAGGGGCAAATACAGTCAAACACAATCTGATTTGTTCTTCGCTTACACCACCGTGTGTTGTTTTCTCACTCAGGACTTTGACCTGTTGTGTTTGTATGATTTGTCGTGTAGGGGTAGACCCGCATGACCTCACGTCCGTTCAACACGTGGTTCGGTAGTTACAGCACTTGGGATCCCTTCGGTTCTTTGTCGGGCAGCATCGTCGAGCATTGCCTTTCAAGCTGGCGCTTATGTAAGATAAAAAAATGGGCATGAAAGATCGAAGGAGAAACGCGTGTTGCAGAGAAGGCTCGCTGCCTGATTGCTCAGGCGACGCTTGTATCTGGAATGGGCTTCAGGTATCTCGTCATTCAAACCTCGTGCCCAAATTGTATCGCATCAGGCTTGGGAAGTGTCACTAACAAAGGGCGGATAGCTTTGGTTGATGTTTAGGCAAGTCTCTTATGCATGCTTGATGATACAGGATCATGTTTTCTGCGTAGAGATATAAATGCAGGAATAGGCCCCGGCAGCAACTTCTAAGCAATCCAAACTTGCCTTGGGGGTTTCAATTGTTCCACAAGACTTTCTGAATTTAGGCGCGGCCGGTGTTCAGTCGAGCAAGTCAACCGAAGCCTTACCGGCAAGGAAGCCAACCAGCAGCTTGCGCCACATTCCGGATATCCGTAGAACACCGGTTCAGGCTTGGGCTCTGCCCTGTTCACTCGCCGTTACTAGGAGCATCGCTGTTGCTTTCTTTTCCTGCGCTGAGTGATATGCTTAAGTTTAGCGCGTAGATCTGCGAGCCAGCAAAATACTCGAGGGACTGCCTTGTGCTCATTTCGAAGGAGGCTAGAGGGGGAGAAAACAATACAACTACAAAGTGGGTCTTTTTTGTTGAACGCTTGCGCCGGCCACTAAACCCAGATTTACCTGTGTTTCGTGGGCTACAGCACATTTACCTCCTTTGATCTATCGCAACTGGCAGTCTCCTCAAGCCTTTCTTACAAAGCAGGTGCTTATCAGGGCAGCCAACCTAAGCCAGCACACAAATTTGATACGTTGGTAGTTTCCATTCAGTTCCAGCTGATCGGCGTGGGGGGGGGTGGAAGCGTGCTGTTTGACAGCTCTCGCTGCGACTCACAGCTCTCCTGGCCCTGTTGTGTCTTCTTATGTTACCGTCGATCCCTAAGAGACGAGCAGATTGAGGATTTGCGATCTTTTTAGTACTAACAATCTTGCGGATTGCCCTTCAATGTATTGTGCAGGCTAAAAAGACGTAGGCAGCGTGTTTTGGTGGTTGATCAGAATTCCTTACCTGAATATACACAGGGTAAATACAAGTGGGAAAAACGATCAACTGGCACGCACAAACAAAACGAAGCGCCTGTCTTTTTCTGTTTGTTTGGTAAAGTAACTGTGGTGACGCGGAAATTCGAGTTATGGAAGCAAGATACGGTTTGCCATGTCCTTCGACTTTCTTTCGTTTCCTGCCTCTAGTGCAATCCACTTTCATTCTTTTTTGTCGTTACACCTACCCCTTCGAAAGGGTTTTGGCGGGAGAGGATTCCGCGGAGCGGGAAAATAAAACTCGTCACTCGCACAACCGTGTCTGATACAAAACTAATGATGATACTGGGACGAGAGAGTTGCTTTCGTTGAACGCAGTGCCGGATCGGGGTTTCGTAAAGCTAGGCGCACGACGTGAAAAAGCCACGGTTTGATCGGTGACGAGCTTCTCATTCCCTCGCAAAAGAATGCTCGAGGGACTGCCTTGTGCTCATTTTGAAGGAGGCTAGAGGGGGAGAAAACAATACAACTACAAAGTGGGTCTTTTTTAGCGTTATTTTACTTTTTTAGAGTTAAAGTTCGCTTGAAATTCCGGGGGTTTAGGGTCTCCGTGTGACCGTTCATGAATGGGTTCTCTTAGAGCAAGAAAGGGCTATGTGGTTACGGGTTGTATTTCACTCATTCCACGAAAAAGTGTCACAGATTTCGGCTTTTTTCGGATTTCTGCCGAAGATTTCCATCTGCAGGTCCGAAAATGGTCGGTTTCGAGATTTGTAGGACACGTTTAAATCCGTTGAGGACAGGGCTTTCCGAATATCTGGTCGGATAAAAATTTTGACCGACCCCCCCCCCGGAAATTGAGGCCGGGTCTTCAAAAAATGGGGTCTGAAAATCGACTTTTTTTTTTTCTCGGCATGCAGGAACAAGTCAGATTTGACTCGCCACAGAATTCTACGGGGGTGCCGATACGGTCCCGTGACAGAACTACGCGATTCCTCAGAAATTTGGCGGAAAATCCCAAAACTGTGCCTATCCTGCCGGAAACGACAAAACTTTTTTCGAGAATAAAAAAACACCCAAAGCGGGACTCGAACCGGTGACCAAAAGAGTCATTGGTGAGTGCACTGACGGCTACGCTACTTGTGCCAAAAATCCGAAAATATTTTTCTCTTCTTTCCTCGCGAACCACAAAAATGATCGCTGGTTTTGATTCCTCGCGGCGTAGAGCGTTTTGGAGCTCGTAGTGTGTCTTCTGCTTACAGTGGTGGTGTAGCGGGGGTCAAACCGCAGACTTCCTGACGGGTCACGCGACCCGCCGGAAGGATGGTTCAAATACAGAAAATGAAAATCGCCCGCGTTTTTTTCGCCCGTGGTCTAACGGGTAGCACGCCCACTTGTGGTTCTGGGGGTACTTGGTTCGATTCCTCCGAGGAGTGTTTTTTTTGAGGACCGAAAATCGGCCCAAAAACGTCTAAAGTGCCATCTGGGGGTCAGATCTTTGGCGATATCGAGTTCCAAAAAGGTGCCGATACTCGCCGTGGATAGCTCTTTCCATCCCAAATTTTTTTTCCAAACTTTGCTCAAAATTTGACCTGAACATGTCGGAAACGAGGAAGCAAAATCTGTGACACGTTTTCGTGGAATGAGTGATATTTAGTGCACGCTTTCGTTATGGGTTATGGCTAGCCATGTCCGGGACTGTTTGTGACCGACACCAAGTACATTCCTTCGTGGAGTGTAGTCTTGGGCCCCCCATGTTCTACAAGTTGAGCAGGGGTTGCCTTGTAGCCCGTACCGGTCTGTTGTCGTTTTTGTTGAACGCTTACGCCCGCCACTAAACCCAGATTTACCTTGTTTCGTGTGGGCTACAGCACATTTACCTCTTTTGATCTATCGCAACTGGCAGTCTCCTCAAGCATTTCCTACAAAGCAGGTGCTTGTACAACAAAAGAAACCCCCCACGTGATTTTGTGCCCTGCACGGTGAGGTCCAGGTCCAGCCTCAGAAGCTGAAGTTAAAGAGAGTGCGCCCGAAAAGCGGGTGTGCTGTTACCAAAGCGCGTACCCGAAAAGCGGGTGTGACACGCCGCTTTTTAACTCCCCATCTTTAACTCCAGCTTCTAGCGTTATTTGTGGATTAGAAGGTCGGTATTTTAAAGTCTCCGGTTGACCGTAGAGGCTTGGGTATGGCGGGGGGTTGAGAAAAGTAAAAGAGTGCGGCTCGTTTCGGGTGTTGTGTCACTCCGTTGTGAAACCTTGTGAAGTCCCCTAACGCGTTTAGAGGGTGCTTGGGTTTGGGGCTTCTGAGGCTTCCACCGTGTACAAAACATCATCCTGCGGAAGTCTCCCGCTGCAGAAAAATTACAAAAAACCAACAGAGTTTCACCAAGGCAAACGTCACCTGTTGTGGAAAAACCAACCCCCCCGAAAACATTCCACCGGGACAAACGGGGGAAAATGCCCTGGACAGTCACACATGGGTGCTTCATCGGCGTTGAGCAAGGGTTGTTATGTGGGCCGAGTACCGGTCTGTCCACACTGTTATGCACAACGGCATGGCAATTTACGGGCTTGGAGAAGAAGTGTGAAACCGAGTTTTTTGCCTGGAGGCTTTTCGTTGTTATTCTACAGATGCTTTGAGCTGCATTTGTGTGTATGCTTTCGTTCGTCTTCTTAAACATGGTTACGTGCGCCAATGGTGTCAGCCGAAGAGTGTCCTCAGCACGAGAAGCGCTTCGTTTCCCCCAACGACAGCGAGCGTCAAAGTGGCCACTCCCCCAGGCATCTTGTTAAGAACCATCCATCCATCCATCAGCCGGCTGACCCCCCCCCCCTCAGGCTATTTTCACTGTGGAGGGGGGAGACGCTACCTGTCACACTCTAAGGTGGTCACCACGGTGGGCGGTCAGAAAAAAAAAATTTTTTTTTTGCCCCAAATACCCCAAATACCACACTTTGGAAAAATTTTGTGGGCCCACTTTTGGCAGGGAATTTTGACCATTTCACCTTAGAGAATTTGACCACCCAGCCTCCAAGGCAACTGCACTGTAGAGGGGGGGGTCTGGTTTATCCGGCCATCCGGCCAAAGTGGCTGATCCTTAACAAGAGCGCTGCACTCCCCCCCGACGGCAGCTGATTTCTGGAAAATGATTCGGCCCTCTTATTTAGTGCGTGTCGGCAGTGCACAAGTCGACCGATTTTCCCACTTTGTTTGTTTTCCCCCAACGGCAGATGTAGCCGTGTTGTGTATAAGGCTTCGTGGAGGGCCTGGTGAACCACCTCATCACAGTAGGCGCAAACCTTCTCGACAGTGATTGGACAGTCGGGATGCCGGGGGCAGGTCTCCACGAAGAAGAGAAAGTAAAGCAAGACCTGCCCCCTGCGCCTGCTGTCTCCGGCTGTTTCGGCAGACACGACACATACTACTACTGCCCCCAACGGCAGCCTAGCCAATACGAAGCGGGGCCGCGAAGACGAGCAGGCTAAGGAGTCGAGATCTCGGCCGCGGAAACAACCTGCGAGGGAGAAAAGGAAGTGCGCCGAATCATCTGTTTCCTCGTCATCAAACTGCACATCGGACGTGAAGCGCGCACGGAGACGAACAGTACGCGGGGAAAGAAGCGACCGAAGCATGACACGACGCGTGCAAAGAGGTAGTCAGTAGCGGCTTGTGCAGTCTATCGTCACAGACTGTTGCTGCATAACAACAGTTCAAATTACTTATATGTACTTCCACCTCAATTTATTTGCGGCTTCTGGATCTCCATCTGGTACCAGGGAAAGCCTGCTACACGGGAGCCAAGATTCACGTGTGCGGCGGTACTGCAGAGCCACGGGCCTACGGGTCAAGTGGCTACCGATTTCCAAAACTAAAGCATCAAGGCGTGGCGCACCTTGGGGCTTGGCGCTTGCGCTGAACACAAGCCAACCGCCTTCGGATATAATCGGGGACTGCCCCAAAGTGGAAGACTGAGCCTTACAAAACTGCCTCCGGGGGGCTAAAAGTGGAAGAACTTCCCTCAGAGCGCCCATGACCCTAGGAACGTTGGTCAACCACCAAACCATGGTGTTGCCTTCATCTATACAGCATTCGCAATACATCGGAGGGCAAACCCGCTAAGACTGTCAGCACAAAACCCGTAACTTGAGAGGAGAACGAAGAAAGGAAAACTAGAGTTCTCGTTGACGTTCACGGTGGCAAACTGGCAAATGATCATGATCAGAAGGTCCTACTCGGGGGCGGTTCAGTTTCCTCACACATTGCACGTGGCTGCAACAAAAAGGCTCGAGGGGCCGCCCATTTGCTTATCGCAGCGGAGGATAATGAGGGAGAAACAATCCAACAAAATGTCTATTTGAGTGTCTATGGTACCCCCGAAACCCCCGTATTGCGTAGTTCCTGCGTATAAGTCGATCTTTGAGTGCGTGAGCCCCTCCGAAGAAAGGTCCAGCACACTAGTTCCAAGCTACTTAGCCCGGGTCTCTGGTCGCGTCAACCTCCTTCTCTTGGTCGCCTGGTCTTGCGTCTTGCTGGTCCGTCCGGGCTGGTCGCTTCGCGCTTCCCCTTCGTCTTGCATCACCTCGTCTTCACTCCCTGCCGCACGGGCTTCCTATGTTTGTGCCACCTGCGACGCGGGCCGCATAACTGCTCGTCTGCGCGTCGACTGCTCTGTACTCGTTGCCTCATCCGCGATTCCGCTTCTCGTACCGACCGCGCCGCCTTTCCTGTTCTGCCTTACGCCTCTGTGGTCCGTCGGCCGCCTCGGCTCGGGCGTCCTGCTGTGCTATCTGAATCTCCTCGTCTTCCTTCTTACGTTGCTTGGCACTCCGTGCTGCCCGCGCGCCGCTTGCGGCGCGGACCTCTTCAGAGCCGGTCGTCCTCGTGCGCGCGGCTCCGCCTTCGTCTCTTGGTTCGCGCCCTCTGCCTCCGGCGCGCCTCGTGACACATTCTTGCCGTGGGTGGTGTTCCTCTTCGAGCTCCACCCTCCTCGTCCCGCTTGACTCTCCTGTTCCGCTTAGGTGAACCACTTTCTGGTCGCCCCCTTTCCTCGTCCGATGGGTACCACTTTTTGAAATCGAATTTTCCTAGTCTCTCGCCGTCTTCCCTGCGCTCTGCTTGTACCTTTCCGTGTTCTGCCTTTTTGTACTCTCCTGCCGACACCTCGAGCCCTCGCAGCGCTTGCAGGGTATCTCTACCCAGGATACAGCGCCTCTCCAGACCCTCCGCGTAGTTTTATGCGGAGCTCTTGCGTATAAGTCGATCTTTGAGTGCGTGAGCCCCTCCGAAGAAAGGTCCATCACACTAGTTCCAGGTTACTTAGCCCAATACAGAGCTCTTGCGTACTTCGTTACTTCGGTTTTCGGGGGTACCAGTCTACGCCCAGCATCGAACCAAGCTTTACCTGTGCTCCGTGCGGGCTAGGTCGCATTTTCCTCTTTTGAGATTTTTGCGGCATCCGGTGGCCTCCTCGAGTATTTCCTGCTAAGCCCGTGCTTATTCAAAAAAGAAGAATATGCGCTCTGAGAGAGTGCGTAGACATGCTGCAGACATGGGGAAGTTTGAGAACAACCCTTAGTGTCACAGGAGAGGTGAGAGAGAAAAAGGCGCATGGGGTGCGTGTGAGCACATTTGTTGCATTTGTTGTCGCGACTGGGGGCGAAGGAAGGACTTCTCGTATCGAGTTTTGCTTGGCATTGCGGGGCTGTCATTTTAGACAGCAGGGATTAGTTGGCTAGACCTCTTCTGTTTGTGCTGCTCACGAGTGTAATGTCGTAATATTCTCCTCCGTGGTGTGCTTCTCGTGCTGCAATTAGCTCCAGTCTCAGTGCCGCTGCGTAAATATATGGTGTCGTAACAAAATGCACTGTGCTGTGTTCGTACGCTGCCAATTACTGATTTTTAGCACCAACAAATTGCAACTCTCTCTCTCTCTGTTGAAAACACGCTCTCGAGGGACTGCCTTGTGCTCATTTCGAAGGAGGCTAGAGGGGGAGAAAACAATACAACTACAAAGTGGGTCTTTTTTGTTGAACGCTTACGCCCGCCACTAAACCCAGATTTACCTGTGTTTCGTGTGGGCTACAGCACATTTACCTCCTTTGATCTACCGCAACTGGCAGTCTCCTCAAGCATTTCCTACAAAGCAGGTGCTTATACAAAAAAACTAACCCCCGCGCCTATTTCGCTGACGGCCAGGAACGTGTGTTGGAGATGGTTCAGCGCTTGAAAGGAGACGGCTTCTGTATGGTCAGAGCACCGGTCCGATGCACGACGGTGCGGCTGGTGATGTCGTGGGCGAGCGACAACGACACCCGGTGGGGGTCATGGGCGTGCACTTTGTTGTTGTGGCGGGTCGCCTTGAGCGGGATCCCGCTCGCGTGCTGCGACGGGGGGAGGCCCGAGAAGCAGCTGGCCGCAGCCTCCGGCGACGGCGACAGCCCGCGCCGCCGGGGGTCCAGAGGGCTGGTGGGCGAGGCGGGCATCGAGTGGACGTGCTGGGCTTCCCTGTGCACCGCCGCGAGGTCCACTGAGCTTTGCGACGTGAAGCTGCGCCTGCCCCAGGCAGAAGGACACTGCCTGTTGCCACTCGGCACGCTCCGCAGGGCGGCCGCATCGACCGACCGCGGGTTGCACGCCCGTCAACGGCAAGAGTTGCACTCTCGACACCGACACAGGCGAATCGTCTTCGAAGGACCGAGCCCCGTTCGGTGTCCCATCGAGGCGTGGTGTCCCCGCTTGTCCATGGAAAAGAGGCACGTGTTGAAGGTGGACAGTGTTTCAAACGAGACGGCTTTTTGTGTGGTCAGATGGCTGCTGGTGTCGTAACAAAATGCACTGTGTTCGTACGCTGGTTTTTAGCATCAACAAATTGCAACTCTCTCTCACTCTGTAAAAAATGCGAAAAGCTAACCCCCGCACCTTTTTCGCTGACGGCCAGGAACGTGTGTTGGGGTGGTTCAGTGCTTGAAAGGAGACGGCTTCTGTATGGTCAGAGCACCGGTCCGATGCACGACGGTGCGGCTGGTTATGTCGTGGGCGAGCGACAACGACACCCGGTGGGGGTCATGGGCGTGCACTTTGTTGTTGTGGCGGGTCGCCTTGAGCGGGATCCCGCTCGCGTGCTGCGACGGGGGGAGGCCCGAGAAGCAGCTGGCCGCAGCCTCCGGCGACGGCGACAGCCCGCGCCGCCGGGGGTCCAGCGGGCTGGTGGGCGAGGCGGGCATCGAGTGGACGTGCTGGGCTTCCCTGTGCACCGCCGCGAGGTCCACTGAGCTTTGCGACGTGAAGCTGCGCCTGCCCCAGGCAGAAGGACACTGCCTGTTGCCAAACGGCACGCTCCGCACGTCGTCGGGCGGCGTCGAACCGCCCCGCAGGGCGGCCGCATCGACCGCGGGTTGCACGCCGGTCAACGGCAAGAGTTGCACTCTCGACACCGACACAGGCGAATCGTCTTCGAAGGACCGAGCCCCCGACGCACCCGTTCGGTGGCCGACGGAGGCGGTGTCCCCGCTTTCCATGGAAGACGCCGAAGCGTCGAACCGGGGATCGATCGGCTGGTCGCGGTCGCCGGCGTCGTCCGCTGCGAGCAGGGGGAACGTGATGTTCTTCAGCGCGACGCGGCTGCCCCGCGGCGCGCCGGCGGCGCCCAGCGGCCGGGCCGCCGGCGAGTCGCCGCGGGCGGCGCAGGCTTCGGCGGCGGACGCGGACCCGGGGAACCCCGGTTGGGCTCCGGGGGAGTCCCCGGCTTTGCCGGGGTTGTCGTCGTTGTCGGGGATTTCTTCGGGGCTCGGGTGCTGCTGCTGCTGCTGGTGGTGCTGGTGCTGCTGCTGCTGCTGCTGTTGGTGCTGCTGGTGCTGCTGCTGCTGCTGCTGCTGCTGATGGTGCTGGTGCTGCTGCTGCTGCTGTTGGTGCTGCTGGTGCTGCTGCTGCTGCTGCTGCTGATGGTGCTGGTGCTGCTGCTGTTGGTGCTGGTGCTGCTGCTGCTGCTGCTGCTGCTGCTGCTGCTGCTGGTGCTGCTGCTGCTGGTGCTGCTGCTGGTTGAGGTGTCGGAGGACACCCCCTGCGGCTGCGTCCGGGGGCTCGGAGAGGAGCAGCGGGCGGGGTTGCGGCTGAGCCGAGGTGAGCGAGTGTTCGGGGGCCGACTGCGGGGAAACCCACGACCGCTTGGGGGTCGGCTGCTGCTGCTGCTGCTGCTGCTGGACAGATGCGCGGCGGTCGGCGAAGGTGGAGGAGCGGGGGGTCAGCGAGCCGTTCGTGTCCCTGTACTGGTGGGCGCACGGGGTGGTGGCCAGCTTGTTGTTGTCGTCGGCCCGCTTGCTGCTGCTGCTGCCGCAGCTGCTGCCGCCGGCGGCGTCGCCGGGCGGCGCTTGCTCGCGGCTGGCGCCGCGGCGCTGGAGAGGGGTCCGCTTGCCCGGCAGCGAAGCGCGGCTCTGGCCGGCTTGCGCGCTGCTGGGCTCGTCTTCGCCCAGCTTCCTCGGCTCCCTGCTTCCCCTCCGGCTGCCGGCATCCCCGTGAGCCTCGAAGTTGCGTCTCCGCGCTTCCTCCTGTTGAAATATGAAGGTGGACAGGGAATGCGTATTTATCCAGCAAGATAACGTTTTTAGAGTGAAAGTTCGCTTGAAACGAAACGAAGCTTTTATTTAGCCGACTCAGCGAGTTTGCGAGGAACACAATGGGTTCCTGTGTAGCATTAGTAGTTGTAGTTTGAACTTGACGTGCAGCAACAATCTGTGACGATAGACCGCACAATTGACACTTACGCCAGACAGGACCAAGAAAACTGAGTCCCGGATACTAGAAATAAGTAATAGTAGTGTAGTGGTAATCGTCGGACCGCCGAAGCAGCAAAGGGATGGCAGGCAGTTTTCGCGAGCCAGCGCGCCGTTTGTGTCCCTGTACTGGTGGGGGCGCGGGGTGGTGGCCAGCTTGTCGTCGGCAGCCGCAGCTGCTGCCGCCGGCGGCGTCGCCGGGCGGCGCTGGAGACGGGTCCGCCTGGACGCGCGGCTCTGGCCGGCTTGCGCTGCTGGGCTCGTCTTCGCCCAGCTTCCTCGGTTCTCTGCTCCCCCTCCGGCTGCCGGCATAATATTATATATCAGTCATTCTCCTGGTGACCGTTCAAATATGGAAGAAACCATCTTGAGGTCAACCCCTCGTCGTTTTCTTTGGTCCGAGGGCGTTTTTGAACTGTTTTGAAGCCGATCTTTTCATTCCGACCCTCGGTGGGCTTTGAAGCTCGATATCTGGCGGGCTAGATCCCAAAATTAGGGTTTTCGAAAAACGCATTTTCAGTTTTTGCCATCGAGGGGGTGGCCAGTTTTTTGGTAGCACAGAACAGAGTTTTCAGGCATGCTCCGGACTAAAATTATCTTTGATTGGCCAAATTAGAGGCGGGAATGGTGGGTGTATGGACTGCAACAGCGTTCCCCTGTGTCACCGTACTATACCACCACGAGGGCCTAGTCCCTGTGGGCTTAGGCTCTTTATCCAGGGCACCTATTGCTCAGGAAGACGAGATTCTGCGTGTAAGCCTGGAGGGCCCAGAGAAGCAAGACGGGAGTTGCTCCATCTCCGATCGCACTATCTGCGCCGGCTATTTCTGATGCTGGCCTTGGACGAAGATGCTGTATTCCTCGTACGGCCGAGTTTTGATGGCTGTCAGAAGCCACCTGAAGAATTCTCTGCAACTGCATCCGGATTCTTGAATCGCAAAACGCTGCATCGACTTTCTGCTCATTGTATTCCATGTCACGAGCTTGCAAACCATTGCAGAGAAAAACAGCTGGCATTGTCGGGCGACCTCGTTGAAGAATGCGTGTGAAATTGTCGTGGTCAGTCGACACTTTGCCCGAATTTGCCTTCCAGAGGGTATCGAGGGGCAGGTGGGGCTCTGCTCCGCTGAAAGACACGCTTTGTAGCATCCGAAGCAGAGACTTCTGGGGGGTGTGCAGAAAGGAGCATTCACCATGAGCCTCCAATTCGGGCAGCTTGAAGGCCGCCTCGACGAGGACCCTCCACCGTCGTTGTTTGGAACCTTGCACCTTGCAGTCGTGGTTGCTGCCGCTGCAGTCGTTGTCGTATGCACGTCGCCCGTCTGCTATCCCAGTTCTGAAGTGCGTTGATAGGGTGATGGAAATTGCCTGGTGACGTGGGGTGCAAAAGGAGGGGCCATGGAGGTCAACCTTTCCCGGGATTCGAGGTGGTATTTTGACGATTTCGTGACCGATCTTTCCTCTCGGGGCAACGTGCACATATCACGCGCGCTCCCGGTATAATCTAAGTATAATTATCGGGCTGAACTAGTCCAAGGGGGATCATCATTTTTTTTCTAAACCCCCGGGAACAGAAGAAGATCGGTGACACCTGCGCTTATAGCATCAAAGATTGGTCGATTTAGTGACTCCTTTGGTGACTGTATGCGCTGCAATCGGGTGGTCTTTTTTGAACGATCACCAGGAGAATGACTGATATACTAATAGTAGCAATGGTAAGCAGCCGGAGTCAGCAGGCAGATATGTAGCAATAGTAGCAAGTGACACGCCCGTTGTTCAACCCCAGCTAAGCCACAGCGATACAGCAATCTTCTGCTACCCGTCTTTCTGAACGAACCAAGAAGGCTAACTCGTGTGCGAGGCTTAGAGTATCAACCCCACAAACCGCACGCCAAGGTGTCACGCCACGAATTCTGGTGGGGAAAAGGCTAAAAAGGCAAACGATAGGAGGCATTAGAGAAGATCGCTTCCGGCCTAACAGCCGCACGGCCTCACCATAAGGCACCCCTTGGCGCGCTGGTGGTGTTGCGAATAAATGTGAAAACGGGTTTTTGGCTTTTCGTGTTATTTTGCAAATGCGTTGAGCTATCTTTGTGTCTGTGCTTTCAGTCGTCTTCTTAACCATGGTTAATTGCGCGAATGGTGTCAGCCGAAGCTGGTAAAGCTTCGGCGCCGCCCACGTTATGTTTGTTTAGCATTGAGTTCTTTTAAGTACATGAACCACATGGATTAGCATGCACTGCCTTGAAAGTCAGGTTATCGGATGACGTCGTCACCGGCCATTGCGTCGTCAAGGTCGAGCATTTGTGGAGCTAGCGGGGTTTGGCTTTCTTGCGATTCCAGAGACTGAGTCGGCGAGTACGAGGGCGGGCACGTGTGCCCGTTTTTCACTTTCGAGGGCATTGGCGTGCCCGTGGTCCCCGGTCGTTTCTGAGAGCTGCTTGCCCTCGGAACCTTCTTCTTCCTTCGATGCACCCCTGAGTCGGGGGTGGTCGCCTTCGTCTTCTTCCGCTTGCGGCCGGCGATCGGGCCTTCCTTCGGGGTGCCAAGCACCCTCTTCTTCAGCGCTGGTCGTTCGCTGGTTCCTGGCGTTGGTGGCGGCCTCTTGGTCGCCCGTCCGGTTGCCGCCGTCTCCTTTTTCGTTGCCGCGAGCGGCGCTCGCGCCGCTCGCTTTCCTAATGGCGTCTCCCGCTGTACACCCACCTGGGTGGGTGAGGAGGGCCTCTTCTTCTTGTTGCGTCCGGGGGTTGACTGGACGTTCGGCTTGTTGGACTGGTGGTGGCCGCGGCTGCAACATGCCGCCGGTCGCCTCTGCGTCAGCGTAGGGAGCCTTTTGCACTCTTGGCAGGTTCCTCTGCCATGCGTGCGGCAGGCATGATGCCCGCTGCGGCAACACGCCGCCGCCGTCTTGCACTCGCCGCACTTCGTCGTGCTGTGCTCTGTGCACACCGCGATCGGCTGCCCATCGTTCGCGTGGTGATGGTGCCGGCAGCACATCTCTACCGTGGGAACGTCCCTTCGGACGAGTGCTCTGCACGCCTCACACTTCCCTTTGTGATGGGTCGCGCACGTGACGAGTGCCTTCTCTATACCGACACCCGGCATATGCACGGGGTCTGGGTGCAGTTGTGGTGGGGCAGGCAGGGCCCACCTCGCCGCTCTCCCGATCGTCCAGTCAGGGTACGTCGGGCACTGCGTCCCTACATCGCTTCCTTTCACTTGTTCCTCAAGTATCGTCCCCGTGTGTGCCTCGCGAAAGCGTGGCCTGGGCCGTATACCCGATATCCCCGAGATGCCCATGAACGACAGCGACGTCGTCGGGCACACCCTCTCCCCTCTCATGCAGCTTCCCAGCCCTTGCTGTGCCGCCAGCTTGTCCAACGCGCTCATCATGCAGCGCAGGACGTTTCCCCGTTCTCTCACCCCCTTCGGCGCATTCCCGTGCAGCGGCATGCTGAGGCCCGAGAAGAGTTCAAAGTCGATCGCAAGCTCCAGCATTGACGCCTGCCCGTTCTCGGTCCATTGCATGTCCGACAGCCACGCTACCAACGCATAAAACGTCGGTAGTCCCCAGGTCTTGTTCCGCTCCCACGTCCATGCCGGGGCAATCCGCGCGAAGGGGTGGTCAAATTTCTCGGCAGGCATCGCATTCGCTCTCGACCAGGGGGTCGTGGGGTTCCTGGCCACCCAGCCACGTGCTTCGAGCCCAGCCCGTTCCGCAAGGATTTCAGCCATCATCTCCTGGAGCCGCCTCGAGAATTGGGCATTCTCGGGTACTACCACTCCGTGTTCCAGCGTGCATCTGGGCCAGTCGGCCCGGTTGGCTGCCATCAGCTCGGCATGTGCCTCTCGTCGCCGTATGTGCGAGTACGCTCCGCAGTCCCAGAATACGTGTTTCTCGTCCTCGGTGTCGCCGCTTCCACAGTGCTTGCAGCTGGGCGCCTGCGGCTCAGCTCCGGCCTGCCTCATCCGCGACGTGTACTCAGCCGTGTTCACCCCCCCCGCCAACGCTACACGTATAAGCCTCGCGGTGTGCGCGGGACATTCACGCATCCTCCAGAAGGTGTTCGTCCGCTCCAGGTCGGCTCTCTGTATGCCCTCAAATCCCGGCCGCCTCGCCACCAGTCGGGACCACGTCTTCGCCCTCAAGTCCGCCCTAACTTCATGTCCCCTCTTCGAAGGTGCCGAGGCTAACGGGTCATATGTTGCACCATTCCTCAGCGTGCGAGACAGGGGCCCGGGTCCCCATACGTGTCCACACTCCCCCATGCTCCTCATCGCCAGTCCAACTGGCCCCAGGGGTAGGTCCCCCTCGGCGTATCTTCCCCGGATGCTCTCCATCAGAGGCAGCAGTCGTGGCAACCTCTCGCACGCCGCGTAAAACGCTGTCGTCACCCTATATGCTAGGCATGTACCGGGATCCGTCAGGTGGCCCTTCTCCTGAAAGTTTAGGACCATCTCCCTCGCGCGCTTCGGGTTGGATCCACCCCAGATCAGTCCCATCACCGACGTCGTCAGCCGTTTCATCGCCACCTTCGATACCGGCGCGAAAGAGCAGCCTGACAGCGCCGCCGGTAGCACATTCGACTGCACAATCCGGACCCGCTTTTCGTACCGGAACGGCGCATGGCGGAGGCCTTCCGCCAGGGCAGCCGCCTTCTCCACCCTCTCCGAGTCGGACCTTTCCGTCCTATTCTTCGCCGTCGAGACTAGGACCCCGAGGCATGTTTAGCATTGAGTTCTTTTAAGTACATGAACCACGTGGATTAGCATGCACTGCCTTGAAAGTCAGGTTATCGGATGACGTCGTCACCGGCCATTGCGTCGTCAAGGTCGAGCATTTGTGGCGCTAGCGGGATTTGGCTTTCTTGCGATTCCAGAGACTGAGTCGGCGAGTACGAGGGCGGGCACGTGTGCCCGTTTTTCACTTTCGAGGGCATTGGTGTGCCCGTGGTCCCCGGTCGTTTCTGAGAGCTGCTTGCCCTCGGTACCTTCTTTTTCCTTCGATGCACCCCTGAGTCGGGTGTGGTCGCCTTCGTCTCCTTCCGCTTGCGGCCGGCGATCGGGCCTTCCTTCGGGGTGCCGAGCACCCTCTTCTTCAGCGCTGGTCGTTCGCTGGTTCCTGGCGTTGGTGGCGGCCTCTTGGTCGCCCGTCCGGTCGTCGCCGTCTCCTTTTTCGTTGCCGCGAGCGGCGCTCGCGCCGCTCGCTTTCCTACTGGCGTTTCCCGTTGTACGTCCACCTGGGTGGGTGAGGAGGGCCTCTTCTTGTTGCGTCCGGGGGTTGACTGGACGTTCGGCTTGTTGGACTGGTGGTGGCCGCGGCTGCAACATGCCGCCGGTCGCCTCTGCGTCAGCGTAGGGAGCCTTTTGCACTCTTGGCAGGTTCCTCTGCCATGCGTGCGGCAGGCATGATGCCCGCTGCGGCAACACGCCGCCGCCGTCTTGCACTCGCCGCACTTCGTCGTGCTGTGCTCTGTGCACACCGCGATCGGCTGCCCATCGTTCGCGTGGTGATGGTGCCGGCAGCACATCTCTACCGTGGGCACGTCCCTTCGGACGAGTGCTCTGCACGCCTCACACTTCCCTTTGTGATGGGTCGCGCACGTGACGAGTGCCTTCTCTATATCGACACCCGGCATATGCACGGGGTCTGGGTGCAGTTGTGGTGGGGCAGGCAGGGCCCACCTCGCCGCTCTCCCGATCGTCCAGTCAGGGTACGCCGGGCACTGCGTCCCTACATCGCTTCCTTTCACTTGTTCCTCAAGTATCGTCCCCGTGTGTGCCTCGCGAAAGCGTGGCCTGGGCCGTATACCCGATATCCCCGAGATGCCCATGAACGACAGCGACGTCGTCGGGCACACCCTCTCCCCTCTCATGCAGCTTCCCAGCCCTTGCTGTGCCGCCAGCTTGTCCAACGCGCTCATCATGCAGCGCAGGACGTTTCCCCGTTCTCTCACCCCCTTCGGCGCATTCCCGTGCAGCGGCATGCTGAGGCCCGAGAAGAGTTCAAAGTCGATCGCAAGCTCTAGCATTGACGCCTGCCCGTTCTCGGTCCACTGCATGTCAGACAGCCACGCTACCAACGCATAAAACGTCGGTAGTCCCCAGGTCTTGTTTCGCTCCCACGTCCATGCCGGGGCAATCCGCGCAAAGGGGTGGTCAAATTTCTCGGCAGGCATCGCATCCGCTCTCGACCAGGGGGTCGTGGGGTTCCTGGCTACCCAGCCACGTGCTTCGAGCCCTGCACGTTCCGCAAGGATTTCAGCCATCATCTCCTGGAGCCGCCTCGATAAGTGGGCGTTCCCCGGTACAACCACACCATGTTCCAGCGTGCATCGGGGCCACTCGGTTCGGTTGGCCGCCATCAGCCCGGCGTGTGCTTCCCGCCGGCGAATGTGTGAGTATGCGTCGCAGTCCCAGTAGATATGCTGTTCGTTCTCCGTCACGCCGCTCCCACAGTGCTTGCAGCTGGGCGCCTGCGGCTCAGCTCCAGCCTGCCTCATCCGCGACATGAACTCCGCCGTGTTCACACCCCCCGCAATCGCAACTCGAATTAGCTTCGCCGTGTGCGCGGAACATTCCCTCGTCTTCCAGAACGCATTCGTGCGCTCCAAGTCGGCTCTTTCCAGCCCCTGATATCCTGGCCTTCTCGCCATCAGTCGGACCCACGTCCTCGTTCTCAGGTCCGCCCGCACTTCGTGCCCCCTCTTCGAGGGCGACGAGGCCAGCGGGTCGAACACTGCACCATTCCGTCGTAGCGTGCGAGATAGGGGCCCAGGTTCCCATATGTGTCCACACTCCTCCATGCTCCTCCATGTTTAGCATTGAGTTCTTTGAAGTACATGAACCACACGGATTAACATGCACTGCTTAGCAGCGGCTGCCAAACATCCCGTGACACCGCGCGAGGTGGTAAAACGCTCTTTTGTTTTCTTGAAAGTATGCCAATACTGCAGGAATAGTTGACTAGACCTCTTGAGTTTGTGCTGACCACGAATTGGGGAGTCGGGAGAGCCTACAAAGCCAAAAGCAGGGCCGACTCCCCCCCCCCGTTCGTGAGAAAAAGCGAAGAATAAAAACACCTTCTTTTTTCCGTCTATCTTTGTCAAGAGCTGCAACTCAAATGTTCTTTTCGATTGCTTTCGATGGGGCATGCAGGCCTGAAAGATGAAATGCGCACCTCTCGTTTCTGGCGTGCGAAGACGACCATGTCGCGCATGTACAGCCCGTCGGTGGTGACGTATCGAAGGAAAGTGTCGAGGATCTCGCGGTCTTTCTGCAGGATGACGCGGTAGTTGGCTTTGAACAGTTCCGCCTTCGGCACCGGTTTGTCGGCCGGTTCCGACACCGGCGAGACAGGCCGCGGGGACAGCCTGTGCGCGGAGACGTCCTTCGCCTGGCTCTGGGGGCAGCTTAACACGTGTAACGCGTCCTGCACGGACTCCACGAAGCGGTACCGGTGCGTCCACACTCCCCGGAAGGTGAGGTAGAACTGGTTGTGGAACGCCACGTTTTGTTCGACCAAGTCCTTGACCAGGGCTTGCAGCTCTTCGTTGACCGCCTCCACGGTGGCCAGCCGCCCGGTTGCTGCCTCGCACGTCTCTTCGGCGGACGCGACGCGCTTCTTCAGCAGGTGCACGATGGGAGGCGGGGGGTCGGGGATGGCGCACATGGTGCCCCTCTCGGGCTTGTGCGCCACTTTTCCCCGTTCGAAGGCGGCGGCGAGCTCCTTCACATGCTGCTTCTCCCGCTCGACGACGCTCCGCAGCAGGTGGTTCAGCTTCCGCGCCAGGTCGGCGGCGGCCAGCTTGGTCTTACGCTGTGTGTCGGTGATCAGCTTGTGTGCATCCTTCCTGGGCTGCTTCGATGTCTTCGGTTTGTCCAGCAGCGTCCACAAGCCCTTCAGCGCCTGTGCGAAATGGAAGGGTTTTTGCGATCCTGGTCCTGCTTTATCAAACAACTGCGAGATGGAAGCTTTTTTGCATTCCCGGTCCTACTATATCTATCAACTGCGACATGCAGGTTTTCTTGCGTTCCTGGTCCTACTTTATCAATCAACTGCGAAATGAAGGTTTTTTTTTTTTTTTTTTTGCGTTCCTGGTCCTACTTCAGGGGTCTTGAAAAGTTTGGGGGTTCTTATGGCGGTTTTGTGTTTCTTAAAGGAGCCCTGCGCCGCAAGCGCGGATCCTTTTAGACGGTCGCACTTACGGATCAAAGCAGATGGGCGGTAGGGTGGCTCGCCACAACTAGGTTGGCTGACATGTCAACTAAACCTGCGCCGCAGGCGCGGAAATTTTGACGGTCGCACTCACTAAACAGATGGACAGAAACACGTTGGCTGTTCACCGGCTGCATCAGGTTTTCGTCCTGCACAACGCCCCTGCATTGCCTGCCACGGTGGAACACTGTGAACAGAATGAGCAAATAATGTGATCGCCCCATTACGGAAAAGATACTTAGCCAAAATACCTGCGCCGCAGGCGCGGAAATTTTTTGGCGCATTTTCTGGCCAGCCAGCTATGTACGAAGATCGCAAAACAGTTTTCCATGAAAGCAATTTCCGCCGGTGGTTTCTGATACGGGAAGATTTCCATCAGGTTTCTGCCACGAGAAATTTCCACCGATGGGTTCCGTTGCAAAAGATTTCAAGAGTTTCGGTTAGAAAAGTTTTCCGCCAAATTTCCCGTGAAAGAAATTTCCGCCGGTGGTTTCTGCCACGAGAAAATTTCCAGCACTTTTCTGTCGTGAGAGCAAATTTCCACCAACAGTATTCCACAAAAGAAATTTCTGCCAGCAGTTTCCACGAGGACATTTCCATCAGGTTTCCGCCACGAGAGAAATTCCCGCCAGTAGCTTTCGCCTCAAAAAAATTTCCACCAGTTTTAGACAAATTTCCACCACCAGTTCCCCACGAAAGAAATTTCCTCCACTAGTTTTCACGAGAACATTTCCATCATCGGTTTCCGTCACGAGAGAAATTTCCGCCAGTAGTTTCCGCCATCGTACACCTGCTGCAGAAAAAGCGCGACGCGCTTCTTCAGCAGGTGCAGATAGGAGGCGGGGGGTCGGGGAAGGCGCACATGGTCCCTCTCGGGCTTGTGCGCCACTTTTCCCCTTTCGAAGGCGTTCCTGGCCCTACTGTATCAAACAACTGCCAAATGAAGGTGTTTTGCGTTCCTGGGTCCTACTTCATCAACCAACTGCGAATGAAGGTTTCTGCAGTTCATACGTTTTACTGTCTGTCCGCTGACTTTTCTAAACTGCTCTTGGCATACTTTTCTAACGTGCGGGCGGACTTTTCTAACGTGTGACTGGCCACGCACTGAGAAGATCGGCTGCGTATCATCTCTGTGAAGGGGGCCGGTCCTGCCGGGGTTGCATGCCTTATTGGGTGGGCCACACAAAGACAGCCCATGAATCATCGACAACACGTCGAATGCAGCGACCCAGGTTGCAGGGACGTTGCTTGGAACAGGACCGCCGTCAGACTTCTCTGCCAGTGTCAGGTGCTTCAATGCCGGCCATGGCAAGCATCGCCCTCTGTGGTATACAGCATTACGCACACCATTCGCAGTGTATCAAAGCCAGCTGACAGACAGTAAAGATGTCTTCTTGCCCCCGCCCCCCGGGAAAACCAAAGTGTCTACACTTTAGGCTCTCGTGGCAATCGGAAAACTCTCGTGCAAGAAAACAACTTTTCTCTCGGGCAGAAATAGCTATTTATTCTCGAGAGAAAAGTAGTTTTCTTTCACGAGTAGTTTTCCAGTGTGCCACGAGTGGCCGTAGGCCACGAGTGGCACACTGGAAAACTACGAGTGAAAGAAAACTACTTTCTCGAGTGAATGAGATAGTTTTTCCACCGCACCACGCGACTTTTCCGCACGCGAGTTACGCACGAACGCAGGGAGGGTAGGGTTGGCACCGAAGCTGTCGCTGATGCCATGAAGCCCGCTAAGCCGCCAAGTACCGGTGATGGCCCAACCAAGCGTTGTTTACAACATCACTGTCGGAAGGCAGTCGAATGTTTCCTTCGGGGCCCCACAAATGCCAACTCAGGACATGAAGGTTCATTTGCCTGCTAGCGATGCGGATTCCGAGGCCCCGGGCTCTGACTCCGACTAAGTTCGCTGCTCTCTGAGCACGTATCACACCTTGCCTTTCTGCCTTCGCTTCGTTGCCGCGCCCATCATTTTCAATGCCTGCCCTACTGGCACACATTTTCGTTATTTGCTTTCAATCTGGGGCTGTGCCCGTCAGATTTCAATGGATGTCTACTTTACAACCTGCTTTCACCCTTGCTTTCTCCCTTGTTTGCATGGAAATCACAAAATGGCTACTGTGCGAGAAAAGTAGCTACAGTGCGAGAAAAGTAGCTACTGTGCGAGAAAAGTAGGCTACTATGCGAGAAAAGTATCTACTGTGCGAGGAAAGTAGCCCTCCAGAGCGCAACGAGCGTGCGGAAAAGTCGCGTGGCAGGAGGAAAATAGCTATTTTTTCTCTCGGCGAATAAATAGCTACTTTTGCACTCCCGGTCCTACTTCATCAACCACCTGCAAAAATGAAGGGATTTACAGTTCTCGGTCATACTTTACATCTCCGATTGACATGCGAGGTCGGAGTGTCTCGGCACAAGGAGGACCTGGCCTTCGTCTTTTTCACAACCCGCAAGATTGTAAGCCTAGCTTAATACTAAAGAAGGGGGTGGGAGGACACATACGTTCTCTTGCCGGAGCGTCGCTTCCCTGGCCCAGACGTGCATGTCGCGTTTGTACGGGGAGAGAAGCTCCTTGTACGTGGACTTGTTGACCACTTCCAACGTGAAGGAATCGTCGGTCGCGGTGAGCGGCGGGACCGCTCCGAAGGACAACGAAAAGCGCTCTTTGATGTCGTCGAAAAGGGTCCCTGTGTGCCTCCGGTCTTCTACCGAAGACCCCAGCCGAGACCTCACGGTGGAGTCGAGGGCCTCTTCCGCCGGCGAAGCCGACTGGGTATGGTTCGAATCGTGAAGGGCCATCAGCTTGCGTTCGTATGCCATCGACATCTGCGTGGGGGGAAAGTCCTAGTTTAACGTTTAGGCATCTCACACATGCGCGGGGGAAAAATCTCCGTTTAATGTTTAGGCAGGACGCTGCCTCTCATGTTTGATGCTAGCATCAAGTCTTCGTCGAAGAGAGTGAAAATAGAAAAGGGAAAAAGGAAAATGGTAAAGGGGTCGCGGGGAGTGTAAAACTCCGCAGGCAGGGTATGAAACCTTGAGGGACTAGTCCTCTTTATTGTTTTCCACCGCGGTGTTGTGTGCACCTCGTTCTTCGTCTCGCGTTTCGCTCTTGAACGCAGACCAATCCAAAGTTAGAGCTCTTCAGTGGGTCCTTTGGATGGGGGGGGGGTCGTTGTTATTGGTGCTTGGATGAACTTCGTCGAATGCTCGTATGAATGCAGTACTGTAGGACTTGGTGAGGGTCTGTTGACCAACACCAACCACTAGTGGGTCCTTTTTAGAGTTAAACTTCGCTTGAGATCTCGGGAACTTAGGATCTCCGGGTGACCTTTGTTGAATGGCTTCGCTCCACGTATAAACGCGACATGCACGTCTGGGCCAGGGAAGCGACACCCGACACTTTGACCGCATGGTTACCTCTCCCAGCCGGTGCAGGAGTACATCGTGTAGTGCACCCGTTAAGGCTTTTGACTTGCCGGACGCATTAGTTTTCGAGCATCTGCGATCTTACACGAAAGACAAAAGGAGCAAAGGATGATGATTCGCGGGGGCACACCTTTTCCATGTGCTTACGCGAGTCGCAGAGGCGGCTCTTCATGGCCACCACAGAGCGTACCAGCAGCTGCATTTCCTCGTTTTTCGCCTCGTTCAGCTTCGACCGGTCCTCGTCGGTGCGGCCGTTCTTCCGCTCCATCTCGAGACGAAGCTTCTGCAGCTCCTGCTCGATGACCCCCGTGATCAGCGCCTTCTCGGCCTCGCTCGTCTCCGGGTTGTAGTACGACGCGCGGAGGGTGGCTATCTCGTCCTCCTTGTGTTGCACCTCGCAGGCTTTCTCCTCCAGGGCCTGCTGGAGCTGCTCGTTCCGCTTCGTCAGGTTCCGTATCTTCGCTTCGCGGGTCCCGAGCGCCGTCAGGTGGGTGCTACGTTCTCGGAACGCCTCATCGTCCCGGAGGTCAAACCTGCTTTATTTTTTGAGGGTCAAAGTTCGCTTGATTGTAGAGTGCAAGTTCACTTGGGACACCGGTTTGTAGTTTCGGGGTGACCAATGTCGTAAAGGTTCCTTCAAGGTATCGTATCTGCTGTAGTGGCAGTACGTGTACTCGTGCGTGTCTTAGCCTATTGCCGACGATTCGACTTATTTTATGGTGATCTTTCTTTCGAGTGAGAGTTCGCTTGAAGGTCCGGGGATTGAAGACGGCCATCGACGAAAAGGTTGGACGGTAGTGGCCGACACCAGCCGTAAATGTGGGTGTAGGGTGTTTCTTTGGTGCACATTCACCATGAGTGATGGCTAGCCATGTCCAGGACTGTTTGTGACCGGCACCAAGTACATTCCTGCATTTTAGTATTGCCGTCGATCCCGGGGGGCTATCAGTTTGAGGTTTCCTACTTTGGAGTCGTAAACCTTTTTTGGGTTGGATCCACAGCTTCCTCAGAAGGTTTTCAATGCCTGGACAACCACCTCCAAATGACAGATAATTCAAAGGCTCGTATGAGATCAAAGACTGGCAAAAGAAAGAGACTGGTATTCATGAGGCAAGAACGCTAATCACTAGAGTGAGTCAATCACATTCTGAATCGGAGAGCACTCTGCTCTAGTGACTTAGCTAACTAATCTGGCATGACCTCGCCTCGATAATCTCAAATGGCGGTGTTCACATTCCACGGAAGGGATCGTTCGCGATTCAAGAACAGGGATGCCGATTAGAATGAGTACGAAAGGCGCTTTCTACAGCGGAACTCGCCTGCTTTGGTAAGTGTCATGTCAGGTAGTGCGCAGCCAACAACTAATTCTCAGTGAGCAGCTCCATCCGCTTCCTCTTATACACATTCGGCACTCACGAAAGGTTAAGGAGGTCGTCGCTCAGGTGCAACTTGACGACCTCCTTTGCCTTTCGTATCATTCAGTGTTTACTGCACGATGCTGGACATTAAAAGAAGAGGATGGTGGGGCAGTCGTTGCGAACTCGACGTTCTACTTCTGTATTGCTGGGCAACAGTGCACGGTTAGCACAAAAAGCACACGTTTTCAGCTTCTTCTGCAGAACGTCGACTTCTCGGAGGCGGATGAGGAGCTTCGCGCGTATATCCGCCGCCGCATCGGTCGGTTTGCCAGGTGTCGATGGACCACCGTCTCCGGCTGCGTGAATCAGCGAGTCCTCGAAGCCGGGGTCGATGGTCAGTTCTTCGTGCATGGTGGTGCGTCCTTCCGCAAGGAGTCCCACCTGCTACCTTCGCGGCTGCCGTTCCAGCTCGGGAGCTCCCGGGAGAGACGAGCCGACCAATCTTCACCGACAAGAACGAGTGACGCAAAGCGGAATGGTCCTGCCGCAGGCCGCACGCCTGTGACGCGCAACGTTTCACGACCAGCCGGAAAAGAAGGAGGAAACCCCCGACGGCTCAGTTCTCGCGGTATCCTTTCACTCGGGTCGGGTCGAAGGATCGCAAGAACTGCTTGCAATGGTCACGCGCTCACGTGCCCTTGTGGGGGGGGGAACAATCCTGCAGGCTAGACGCCTACGAGCCTAGCAGGAGGAAACGAAGGACGCCTCAGGTCTCGCGATCCTTTCACCCGGCCGGGGATCGCAAGAACGTGCTTTGGAACGGTCACGTGGGACGAGGGCGTCGAGAGAGGAGCAGAAGCCCGCTCTATTTCTAAGGAGAGGATGGGGGCGGGGCGCTACCAACAGCGCATTACTAATGCCCGGTGAGGAAGAGGCGGGGGGGGGGTGCTTTGGGGTCTTCTTGTTTTTGGATCCCTTCCTGGAGACCCAAAGAGTTTAGTTGGGAGTATGCTTTTCTTTCGAGCGTTTATTTGTGGTGGAAAGGTTCGGTGTTTCAGGGTTGACGCTGGGAGTCGGGTAGTGAAAGGGATGTAGACACCTTTGCACACTGGTGCAACCGTGGCTGCGGAGCGCACCACCTGATGCTCGGAGTGGCCACCACCGGGCGGGAGACCGGCAAGACGACGCACGCCGACGACGAGAACGAGGCACCTGCGCCTCCGGCGGGATCGCAACCAGCACCGGCAGCGCCCCGACGCGGGCTCCGACGCAAACGCGGGGAGACGAGCGAGGAATCCTCCGGCTCCGGCCTGGGAGACTCACCAACGATCGATCGCGCGGCGCCGCTGCGGCGGCGTGCTGCGGAGGACCCTTCCGTCCCACGCACCCCCCAAGCGCGGCAGCGCCGACGCACTCAGCTGCCAACGCCGCAACTCCGGGCCAACACCCCCGCCCGACGAACGCCGCCCAATGCGCAGCCCCCGGCTGCGTCCATCCGACGCGCGAACCGACGCAAACGCGAAGAAACGAGCGAAGGGTCATCCAACGATGGCTCCGGCCGGGAGGCCACAACGACATCCACTCGTAGGCCGCCTCCGCGGCGGCGCAACAGACGCGTTCCATCTGCTGTGACGTAGACACGGAGTGTGCATAGTGCGTTGCTCAGGGTAGTCGAAGGCCTGACAATCACACTAATGCAACAAATTTACACAACTGTACTAAAGAACATGCTCCCCGCTTTCTTTAATTACATACATGAGACCGACACAACAGAGTGCATAGCTTTTGAAAGCATGCAAACAAAGACCTCTCTCTTCTAAAGAAACAAGGGTGAAGCCAAGGAGATTAGGTGCTAGGTAGGACTGGGTGATCCTCAGCACTGTCGCTAGGGTAAGAACAACCAGCCTCGCCACGGTCAAATCCAGCTCGTTCGCCTGTTCCCGGATGAACAATTCAACCCTTCGACAATTCTGTGACGCCATATATACATTGCAGGGCAACCCGCAAGATTTTTAGAACTGAATGAAGGCACGAGAGGGAGAGAGCGGGTCAGTTGTTTTCTTCTTCGGGCGTTCTCTTGGTTGGAAAACCTCGAGAAGCCGCCAGGAAACTGGGGGGTGGGAGTGTGAGAGGGGGGCCTGGATGCAAGTAACCAAACCCGTGGAGTGAGACGTGGGGGGGGAACAGGCGCACTGAGAGAGAAACTGACATTCAGTCACCACATTCAGTCACCACCGGGATGGAAAGCCGATGCAACAGAATGGGTGGTGACGTCAGGAGGGCGCGCCGTCAGCTTGTGGGTGTGTGGGCACCTCCTTCATGCAGCAGCCGTGTACCGCTGTGCTGCAGGCATGTTAGAGTAACTACCTCCTGCATGCAGCAGCCGTGTACCGCTGTCCTGCATGCATGCATGCAGCAGCCGTGTACCGCTGTCCTGCAGGCATGTTAGAGTAACTACCTCCTGCATGCAGCAGCCGTGTACCGCTGTCCTGCATGCATGCTCGAGAATGACCTCCTGCATGCAGCAGCCGTGTACCGCTGTCCTGCATGCATGCTAGAGTAATTACCTCCTGCATGCAGCAGCCGTGTACCGCTGTCCTGCATGCATGCTCGAGAATTACCTCCTGCATACAGCAGCCGTGTACCGCTGTCCTGCATGCATGCTAGAGTAATTACCTCCTGCATGCAGCAGCCGTGTACCGCTGTCCTGCATGCATGCTCGAGAATTACCTCCTGCATGCAGCAGCCGTGTACCGCTGTCCTGCATGCATGCTAGAGAATTACCTCCTGCATGCAGCAGCCGTGTACCGCTGTCCTGCATGCATGCTAGAGAATTACCTCCTGCGTGCATGCTAGAGTAATTACCTCCTGCATGCAGCAGCCATGTAGATAGCGTCACGGGACAGTCAGCGCATGACTGTGCAAGAGGTAAGTGCTCTAGCATGAGGACAGCGGTACACGGCTGCTGCATGCAGGAGGTAATTACTCCAGCATGCATGCAGGACAGCGGTAACCATCCAGGGCGGGTACTCAGTTGCTGGATCATACGTGGTGAGTATGCGTTGCATCAGTCGTACTACAGCTCGTGCCGAGGTGAATGGTGTGGTGCTGTAGCATCTCCCTCTAGCGAGACCACACATGCACACACTACGCGGTCAACGCTGGCCATGGTACCATGGTGTGGTGCTGTAGCATCTCCCTCTAGCGAGACCACACATGCACACACTACGCGGTCAACGCTGGCCATGGTACCATGGTGTGGTGCTGTAGCATCTCCCTCTAGCGAGACCACACATGCACACACTACGCGGTCAACGCTGGCCATGGTACCATGGTGTGGTGCTGTAGCATCTCCCTCTAGCGAGACCACACATGCACACACTACGCGGTCAACGCTGGCCATGGTACCATGGTGTGGTGCTGTAGCATCTCCCTCTAGCGAGACCACACATGCACACACTACGCGGTCAACGCTGGCCATGGTACCATGGTGTGGTGCTGTAGCATCTCCCTCTAGCGAGACCACACATGCACACACTACGCGGTCAACGCTGGCCATGGTACCATGGTGTGGTGCTGTAGCATCTCCCTCTAGCGAGACCACACATGCACACACTACGCGGTCAACGCTGGCCATGGTACCATGGTGTGGTGCTGTAGCATCTCCCTCTAGCGAGACCACACATGCACACACTACGCGGTCAACGCTGGCCATGGTACCATGGTGTGGTGCTGTAGCATCTCCCTCTAGCGAGACCACACATGCACACACTACGCGGTCAACGCTGGCCATGGTACCATGGTGTGGTGCTGTAGCATCTCCCTCTAGCGAGACCACACATGCACACACTACGCGGTCAACGCTGGCCATGGTACCATGGTGTGGTGCACTTGCGGACTTGCGGATCAAATCTTCCCGCATCCTCCCACCACCCCGGAGATGAACGCGGGTGAAACTGCACGCACGTCGATACATCTCCTCATCCGGATGGACAGGCGATGTCGCATCAACAGGCGCCGCTACCGCATTGGCTTGTGCGATTCATCCCCCAAGTGCCTCGGTTCCACGGCGCATCATACCTTGCAAAAGAGGCGACAACACATAAAGCATGGCCTTTCGCATTCAGGCTGCCTTCGGCGCCTTTTGACGACACCCACAGCGGTTGACGGTGCCGAAACTGAATCACGGCAGCGCTTTCCACATACACGAGTGGTTCGGGAGGCATGTGTGTAACCAATCAAGTGTCTAAGCGCAACCATTCCATCGGATGCCAGACACACAAAGAACCACTCGGTTCCGCCGTGTATAGAGCGACAAGACACAAAGCACGACCTTTCGCATTCAGGCTGTCTTCGGCGCCTTCGGCGGCCTCTTCGGTTCGTCGGCCTCGCTGCCGCGGGAGAGCCCGCCGAGAGCTGGCCCTCTTGTCCTGGTCGCTCTTCACGCCGCGCGACGACCCAGTGTCGATGTCCGCCTTCTGCCTTGGCGGTACCGAAGCTGAAGCACGGCGGCGCCTTCCTCGCGAGCGAGCGGTCCGGGTTGTATATGCGGGAGGCACGTATTTCGTAAGCGTAACCAATCAAGGGTCTAAGTAAAACAATTCCATCGGAATGTCTCAGTTTCACGAAGAACCACTCGGTTCCACTGCACTAGTCAAAGAGCGACGATGGCCTTTCGCATTTCAGGCTGTCTTCGGCGCCTTCGGCGGCCTTTTCGGTTCGTCGGCCTCGCTGCCGCGGGAGAGTCCGCCGAGGGCTGGCGTCGGCGTGTGCTTGACAACGGCGGTGTAGTGGGGCGTGAACGCGCCGGGACCGGGCGAGCAGTCGATGCTCCTCTTGTCCTGGTCGCTCTTCACGCCGCGCGACGACCCAGTGTCGATGTCGGCTTTCTGCCCGCAGGACCCGATGCCAGAGCGGTTGGCGGTGCCGAAGCTGAAGCACGGCAGCGCCTTCCTCGTGAGCGAGTGGTCCGGGTTGTACATGCGCGAGTCGCAGTCCGTTTTCGACTCGTAGCGGCCGCCTGTGTTTGTTTTGTGTTAACAACGCGTTGTTGGTACTAAGAAGTAGTAATTGGCAGCGTACTACATGAAACTTACCACAAGCACACAAGCAGGTGAGTTCCGCTAGTGCGCACCCACCTGGTCCAGACAAAAATATCGGGGAGTTTCGGGGAGTTTCGGGGAATTTCGGGGAAATTCGGGGAGTTTCGGGGTATTTCCTTTGTGGCGACCACTTTCCCTGCAGCCGGCCTTGGCGAAGGCGGGGGAGGGGGCTACGCTAATATGGCCCTACCTTGCGCAGAGCGGTCCCGTGTTTGGCTATTACCCGAAGACGAAGATAGAGGCTGAGAAGGAAGGACAGACTGGGAGGTACAGGTTAACACTGTGTGACACAGGTAGCGACAGGATCCGCTGCGGCAAGGCGAGCAGGAACCGTTCCACCAGAGGTCGTGGGTAGGCGTGCTCGAGTCGCAGCCGGGGACGAACAGGCACGCCTTCAATGATGAGGTCTGGGGGATGGACGTATTTTCCACGTATGGGGAGGAAAGGATCGGACGTGCTGGTGGGACGCCTTCGAAGACGGCACCTCCGGCAAGAAGGGGCAGAAGAGGGTAAATTTAGTGGGCGGCGGAGACCCAGTGCATGGAGGTAGGCGTGCCCAGGCCACCACCAAGGATGAGAGAGCGTGCACGAGACATCACAAAGTGAAATGCGAAGAGTGCAAACGTCGGCAAGCGTCGGTAGCGCGCTGCTGCCGAGGCACACCACGCGGCAGGGGACGGCCTCGCCGTGAAGTATTGCGAGAAGCACAGGACGCAGTGCGGGACGTGCAAGACGATCGCGGAATGCCGCAGGAACTCACACCACGGATGCCTGCAGCACGATATGCCGATGTGGCGAAGAGACGGAAGCGCGGGGCCTTGCGTGGGAAGCGGCGGATGCCGGCGCCAACACCGCCATCGAGAACGCCGCAGAAGGCGACGACACTAGGACGGCCGCTGGCAACGAAGCGGCGGTGTAAGGACTCGCCATCATCGAAGACAGAGACGTGCACTCCGCGGCGGGCAGAGGTGCAAGATAGTGACGAAGAGAGGTAGCACGAAGGGGTAGTCACGAAAGAGAAAAGATGCAGATTATCGCCACAGGCTCTTTGCAAACTAACCCTAACCACCAGGACCAGGGGCAGCTACGGTCGAAGACGGCAATTCGAGCGAGGAGTAAGGTTGATAACCAAAATGAGAGGCACGATGGCCATCCTGAAAGCAGGGTTGCAGGATGATGCTCGGCCGAGGATAAGATTGCTATGGCGACTGGGACAGAGAGATAACGCAAGATAGAGAGTCCTCCTTATGGGGTGGTCACGCCTTCGCAGTCCACCCACCTGCATACGGTCGTCGACTGACCTTTCCCGAGACGAGATGGAATGCGGGTACCATCTTTCCGGAGATTTCCGGTTCTTCCCGTACTCTACAACTCTCCACATAAAACGTGGACTCCGAAGTGGACACTCCTTTCAACCGGGTGCACGAATTCAGAATTCCGGAATGGGTTGACTCCTCAAGTATTTCCTACAAAGCAGGTGCTTATACATATCAGTGAAAATCTAAGACGCGACCAAAAAATGTCAACCTTGTCCTGGGGATACACTGGCACGTGGGTCAACCATTTTGATCAACTCCGGATGCATTTGAAAGGGAGCTCGAAACCTTCTGTTTAAGCCATTGGAAGCACAAAAATGCGAGGGGTGTGATCCCAGCAACCCATATATACAGAGAGAGAGAGAGAGAGACGAGTTAGAGTGCAGGGACCATCTCTCCGAGGAGTATCCGGTCGCCCCACTACTATCCCGTACTACTACGGCGGGCGCAAGTCGTTGCGCCGTGGGCGCGGAGCGAGCCGTGGCCCTGTCAAAGATGATTGTTGCACCGATGGTGGCGCAGCCGGGGGCGTTCTGACTGGCGGACGAGACCGCCTGGCAGGCGTGTGTTGGCACGTTGTTTCGCGGGCTCTCCTCCTTTTGGCAATAGCCCGCCCTATGGCGGCGGCTAGCATCTTGACAGAGAATCTCAACTCCCACTGAACATAGGGTACGTCGTGCGGATATTCAGGCACGGCATCGTTCCAGCTGTTACGGGCGCAAATTGTTTCCAGCTTGCCCAACATCCACTCGGTCTTCCGTCCAGCCGCAAAGCGTGGGCGGTGGGTACAACCCGGCATAGCCGGCGCACCAAAACAGCGGAGGGAACAGACCCCCTGCCGCCACTTCCCAGGGAAGGAGGCGACTCCTGAGTCGGCGCAGCACAGGTCGTTGATAGCTCGCATAAGGTACCCAATTTGCAGCCCCTTCTCGGCGAAGGTTCTCCCTGGGAGCTTCGAACGCGTAAATGCCTCAAAATCAAGCGCGAGATATACATTATAAAGAAAAAGACCGCAGACCGATGGACACAGCGGGCGCGGTGCGGTGGCGGCTGTCGACGGAGTACGCGGTGGTAGACGTGCTGGTGACAGTCCCGTTCGCGTCCATGTTCTCGAAGGTCTTGAGCACCGTGCCGTCGACGTTGTACTTCGGGCCCGGGCCGTACCGTCCCTTGTTGAGCTCGACGTGCGCCTTGCCGATGAAGCGCGCCTCCCCGGGAGACCGGAGAAGCTTCCCCCCCTCCAGCCCTATCGAATCGGCCGCCTCGCCTGAGAAATGCCGGTCGCTGATGCCGAACGTTTTCCCGGTGTGCGGATGCGCGTCGAACGCGCTCGGCGGCATGTACTTGGGCCCCGGCGAGAAGCACCCGAGGTTGTCCTTCGCCTGCTCCTTGGACACGTAGCGGGCGCGCTGCGGCGCGGGGCATATCCGTTTCATCAATATCCTCTCCCGCGCGCCCATGGTGAACGCCGGCCCAACCGGCAATTCCCCCGGGTCATACACCGCTGGGCCAGGGCTCTGCAACCCGTACACCACGCCGATCCCCGAGCCGATGTATCGGTTGTTCTCGAACCGGGATTTCCACAAAGAGTTTTCCTGGTCGGCGTCGGCGAACGAAAACGCGGGGGCCGTCTTGCGGTTGGACATCGAATCCGGGTAGTATTTCGGGCCGGGGCTCTCGCGTCCGGCGTTGGTCGACAGAGCAGACGACACGAACATCTTCGACGTGTCGGCGTGCATCCCGAAGCTGAAGGCGGGCGCGTTGCCCTTGGCGAGCTGCAGGTCCGGCTGGTACTGCCCGGGCCCCGGCGAGTCGGGCCGCGCCTCGTTGCGCCGGCGGACGGCGAGCTCGCCGCCGAAGGTCGTCCCCGAAAACTTGGTCTGCGGCGCCTTCTTGTAACGGCTCCCGAACTCGAAGTTCGGCCCGCAGACAGTGTACTTCGTGACGTGAGGCTGCGGGCCGGGGCCGGTCGACCCTCCCATCGTCTTCGAATGCCCGCTTGAGATGAACACCTGTTGAACGGGGGGTGCATTTTGTCACTCTTCAAAGTGAAGGTTTGCTTCAAAATACGGGCTTTTGAAGTCTCGGGGTGACGAGGTTTTCTTTCTTTGCTGTAAAGTAGAGAGACGTATGGATGCGTATGCATATTTATACAGTTGCAACACGATGCGACACGACACATGATATAAGGTAACCTTACGTGACTCAGCACCCACCACTCCCCCCGAGTCTGGAGGTAGGTCCGGCTGGTACTGCCCGGCGCCCCGGAGTCGGGCCGCGCCTCGTTGCGCCGGCGGACGGCGAGCTCGCCGCCGAAGGTCGTCCCCAAAAACTTGGTCTGCGGCGCCTTCTTGTAACGGCTCCCGAACTCGAAGTTCGGCCCGCAGACAGTGTACCTCGTGACGTGAGACTGCGGGCCGGGGCCGGTCGACCCTCCCATCGTCTTCGAATGCCCGCTTGAGATGAACACCTGTTGAACGGGGGGTGCATTTTGTCACTCTTCAAAGTGAAGGTTTGCTTCAAAATACGGGCTTTTGAAGTCTCGGGGTGATGAGGCTTTTGTTCTTTGCTGTAAAGTAGAGACGTATGGATGCGTATGCATATTTATACAGTTGCAACACGATGCGACACGGCAAATGATATAAAGTAACCTTACGTGACTCAGCACCCACCACTCCCCCCGAGTCTGGAGGTAGGTCCGGCTGGTACTGCCCGGGGCTCGGGCTGCGCCTCGTTGCGCCGGCGGACGGCGAGCTCGCCGCCGAAGGTCGTCCCCGAAAACTTGGTCTGCGGCGCCTTCTTGTAACGGCTCCCGAACTCGAAGTTCGGCCCGCAGACAGTGTACCTCGTGACGTGAGACCCCGTCTCATCCCTCAGGTGTTCATTTCGAGCGGGCACTCGAAGACGAATGGGAGGGTCGACCGGCCCCGGCGATAAGTGGCTCGGCAATCGGCAGCCAAGCGTTCATAGCGACGTTGCTTTTTTCGATCCTTCGAGGTCGGCTCTTCCTTACATAGACAAACAGAAGTGTCTAAGGGTTGTATTGTTCACCACTTACAGGGAACGTGAGCTGGGTTTTAGACTGTCGTGAGACAGGTTGGTTGTACCCTACTGGTGATGATGATGGAGAGAGAGCCCATCGGGCCGGCGCATTCCGACAGCAATACGGGGTAGTACGAGAGGAACTCCCGTTTCTAGTCCCTGGTATCTACGGTTGTTCGATCGGAAAATGCCGTGATGCTACAACTGGATGGATTATGGCTGAACGCCTCTAAGCCAGAACCAAGTTACTCAGGGCACCGTGATGCAAGCGTTCACAGCGACGTTGCTTTTTGATCCTTCTGATGTCGGCCTTTCCTAACCTAGACAAGCAGAATTGTCTAAGGGTTGGATTGTTCACCCACTAACAGGGAACGTGAGCTGGGTTTAGACCGTCGTGAGACAGGTTGGTTTTACCCTACTGATGGAGAGAGAGCCCATCGGGCCAGCGCATTCCGACAGCAATACGGGGTAGTACGAGAGGAACTCAAAAGCTTGCTGAAGAAACCGCGGTTTTGAAGTCCGTTGACCAGGGAGTTTTCAGAGTTAAAGTTCGCTTGAAATTCCGGGGGTTTAGGGTCTCCGTGTGACTGTTCATGAATGGGTTCTCTTAGAGCAAGAAAAGGCTATATGGTTACGGGTTGTATATTTAGTGCACGATGTCGTTATGGGTTATGGCTAGCCATGTCCGGGACTGTTCGTGACCGACACCAAGTACATTCCTTCGTGGAGTGTAGTCTAGGCAAGTTGAGCAGGGGTTGCCTTGTAGCCCGTACCGGTCTGCTGTCCGCGTTTATGTATTCGAGACTTGGGGTCCTGTGAACATGCAATGTGAATAGCCTCTATTCGAGCCAACCCGGCTTTTGTCTACACTAAAAAAGTTGTTTTTGGACTAGATAGTGAGCAAACTTTTCTTTCCCCTGCCAGAATGCATAGGGGTGGCAGAGTGAGCGGGCGTCGGCCTTCAGGCCGGTAGGCCCGGGTTCGAACCCCGCCCCTCACACTTTTCCGGTTGAAGATTGTTTTCGAGGCTTGTTGCGTTTCGGGGTCTAATGTGCCCGAAATTTTTTTTTGCGTTTTTTGCGGAGTTTCTCAGTACCTCAGGGTACTTGGGATACCCCGGGTACAGTCTGGGAAAACGGAATCGGGGGGGGTCTGGGGGGTCTGGGGGGTCTGGGGGTCTGGGGGTCTCCACCCGGGTACTGGCGCCGAACTTGCCATCACAGGCCAAACTTAGCATCACTCGAACTTCGCTTCACTTTTAGCATCGCCCGAACACCAGAACTTAGCTTCACCCGCACGTTGCTTCACCCGAACTTTGCTTCGCCCGAACTTTGCTTCACCAGAACTTAGCTTCGCCCGAACTTTGCTTCACCAGAACTTAGCTTCGCCCGAATTTTGCGTTGCCCGAACTTTGCTTCTTAGCTTCGCCCGAACTTAACTTCGCCTGAACTTTACTGTTTCCCGAACTTTAACTGCTGCCTCCAGTCTCGCCCCGCGCCGGCCTTCAGCCGAGCGCACGTACTTTCTCGTAGAGTAGTGCTCGGGTTTTTTTGTGGCACAGTAGATACGGGTGCATGTGTAAAATAGTTGCAGCATGATACGAAACTGTCAAACGACACGGTGCACACTAGACGGGGGGGAGGACTTCCTCCCTCATCGCCCGCAAAAAAGCACACCTTTTCGTTAAATCGCTGGCAGCTGCTCGAGTCTTCGCCGGAGTTCGTGATGGTGCCCCCAAACGAATACGCGGGACCTGTATTCACCATCGTAGTGTCAGTCTCGTACGTCGCTGGTCCCCTGTGTGAAGTGTTGAAAGGCGCTTATGTAAAAGTCCCCGTCCAAAGGACCCACCGATGAGCTCTAACTTTGGTTTGGTCTGCGTTAACAAATCCCGGGAAAACTTGTAGAACGTCCCAAGACTACACTCCACGAAGGAATGTACTGGTTGTCGGTCACAACACAGTCCCGGACATGGCTAGCCATAACCCATATCGAAAGCGTGCACCAAATACACAACCCATAACCATATAGCCCTTCCTTGCTCTATCAAGAAAACGGTACCATGCTGAGATCGACGATCAACAACAAATATACACGCCCACTGCGTAAAAAACGACATCCCCCCATTGGACGCTAAGAAACTTAGGTGCCAAACCCTTCTGACGATGCTGCCCGACAAAGAACAGAAGGGATCCCAAGTGCTGTAGCTACCGAACCACGTGTTGAACGGACGTGAGGTCATGAGGTCATGCGGGTCTACCCCTACACGCCTAATCACACAAACACAACAGGTCAAAAAAAAAAAACTTTTGTTCTTCGCTTACACCACCGTGTGTTGTTTTCTCACTCAGGACTTTGACCTGTTGTGTTTGTGTGACTTGTCGTGTAGGGGTAGACCCGCATGACCTCACGTCCGTTACACGTGGTTCGGTAGTTACAGCACTTGGGATCCCTTCGGTTCTTTGTCTGGCAGCATCGTCGAGCAATTCCTTCCAAGCTGGAGCTTATGTAAAAAAAGACAGGCGCTTCGTTTTGTTTGTGCGTGCCGGTTAATCGTTTTCCCACTTGCATTTACCCTGTGTGTATTCAGGTAAGGAATTCTGATCAACCACCAAAACACGCTGCCTACGTCTTTTTAGCCTGCACATTACATTGAAGGGCAACCCACAAGATTGTTAGTACTAAAAAATGGTGGGTCTGGTTTGGGTTGTGGCTAGCTACCAACCGCCACGGGGGACTGCTTTCACGCTTTGTCTGTGCGTACGTGTGTATACCCTATTTTGAGTGATTGTCTGTGCGTACGTGTGTATCCTGTTTTGAGTGATTGAACACAGCACGCTGCCATCCGACACATTTTAGAGTGAAAGTTCGCTTGAAACTTTTTGATATAGACAAGCAAGTTTGTTACCATAAAAAAGTGGTTACACCTTCTCAAGGGAGACGATGCAACCGTTCGAAACGAAAAAGGGAGGGGGGGGGCTAGGCTGCATACACAAGCTGGTTGCTGTTCGGTTGCGTCTTCGCGTGGCCCGCGGAGATGTGGATCTTCTCGTTGAACCGCTCTGCCTGCCCTATTCGGCAGGCGGGCGACGACGAGCGGATGTGCTGCGCCCCGAGCGTGCTCGGGATGTCGTACTTGGGCCCAGGGGCCCGCTGGTGCTTCGCGTCTTTCATTCTCAGCGCCTTCGTGAACGCGCTCGCTTTGCCCGTGCGGGACTCGTACTTGGGCTCGTAGATCGGCCCCGGCGTTGAAGAACCTTTGGAGTCAAACCCCGGCCCGAGATACCGACCTGGTGTTGACGTGAGTGTGAGGGAGAGAAAGGTTTTCACGCACGGGTAGTCGAAAGCCTGACAAGCTCATTAGTGCAACAATACAACCCTTTGGCGTCAACCCCCGGCCCGAGATACCGACCTGGTGTTGACGTGAGTGTCACAGTGCGTCGCTCAGGGTAGTCGAAAGCCTGACAAGCTCACTAGTGCAACAATACAACCCTTTGGCGTCAAACCCCGGCCCGAGATACCGACCTGGTGTTGACGTGAGTGTGAGGGAGAGAAAGGTTTTCACGCACGGGTAGTCGAAAGCCTGACAAGCTCATTAGTGCAACAATACAACCCTTTGGCGTCAACCCCCGGCCCGAGATACCGACCTGGTGTTGACGTGAGTGTCACAGTGCGTCGCTCAGGGTAGTCGAAAGCCTGACAAGCTCACTAGTGCAACAATACAACCCTTTGGCGTCAAACCCCGGCCCGAGATACCGACCTGGTGTTGACGTGAGTGTGAGGGAGAGAAAGGTTTTCACGCACGGGTAGTCGAAAGCCTGACAAGCTCATTAGTGCAACAATACAACCCTTTGGCGTCAACCCCCGGCCCGAGATACCGACCTGGTGTTGACGTGAGTGTCACAGTGCGTCGCTCAGGGTAGTCGAAAGCCTGACAAACTCACAAACGCAACAAATACAACCCTTTGCCCCGTGGTGGCTGCTGTGTATAACAGGTCGTGCTATTGCTACGTGTCCCTCACCGTAGAGGACACTGCTACATGCTGCGCTCCTGCTGCTGATGCGCCGCGTAGCGATGTATGCCCACCGCTGCTGATGCTCTGCTACTAGGTGCACTGTTCAGGTGACAATTGACCATGTTAGAGGGTCCTACCTCGAGGCAGTTCACGTCAAAACCCCGGCCCGAGCTACCGACCTGGTGTTGACGTGAGTGTGAGGGAGAGAAAGGTTTTCACGCACGGTGCGTCGCTCAGGGTAGTCGAAAGCCTGACAAGCTCACTAGTGCAACAATACAACCCTTTGGCGTCAAACCCCGGCCCGAGCTACCGACCTGGTGTTGACGTGAGTGTGAGGGAGAGGAAGGTCCGTACCGCAATATTGCAATTTTTTCATCAATCTGCGATCGTCTACGGACTTTGCGTACGTTGCAGAATATCGCGACCCTGGTGCTTGCCCGTGCCTTCGGGTGCTCAATACTCAGGTACCCCTAGATGCCGCTGTCACACCACTGGTGCAGTCACGCAAGTGACTACCTGGGACACCCCCCCGGGTGTCCCATGGTATATACTCCTCACCTACTTGTCATTGTACTTTGTCATATGACAAAGTACAACGTACTTGTCATACGCATGACAAGTACGTGGTGCACCGGTCTGTCAGTTCCCCGTTTCAGCTTTACTCCAGGTGAACATTATTCCAATTACGGTACGTCTTGTACAATTAGAAATACTCGACGTTGCTGCTTCGACTCCGAATGGAAGGGAGGAAATATAGAGGTAGAGGGGCAAAATACAATACAAACACAATCTGATTTGTTCTTCGCTTACACCACCGTGTGTTGTTTTCTCCCTCAGGACTTTGACAAGCACAACAGGTCAGTGTGATTAGTCGTGTAGGGGTAGACCCGCATGACCTCACGTCCGTTCAACACGTGGTTCGGTAGTTACAGCACTTCGGATCCCTTCTATTCTTTGTCGGGCAGCATCGTCGAGCATTTCCTTTCAAGCTGGCGCTTATGTAAAAGAAAAGGCATGGCACACACCTGCGGCGAAGACTCTTCCTGCGATCGATATCCCTTTCTTTCCCTGCACGGGAACTTTCTTCTTGTACGTCGGCAGCGCCACGTTGCCTTGGTTTCCGCTCGCCAGGCAATCTGCAAGGGGTGGGTATGTCGCCTCGTCGAAAAACCGTCGACGTCAGAAACGAGCAACAGGGGGTGCTTCTGCTCTCCGTATTGTCCGGCGAGAACTGCGACAAAAGGGAGAAGCAAGAACACGTTTTTTGGTGTGATCCGGTGGCCTTACGTGGGTGTACAAGGGGTGTACTCGGGAAGTACTTGGGAAGTTCACGGGAGTACGTAATGCAAGAACCGGCCAGAAACCGACATTTTACCCTATTTGGGGTGTACTTGGGAAGTACTTGGGCAAGTTCACGGGAGTACGTAATGCAAGAACCGGCCAGAAATCGACAGTTTACCCTACTTGGGAAGTACTTGGGAAGTTCACGGGAGTACGTAATGCAAGAACCGGCCAGAAATCGCCATTTTACCCTATTTGGGGTGTACTTGGGAAGTACTTGGGAAGTTCACGGGAGTACGTAATGCAAGAACCGGCCAGGAACCGACATTTTACCCTATTTGGGGTGTACTTGGGAAGTACTTGGGCAAGTTCACGGGAGTACGTAATGCAAGAACCGGCCAGAAATCGACAGTTTACCCTACTTGGGAAGTACTTGGGAAGTTCAGGGGAGTACGTAATGCAAGAACCGGCCAGAAATCGCCATTTTACCCTATTTGGGGTGTACTTGGGAAGTACTTGGGAAGTACTTGGGAAGTTCACGGGAGTACGTAATGCAAGAACCGGCCAGAAATCGCCATTTTACCCTATTTGGGGTGTACTTGGGAAGTACTTGGGCAAGTTCTCAGCAAGTTCATGGGAAGTTAAGCTTTCTGCTGTGGAGCACACCAGTCTTTGTAACTGATATCGCGGGTAAGGAGGTGAACGTTAAAACAGCCACCGGGTGGTACGCGGGGTAGATGCGTGACTGTCAACCCTGAAGTAACGTGACTGGCAACCCTGAAGTGACGTGACTATCAACCCTGAAGTAACGTGACTGGCAACCCTGAAGTAACGTGACTGGCAACCCTGAAGTGACGTGACTATCAACCCTGAAGTAACGTGACTGTCAACCCTGAAGTGACGTGACTATCAACCCTGAAGTAACGTGACTATCAACCCTGAAGTAACGTGACTATCAACCCTGAAGTAACGTGACTGGCAACCCTGAAGTAACGTGACTGGCAACCCTGAAGTAACGTGACTGGCAACCCTGAAGTAACGTGACTGGCAACCCTGAAGTAACGTGACTATCAACCCTGAAGTAACGTGACTGTCAACCCTGAAGTAACGTGACTATCAACCCTGAAGTAACGTGACTATCAACCCTGAAGTAACGTGACTATCAACCCTGAAGTAACGTGACTGGCAACCCTGAAGTAACGTGACTGGCAACCCTGAAGTAACGTGACTGGCAACCCTGAAGTAACGTGACTGGCAACCCTGAAGTAACGTGACTGGCAACCCTGAAGTAACGTGACTATTAACCCTGAAGTAACCCTGAAGTAACGTGACTATCAACCCTGAAGTAACGTGACTATCAACCCTGAAGTAACGTGACTGGCAACCCTGAAGTAACGTGACTATCAACCCTGAAGTAACGTGACTGTCAACCCTGAAGTAACGTGACTGGCAACCCTGAAGTAACGTGACTATCAACCCTGAAGTAACGTGACTATCAACCCTGAAGTAACGTGACTATCAACCCTGAAGTAACGTGACTATCAACCCTGAAGTAACGTGACTATCAACCCTGAAGTAACGTGACTATCAACCCTGAAGTAACGTGACTATCAACCCTGAAGTAACGTGACTATCAACCCTGAAGTAACGTGACTATCAACCCTGAAGTAACGTGACTATCAACCCTGAAGTAACGTGACTGGCAACCCTGAAGTAACGTGACTATCAACCCTGAAGTAACGTGACTATCAACCCTGAAGTAACGTGACTATCAACCCTGAAGTAACGTGACTATCAACCCTGAAGTAACGTGACTATCAACCCTGAAGTAACGTGACTATCAACCCTGAAGTAACGTGACTGGCAACCCTGAAGTAACGTGACTATCAACCCTGAAGTAACGTGACTGTCAACCCTGAAGTAACGTGACTGGCAACCCTGAAGTAACGTGACTATTAACCCTGAAGTAACCCTGAAGTAACGTGACTATCAACCCTGAAGTAACGTGACTATCAACCCTGAAGTAACGTGACTATCAACCCTGAAGTAACGTGACTATCAACCCTGAGCTAACGTGACTGGCAACCCTGAAGTAACGTGACTGGCAACCCTGAAGTAACAACGAGCGCAAGGGTACGTTGTGTGACTGCGATCCATCTCGGTCCCCTGAAGCAGGTGCTCGTACACAACGGTAAAGGAAGCCGAAAAACATACCCTGAGGCTCCTGCAGCTTTTTGAGGGGCCGGCTCTGCGTCATCGCGCCCCCGGCGGGGGTCAACCGTTCCATCAGCCTGTCCAGGCCGATGCTGCTGAGCTCCTTCGCGATCGCCGGGTCCATTTTTTTTCCTATTTTGTGCCCGCGCGGCGCGCTCGCGGTCCTTCCCGCCGCACCCCTCCCCGTTTTCCGGGCCTTCAGGGCCTGTGTGGAGGGGTGTGACTGGGTGTTTAAGTTCAGGGCTTTGAGTGGGTAACGTCTGAAGCGAAGTATAGTCCACTTGTCACTTTCACCCGTCGGCTTTGAGTTTCCGACACGCTGCTTTTGGGTCCTGCGACTCCTCTCGGAAGGGTGGGTGGGGCGGGATCCTTCGGGGGACGGATAGAGCGTGGGGGGCTGTCAGCTTCTCCATCCGGCACTCGGCTCAAGACTTCTGTTTTCATCTTCCGGTGTTAGCTGCACGGGGTTTTCGGCCCCGTGCAATACGCTGAGTGTCTTTACACAGGCGGCACATCTCACCCGAGGATGTGGCAAGCTCTCTCTGTGCAATGAGCTTGGCCTGACTAGCTGTTCCAAACTCCTGGTCGTCATGGTCGGCAGTCGCCACCTGGGTCACAGTTTTGAGTCCTGTTCCGAGACTCGCTCGCACGGGGAAGTGGCGCGAATTACTTGTCGCCAAGCATTCTGCGATGCTGACAACTGCTACCCCTGTGATTGGGTGTGTGTGAGCGTAGCGTGGGTAGGCCTTCCTTTTCTGTCATTGGACTCCTCGACGACTGGAACTCTTGCTATGCCTTGCTTCTCCGTTCTCCGGGCCTTCAGGGCCTCTGTGGAGGGGTGTGACTGAGTGTGCGTGCGTAGCGTGGGTAGGCCTTCCTTTTAGAGTGCAAGTTCACTTATAGATCCGGGGTTTTATAGTCTCGGGTGGCTATGAGCAGAAACACTCCTTCCCCGTTCTCCGGGGCTTCAGGTCCTGTTTGGAGGGATGTGATATTGAGTGCGCATGCAAAGCAGTGGGCAAGCCTTGCTGTTCTGCAATCGACTCTTCGACAACTGGATTTATTATTTGCTCGCAACACCTTATGTGTTTGTAGAAAGCATTCACTTGTCGGCGACACAGACAAAACGGAGAGACGCGTGGAAGGAGCAAAACAAAACGGAACAATGCTGACTAAAAACACAGCGAGAGGCTAACGTCATCGACACGTGAAAAAAGGGGACAAGCAGGGAAGGAAGGGGGGGAGTCCTATTGGAGGCCAGTGTTGAGACTGCGCTTTCTTGACCGATCTGCAACGAAAACGGACCCCCTCCCCTTCACCTTACACTTACACGGCGGCTTCCAGCCTCAGAAGCTGGAGCTAAAGAGGGTGCGCCTGGGACACATGCAGGATGTGCTACACCCAAAAACGTGTGTAAAAGTACACCCTGAAAACGGGTACAACGCCCAGTTCTTTACTCGCACTTTAGCTCCAGCGGCATCTGAGGCCGGACACCTATCTACACTAAGAGACTCTTCTCCAAAGATCGGGAATCGCTTATTCTTATGGAACAAAAGTCAGGCCTTTGGAGCGACCAGAAATTGGCCGGCCGCACGCTGATGCTTCTGCTTGCAGTCCTGGATCATCTCCGCAAGTGCAACAAAAGACTGAAGGCCGCGCTCACGCTGGAATTTTCCGGGTTGCAACTATCGACTGAAAGCGACTTCCCGTCGTTGGAACAATATAGAGTTGGAAGTCCTGTTAGGGATGGGATGCGTGCTTGATCTCCCTGCTGGACTGAAAGCTACCTGTTGGAGAACAGCTTTTCCCGAAGAAGTCCGTGGTCCAGGTTCTTTCCGACAGCAAGGAAAACGCCGCGAGATACGACCTGGATAGAGAGATCGAGTCTACTCACAGATCGAATCTCAGGGCCGCCCCGCTAAGCAGCGGCTGCCGGCTTATCCCGTGACAAGTTTTCCCCAGTAGCGTTGACACTCTTACAGGTTCGTTCCCTCGTAGCTCGCCGAGTGAAACTGGGTATGTTACCGTTTCAGGTTTGGATTTTGGGAGCATTGCCTCACGTGAATTCTGAGATCTATTTTTCCCACGATGGTGAACCAGCTGTGGTGACCGCGCTACAGAATTTCTTTCCGGCTCCTTTGGTCGCCGTCTTCCCCGACAACCTTCATCGCCTCTGCTTGTTCTTCGACCGGGACGTCGAGATACTCTCCAGAGTCTAACGCTTCCCGCTGAGCGTCTGGGTCGCGCATCTGTGGTTGGAATATTGCTAACCCTTTTCGGTGGACATACATTCATGTCGAAACAGCGAGAACCCGAGCTGAAGTTCGGACTCAGGGCACTCCAGAGCAAAGATGCGGCAAAAATGATCGATGTTTGTTGCTGTGAAGAGACGTGTTCCAAAAAACCTTGTTAGAGAGCGCTAGGTTTCCATTTTGGAGTCGTAAACCCCTTGAGTTTGACCCGCAGATTCCCCAGAAAGCTTTCTGCGCGCGCACCGCACTAGTGTAGTCCATCAATTGCTTAGGAGAGCAATACTCGACGTAGCTGCTTTGACTCCGAACGAAGGGAGGAAATGCAGGGGTAGAGGGGAAAATACAATACAAAGACAATCTGTTTTGTTCTTCGCCTACACCGTCTGTTGTTTTTTCACTCAGATCTTTTTTCCCCTGTTGTGCTTGTGTGTCGTGTCGTGTAGAGGCAGACCCGCGTGACCTCACGTCCGTTGAATACGTGTTCGGTTGTTACAGCACTTGCGATCCATTCGGTTCTTTGTCTGGCAGCTTCGTCGAGCATTTCCTTCCAAGCTGGCGCTTATGTAAAAAAAAAGAGCACACACGCACTCGCAATGTAGTCCATCAAATGCATAGGAGAGAGAAGATGCAGTTACACGCACTGCAATGTAGGCAAGCTTAGGAGAGAAGGTGCAGTTACATGCACTGCAATATAGTCCATCAAGTGCTCAGGAGAGAGAAGATGCACTGCAATGCAGTCCATCAAGTGCTTAGGAGAGAGAAGGTGCAGTTACACGCACCGCAATATAGTCCATCGTTTAGGAGAGGAAAATGCAGTACACACCGCACTCGCAATGTAGTCCATCAAGTGCTTAGGAGAGAGAAGGTGCACTTACACGCACCGCAATATAGTCCATCAAGTGCTCAGGAGAGAGAAGATGCAGCTACACACACTGCAATGCAGTCCATCAAGTGCTTAGGAGAGAGAAGGTGCAGTTACACGCACCGCAATATAGTCCATCGTTTAGGAGAGAGGAAAATGCAGTACACACCGTACTCGCAATGGAGTCCATCAAGTGCTTAGGAGAGAGAAGATGCAGTTACACACACTGCGATGCAGTCCATCAAGTGCTTAGGAGAGAGAAGGTGCAGTTACACGCACCGCAATATAGTCCATCGTTTAGGAGAGAGGAAAATGCAGTACACACCGCACTCGCAATGTAGTCCATCAAGTGCTTCTGTGCTTTTCGACGGGTCCGCGGCGGGGAATGGCTGTCGGCCCGCGCCGTCTTCGACTTCGCGAGGCCGCTGACCTCCCAAGGCGCCGTGATGAAGTGGGGCACAGCCGTGTGCTTGTGCTTTGGGACGTCTTTGACGAAAGGGTTCACTTCTTTCGTCACCAGCGCCGGCGGCACGTGGTACGACGGGTTGAACGAGTCTCGGTTGCCCCTGGGAGGGGGAGGAGAGCCGCCGGGCGACGGCTGGAAGTGGCCGAAGTGGTCGTCCAAGAAGCTGTCGTGGTCGAAGCTCGCCCGGTCCTTCGCCTTTTCGTCCGCGTTCTCGCGCATCGCGCGCTCGGCCTTCGCGTTGCTGCGCTGGGCCTGCGCCAGCCGCAGCCGCATAAGCGTCATGTCTCGCTCCATCTCCACCTCGCGGTGCCTGTTCGCTGCCTTGTCCTTCCGCAGTTCATGCGTGAGCTCCTCTAGCTTGCCCTTCAGCTCCTTGCCTCGCGGGTTTATGTCGTCAAGCTGCGGGGTGGTGCTGTTTAGTATCACGCGCAAAAATAGGTCTTGCAGTATTTTGCCTATTTTCTGAAAAGGTTCCAATATAAAGAGACGTGGCTCTGTTACTGTGCACAGCCGGGTGCTTGTGCTTCGAGACGTCTTTGACGAAAGGGCTCACTTCCTTCGTCACCAGCGCCGGCGGCACGTGGTACGACGGGTTGAACGAGTCTCGGTTTCCCCTGGGCGGGGTGGGAGAGCCGCCGGGCGACGGCTGGAAGTGGCCGAAGTGATGCGTAAGCTCCTCCAGCCTGCCCTTCAGCTCCTTGCCGCGCTGGTTTATGTCGTCAAGCTGCGGTGGTGCTGTCTAGTATAACGCGCAAAATAGGTCTTGCAGTATTTTGCCTATTTTCTGATATAAAGAGACGTGGCTCTGTTACTGTGCACAGTCGGGTGCTTGTGCTTCGGGACGTCTTTGACCAAAGGGCTCACTTCCTTCGTCACCAGCGCCGGCGGCACGTGGTACGACGGGTTGAACGAGTCTCGGTTTCCCCTGGGAGGGGGAGGAGAGCCGCCGGGCGACGGCTGGAAGTGGCCGAAGTGGTCGTCCAAGAAGCTGTCGTGGTCGAAGCTCGCCCGGTCCTTCGCCTTTTCGTCCGCGTTCTCGCGCATCGCGCGCTCGGCCTTCGCGTTGCTGCGCTGGGCCTGCGCCAGCCGCAGCCGCATAAGCGTCATGTCTCGCTCCATCTCCACCTCGCGGTGCCTGTTGGCTGACTTGTCCTTCCGCAGTTCATGCGTGAGCTCCTCTAGCTTGCCCTTCAGCTCCTTGCCGCGCGGGTTTATGTCGTCAAGCTGCGGGATGGTGCTGTTTAGTATCACGCGCAAAAAGAGGTCTTCCAATATAAAGAGACGTGGCTCTGTTACTGTGCACAGCCGGTTGCTTGTGCTTCGAGACGTCTTTGACGAAAGGGCTCACTTCCTTCGTACGACGGGTTGAACGAGTCTCGGTTTCCCCTGGGCGGGGTAGGAGAGCCGCCCGGCGACGGCTGGAAGTGGCCGAAGTGATGCGTAAGCTCCTCCAGCCTGCCCTTCAGCTCCTTGCCGCGCTGGTTTATGTCGTCAAGCTGCGGAGTGGTGCTGTTTAGAGTAAAACGCGCGAATAGTGTCCCAGTTGACTTCATCCTCGAGGATATCAGTCCGAGTAAGTGCCATTTCTGTTTGTACGTGCAGGGGGAGGATTAGCCTGCTAGTGAATGATAGATCGTTAGGCTAATCTTCTCCCAAACACGCTGCCAGCGTTTTCTTTCGTGTTTACAATGCATTGTCAAAAATACTCGACGTGGCTGCTTTGACTCCGAATGGAAGGGAGGAAATATAGAGGTAGAGGGGAAAATACAATACAAACACAATCTAATTCGTTCTTCGCAACACAGTGTGTTGTCTCAGGACTTTGCCCTGTTGTGTTTGTGTGTGATTTGTCGTGTTGAGGTAGACCCGCATGACCTCACGTCCGTTCAACACGTGGTTCGGTAGTTACAGCACTTGGGACCCCTTCGGTTCTTTGTCTGACAGCTATCGTCGAGCATTTCCTTCCAAGCTGGCGCTTATGTAAAAAAATGCATACGTGTTCTGGCATTTCCGGGAGCCTGTCGTCGAAGTCCAGGTCGGAGTCATATGGCTCGGTATCGAACTCCATTTTGGCGCCCCCCATTCGCGTGATGATGTACTCGCCGTTCGGAGTGATCGCGAGGCGTTTTGACGCCAACATGTTGTCGACCTCGTCGCGTTCTTTCTGCTTCTTCTCCAGGCGCTTCAGTGCGTCCAACTTTTCTTCAGATTCGATGTCGAGGAGGCGCTGAGTGGTGGCGAGGAACGAGTATTGATGGTGTGATCAGATTCCAGTATATTGCCCGGGGTTCCGCCGGGTTTGAACCGGGCTTGTCCCGGGTTTGCGGACAGGGTTTGGATCACACCATTTGAGAGTTGAAGTTCGCTTGAGATTCCGGGGTTCAGGGTCTCCGGGTGACTGATAGGTTCCGGGGGATCTGATAGGGAACGAGAACTGGAAGGTTGCCGATCGGAAACCTGGCCCTTCTGGGGTAGAACTGGCCCCTCAGATACCCGAAGGGCTAGAAGGAATAGGAGCACAATGCACGCAAAGCCGACACGCCGACACCTCGTGTGTCCGCACCCAGACCTGTGTTATCCACGCACGGCTGCCATTGCTCCTGGAAGCTCGATTTGGTGCGTTCGAAACGGTATTCCCCTGAGAAGCTGACGCGGACTATAGGTGACAGACTCTTTTTGCACGCAACAAACCTCGGTACGATCGAAGCTAGTCACCTAATAACTGATGTATATGCCATCGCTACAGATATTCGGCATCCTAACCTCCCACTTCGCATTCTCCTAGAGCTGTGCAGAATTGCCTGGCGTTGTCTTGCCCAATGCGCATATCGCAGCCGTTGGGTGGTACTGACGGGGGGTTCGCCGGAACTCTCAAGCCAGCCCGGGCAGTGACGCCGGAAGCTCGATTTGGTGCGTTCGAAACGGTATTCCCCTGGGAAGCTGACGCGGACTATAGGTGACAGACTCTTTTTGCACGCAACAAACCTCGGTACGATCGAAGTTAGTCACCTAATAACTGATGTAAGCCATCGCTACAGATATTCGCATCCTACCCTCACAGATCGGGCTATCAGCCATCCCTGTCTCCTTGAGCTGCAAAGAATTGCCTGGTGCTGTCTTTCACTGTTGTGCTGCAGCGTATCCCAGTTTGTATGCGTGTAATAAAGGGCGGGGTCTGCAGCAGGAGGAAATTGGGAAGTGGACCGACTCACACACCTGTTCCAGGGCTAGCCGCTCATCTTCCAGAGTACGTTCTTTTCTGCGAGCCTCCTGCTTCCGCTTCAGCTCCTTCATCTGCGCCCGGAGGTGCTTCGCCCGCGACGTCTTCTCGGTGTTGGCCAGCAGCTCCTGCTTCTCCTCTTCGGTGAAGTTGACGTCGATGCCCGACTCCTTGTGGATCTCGGCGAGCTCCGCGTCGATGTCCCGCTCCTCGTGCACTTCGACAATCTCCTCGCCGGCCACGTGTATCTCGCCGCTCTCCTTCATCTGCTCGAAAAGCTCGGGGTCGTGGTCCTTAATGAATCTGCGGTTGTTATAGAGGAGCAGGGGATTAGCTTCTACATCCATATTTGGACTGTCGGTCCCAATTTGGAAAGGCTGCCGGGAAAAGTAGTAGCGGTATTAGTAGTGTGTGTCGTCTGCGGAGACAGCAGGCGCAGGGGGCAGGTCTTCTTCACAACACGGCTACAACACGAGGAGCGTAGGGCCCCAGATCTCGCCAGTTTACCTGACACAGCTGCCACCCTGGCCCGGATAGTAGTGTAGTAGTATGTGTCGTCTGCCGAAGCAGCCGGAGACAGCAGAGCCATCAGGCCATTGGCTGCTAAGCACCCCGACCGGTCGATTTGCCACTTTTGCGGCCCTCTATTCGCCGGGCGGTGCTGTCAGCACTTGTTCCGCGTCGCATGATGCTGGCGGTTGGGGGATCGGCGACCGCAACTCAAATAAGGTGCGGTCGACAGTGTCGCCACGTGAAGGCCCCCCCATGACGAAGGCCAGGAAAATAATAAAATCCTCGCTCCTATGCTTGTGTCTGTCACTCTTGTCCACCGCTCCTGCTCTGCTTGCCGCGCGCCGTATGGTCGAAGTAAAAGGTGAAGCCAGAAAGCTGCTAGTCTTGCTGCTGACCACATGAAGTTCAAGCTACTTTGTTCCTCTGGACTGGAATTACGGATTGGAGCGGCAAACCTGTCGTTCGGAGTATTATTAGTCTTCAAAGAAACAAGTTTCTTTTCCTACAAATAAAAAAGAACTCCACTGCACCCATCACCCCAGCGCCGGCAGAGGTAGCCAATGTGCAATCCGAGGGGCAGCCATTGCCCAGCTGCACTAGCAAAGGCGACTGCTGCGTAGTTCGATGCGGAAGGCGTACGAACGGAGGCGAAAGCCCAGCACCAGCAGAGGTGGTTCCGAACTGCAGAACCCGCGGAAAACCAGTAGGGTTGTTGGCGGTCCAAACTTGTGAAAAACAGCCCGGAGATGGCCCTGAAATCAAATCCTGGACGTGGTTACGACTGATCATGATCACTCGGACGCTTCAGTTTCCTCAGGAAAGGGATGTGGTTATGAAGCAACGTGGGTGGAGAGTTACACTTGCACACCTAGCATGATTGACCATGGCCAGCTCGTAGTTCTGCCTGAGCTGGCGCAGCCTTTCCGCCATTTCGTGGAGGACTTCCTTCTCCTTCGCGTCCTTCGTTTCGTGCAGTTCCCGCAGCTTCGTGTCTTTCGCTTCTTCACTGGCGTGCTGCTCCTTTTTGAAGTCGGTTTGCAGCTTATAAACATAGATCACAAGCGCGCAAAGCATCAGGAACAGGAAGCATGCCACGACGACCAACACAATGGTAAGCGGCTCATTGAGCACATCCGGTGGACCAGGAGGCGGTGCCAAGGTCCGTGTTGTACTCATCGCGGGTGCGGAGACGGGGAGCCCTTCAGTGCTCGGCTACACCGTTGCTCTGTTCGCACCCCCCCCCAAGGGATGCGGGAGTCGCGGTGACTTCTTAAGAAGCCACCTTGTTTTGTCTCAGTATGGGCGTTTCTCGCGTTTTTCTCTTGCCCTCTACCTATTTTGACAGGGTTTGCGTGTTTTCTGAGTCCATAACCCCATATCCTCATACTCACACTCAGTCGCACTTGAAACTCGTAGCAACACTTGATGTTGTACTACACACGTGCACAGGGTTGACCGAGCTTGAGACTTGCGATGCCTAGTTCACAACCTCCTCACAAGCCATCCTCACAAGAGAGCGCCAGGTTTCCCATGTTTCCAGGCATAAAGGTACCAGGGAAAGCCTGCTACACGGGAGCCAAGCTTCACGTGTTCAGCGGTACTGCAGAGCCACGGGCCTACGGGTCAAGTGGCTACCGATTTCCCAAACTAAAGCATCAAGGCTTGGCGCACCTTGGGGCTTGGCGCTCGCGCTGAACACAAGCTCGTCGAGACGGTCAGCCGCAGGGCAGAGCGGACGGGGTTGTGGCACTGTGTTGCCTCCGACTCAAGCTTTGCAAGCTGTGGTTTGACCGTCACGTTCCTGGACCAGGAGCGGCCTTCTTCTCTTTTTTTCTCTCTTTTCTTTCTCCAAACATAAAACTCTCGAGTTTGAGAGGCTGTGCCCCCCAGAAGGCTTTCTGCGCACTGGACAATCTCCCCTCCCCTCCGTCCATAAGAAGTTGAGTGGCCGATGGGTCAGTCAGATACTTTCCCACTTGCCATACGCGCGAGTCACGAATCGCGAGACGAGCACTTCCCAGTCGCAGTCCTCTGCGGAGCCCAGCGAAGTTGCTCGCTTTCCGACGAGATTCCTGCACAGTGAGGGGGCATCCGGGCCTTAGGGCTGGAACGCTGTACCCAAAAGGAGCTCATGTGTTTTTCCCTGGAATACAGGCTTGTCGCCATTCTAGGACCTGTTGTCGAGAGATCCTCTGGTTACTCTGCTGGAATAGTATTCATCTTGTAAGATCTTCGATCTTATACGACGAAGAAAAGGGTGCGGGAAACACTGCGCCTCGAACAAAGACGAGCTGGAAACGAATGGACGTCCTGCCTACTAAGTGTATTGCACGTGGGTATACTGCTCACCACGGATAACCGCGCCGGCTCAGAGTAGGCACGTGCAAAAACAATACGCAGACCACTTGTGTGTCTGCGTATTGTCGTATTGTCATGTAAAGTCATCAACAGCACACAAACGACGAGGTGAAGTCGGCCGGGACGATTCGGGCAGTGTCAGCAGCAAAGTGGACCCGGTCTCGGGCTTCGGTCGCACGGCCTTGAAGCACCTGCATACCAAAGACAGACTGCTAGAGTGCTAGATAGGTCTGAACGACTCGGGCAGATTGTCGTGCATCAAAGCGGGAAAGACGCCGATCTCGACGTGGTCAGAGGTTCGGCTCTAAGTGCCAGCAGATCATAGAAAGACTCAGCTTCGTGCGCATGCCACGTAGGCCAGGACGACGCGGGTAGATTCTCGTCCATGAAAGTGGGAAACGGCACCGCTCGGTCAGAGCTTCGGTCGTACTACTTTGAGAACCTGCATGTATCATAGACAGAAGACACACACATGCTCAGATTCATGCGCGTGGGGCAGATTCTCGTGCATCAAGCGGCAATCAGCGGGGAAGATGCCGATTTCGACTTCGTCAGAGCTTCGGCTGTACTGCTTTGAGCCTGCGTATCAAAGACAGGCTTGGATTGCGCGAAGAGCAATTTCACGTGCATCAAGGCGGCAATCAACGGGGAAGATGCCAGGCTGACCAGAACGAAACGGGCGGCTTCTCGTGTGTCAGCAAAGCGGAAGACGCCGACCTCGACTTGGTCCAGAGTTTCGATCCATTCGTTCTGGCCGACCGTGCACGCGTATGAAGCTGAGTCTCTCTTTGATATTGTGGCACTCAAAGCAGTACCGAAGCTAAGAGTCGAGATCGAGGTCTTTCCCACTTTGATGTACGAGAATCTACCCGAGTCGCTGGCCTACCTGGCACGCGCATGAAACTGAGTCCTATCTTTTTTTGCTATGCTGGCACTCAGAGCCGTACGAATCGGGCAGCTTCTCGTGTGTCAGCAAAGCGGTGAAAACGGCTATCCCGACTGGCCAGAGCTTCGGCCGTACGGCTCTGAGCGCCAGGATGTCGAAGATAGACTCAGGTTCATGCGCGCGCCAGGTCGGCCTGAACGACTCAAGTAGATTCTCGTCCATTCAAAGCGGGAAAAGACGCCGATCTCAACTGTGTCTGCACGTCAAAGGTAGACTCAACTCAGTTTCATGCATCCAAGTAGGCCAACGACTCGGGTGGATTCTCGTGCATCAAAGTGGGAAAGACTCCAGTCTCGACTTAGTCAGAGCTTCGGTCGTACTGCTTTGAGTGCCAGGATATCAAAGATAGACTCAGCTTCATGCGCGTGCGCGGTCGGCCAGAACGAATCGGCAGCATCTCGTGTGCAGCAAAGCGGGGAAGACGATTCCGACTTGGTCGTACGGCTCTGGGTGCCAGCATATCAAAGATAGAGAGAGAGAGAGAGACGAGTTAGAGTGCAGGGACCATCTCTCCGGGGAGTTTCCGGTCTCCTCACTTCTCTTCGCACTGCTACGGCGGGCGTAAGTCGCTCCGGAGGCGCGCCGCAGGTCGCGGCTCTGCTACAGTGAGTGGTAGCACCGGAGTTGGTGCTGCAGCGGGCGCTCTGGCCGGCGGGTGAGCTCGTCTCGCGGGGGATCGCCGCCTTGTAGCGCTGCGGGCCCTCTTCTTCCTCGCGACTGCGCGGCCTACGGCGGCGGCAAACACCTTGATGGGAAACTTCAGCTTCCAATTAGCGAAAGCTACGTCCTGAGGGTACACGGGTTTGGCGTCGTTCCACCTGTCTTTGGAGCATACTGCTTCTATGCCGTTCAACATCAGCTCTGTCCTCCGTCCAGCTGCAAAACGTGGACGGTGTGAGAATCCCGGCATTGCCGGCGCACCCAGGCAGCGTAAAGAGCATACACCCTGTCTCCACTTCCCGGGGAAGGCTGAGGCCCCCGTGTCAGCAAAGCTTAGGTCGTTGATGGCTCGTGCTAGATATCCTATCTGCAACCCTTTTTCGGCAAACGTTTCCCCAGGCAGCTTGGATCGCGTGTAGGCCTCAAAATCCAAAGCGAGTTCCACGCCGGTCGTGGGGAGAGGGGGGGTGTTGACCCAACGTAGATTCCTTAGCCAGTAGACTAGCGACGCCGCGAAGCGCGTCCCAATCTGCTTCGTGAGGAGCTCACGGCTGTCCCTTGCCAGCTCAACGTCATATCTCCCTGCCGCGGCGGAGGCAAGCTCCCAGGGGCGCGTCGTCGCGATATTGTGCTGCGCTTGCGCCATCTCGATGGAGATGGTCCCGATCAGCTTCTGGACCCTCTCCACGAGTACCGGCGGGGTTCCGATGGGGGGAATCCCCCGTGTGCTCAGGCATAGGGGCATATTCTGTGCCGCCACTCCTGCGACGTCGAGTCGGCAGTGTAGATTGACCCACCTGCCCCCTGGTCCCGGGCATTCCCAGAAATAGTGTAGCAGGGTCCCCGGAGTCCCACCGTCGCAGAACTCGCATACGCCGTCACCCGTTCCCCATCTTCTGTTGCACCACTCGCGAGAGTACACCGCTCCTGCGATGCATTTGCGGATTGCAAAGCTGAGCCTGTCCCCCGTCGCGCGGTTCTGCCACAGTCTGTTCAACAGGCGCACATCCACCCCCCTCTCGATACCCGAATAGCCTTGCCTTTGTGTCGTCAGGTAGCGCCACGCTCGAAGACGCAGGCCCTCACGGACGAAGTGCAGTGCCTCCTTCCCGGAGAAGGGCACGGTCGCACCTTCGAACGATAGCAGCTCGAAACTGTGCCGCTTCGCCGGCAGGAAACGTATCTCCCGAAGGAGATTGGATATCAGCCCGACGGGGCCCTTTAAGGAGGCGTCAGCCCCGGATACAAGGAGGGCATCCATTCGCAGCCGAAATCTCTCCTTCTGGTATTGCTTCGCGGCGGTGCGGAGTGAGCTGTACCCGGAGGCGCATGCCGGATCGCACAAGTGCGCCTTCGCAACGAGGGTAAGTGTCGCGAGGGGGCTCTTCGCCCGATTTGAGCGAGGAATCAAGCAGGCGGAGAGAGCCGTGCGAAGAACGGAGTTGTTCGCGAAGCCCCCGGCCGAGTTGGCGCAGTAGGCCGCGCCGTAGTGGGCGGATGCCGCGATCGTCTGCATGACGCGGAACTTGGTGCGCGGCTTCAGTGGCGACGCTTCTAGCCTGGCTGCGGCTTCCACGGTCGCGTCAGACCTACCGTTGTCCACAGGCCCTTCTGTGCCCAGGGGAACGCCCAGAACCTTAACGGTCTTCACCGATTTCATCGCCTTGCCTCCAACCTCGAGACGGGGGCCTTTTTTCGACGTCGAGAAGGCGGCACACTTGCCTTCGTTGAGAGCGAGGCCGGTCAGATTCCCAAATATCGCGGTGACATCTATTCCTTCCTGGAGCAGCTTCGCGAGTCGCGAGAGAAGGTACAAGTCATCAGCAAAGGACTTCGGACTCACTCGTGCCCGGCTGACCAGGGCTTTCGAGAGCACGGACAGAAGGGCGTTGATCAGGACCACGGAGATAGGGCAGCCTTGGAGGATGCCGTTCGTGACCTTGAATTCATCGCCCACTCCCAGAGGGTACCTGAAACGACGTCTGAGGTACTTATAGACGTGGCGCAGAGGCGCCAGCACACGCTCATGCAGCCCCAGAGCCTCAACTAGGTCGAGTACCAAACCTTGCGGGACGCGGTCAAAACATTTCGCAAAGTCGAGCGCGATCCCATGTAGCGGCGTTCCGTTGATAAGGGATTCCTCTATCGACAGCGCGATGTCCATGATGACGTCGTCGCAGGAGTGGCCTTTCCGGAAGCCATGTTGGGACTCGTGTATCCACTGCTCTTGCCAGACAAGAACCTCCTGCAGACGCACACTAGCCCAAAGACGATAAACGACGCTGGAGACGGTGATGGGCCGCAGCTTCAGGGGGTCATCTCCCTCTCCCTTGGGAATCAGGGTGACTAGCGCGTCAAGAACCCCGTCGGGCCATAGGCCCGTCTCCTCGACTTCGTTCAGTACTGCAGCAAACCCTTCTAGGATTGTGTCCGGCAGGGCCGCAACTTCTCGCATGCGCCAGCCGTCCACGCCGCATGACGATTGCACACCTTTCTTCCTCGCTACCGACCGTAGGCGGTCGGCCGTGATCGGGCCCAGTTGGCACGGGTGTTGCGCAATAAAGTCACCATATTCTCGCAGGAAGGGGGCGAACTCGGGTTCCTTCTTCCCGGCATACATGCGTAGCACGGGGTCCCACTTCCTCCTTACCGTCGCATCAACTTCCACCAAGTTCGCCGTGAGTCGCCCGTCGCGACCGTTCGTAAAATAGAATGTCGGCGGCGCCTCCTTCTTCACCCAAGCAAACGACTCTTTACCCAGAGGGTTACGGAGCTCGCGCTGACACCTTGCGATTTCCAGGTACCTCGAATTTAACGTAGTCTGGGCCAGGCTCTGGCACACGTCCGAGATAGTGTGTGATAGGCCCCGCGCGGCCTTCGCCGATGGCGGTACCAGTGGCAAAGCACATTTCCCGTCCGTACGCTGGAGGATGAAGCTTTGAAACGACCGTATTTTGTCCCACTGCCCTTTGAGCAGGAGCGACAACGGGCACGGGGCGCTGGACATATCTTCCCATTTGGCTCGTGCGGCCGAGTACTCCCGCATGCGCCCGAGAAGACACCTGGCTCTCTTCAGAGGTGCGGTGTCGGCCCCCGCACCTTCCGGGGACGGCCTCGCGGACACGCGCTGGGTGCTCAGCCTCCGCCGCTCTCCTCGCCCGCGGTAGGCCGCCAGGTTACCCTCAATCTTGGACTTCTGGAGCAGATAATCCTCCGCCGCCCGCGAGATACGCAGCCAGAGAAAATCCACCCTCTGGCTGCCTTCTAGTCCGCGGGGGCACGGGTCGGCGAGTCGGTATTTCGCGACTACAGCTTTGAGGGCTGCGGTGTCGGTTCGGTCAGTCAGACCGGACCCAGGGATGGCGCGGGGGAAGCGGAACACCGCATTAAGTTGCTGGAAAGCGGTGAGGTGGAAGACAGCTCGAATCGCCTTATGCGTCGGGAACCCGGCCTCGAAGGTTTCTACGTTTCCAAGAGCGGAAGAGGCGATTTGAGTTTGATTGAGATAGACTTAGTCGCCAGGTCGGCCAGAACGACTCAGATAGGTTCTCGTCCAGTCAAGCGGGAAAGACTCCGATCTCGACTCAGTCAGAGCTTTGGTCGTACTGCTTTGAGTTCCAGGACATCAAAGATAGACTCCGCTTCATGCGCGTGCGCGGTCGGCCAAAGCGGGGAAGACGATTCCGACTTGGTCGTACGGCTCTGAGTGCCAGCATATCAAAGATAGACTTAGTCGCCAGGTCGGCCAGAACGACTCAGATAGGTTCTCGTCCAGTCAAGCGGGAAAGACTCCGATCTCGACTCAGTCAGAGCTTTGGTCGTACTGCTTTGAGTGCCAAGACATCAAAGATAGACTCCGCTTCATGCGCGTGCGCGGTCGGCCAAAGCGGGGAAGACGATTCCGACTTGGTCGTACGGCTCTGAGTGCCAGCATATCAAAGATAGACTTAGTCGCCAGGTCGGCCAGAACGACTCAGATAGGTTCTCGTCCAGTCAAGCGGGAAAGACTCCGATCTCGACTCAGTCAGAGCTTTGGTCGTACTGCTTTGAGTGCCAAGATATCAAAGATAGACTCCGCTTCATGCGCGTGCGCGGTCGGCCAAAGCGGGGAAGACGATTCCGACTTGGTCGTACGGCTCTGAATGCCAGCATATCAAATAGACTTAGTTTAATGTGCGCGCCAGGTAGGCCAGAACGAGTCAGATAGGTTCTCTTCCTGTCAAGCCGGAAAGACTCCGATCTCGACTCAGTCAGAGCTTCGGTCGTACTGCTTTGAGTGCCAGGATATCAAAGATAGACTCAGCTTCATGCGCGTGGGCGGTCGGCCAAAACGAATCGGGCAGCGTCTCGTGTGCAGCAAAGCGGGGAAGACGATTCCGACTTGGTCGTACGGCTCTGAGTGCCAGCATATCAAAGATAGACTTAGTCGCCAGGTCGGCCAGAACGACTCAGATAGGTTCTCGTCCAGTCAAGCGGGAAAGACTCCGATCTCGACTCAGTCAGAGCTTTGGTCGTACTGCTTTGAGTGCCAAGACATCAAAGATAGACTCCGCTTCATGCGCGTGCGCGGTCGGCCAAAGCGGGGAAGACGATTCCGACTTGGTCGTACGGCTCTGAGTGCCAGCATACCAAAGATAGACTTAGTCGCCAGGTCGGCCAGAACGACTCAGATAGGTTCTCGTCCAGTCAAGCGGGAAAGACTCCGATCTCGACTCAGTCAGAGCTTTGGTCGTACTGCTTTGAGTGCCAAGATATCAAAGATAGACTCCGCTTCATGCGCGTGCGCGGTCGGCCAAAGCGGGGAAGACGATTCCGACTTGGTCGTACGGCTCTGAATGCCAGCATATCAAATAGACTTAGTTTAATGTGCGCGCCAGGTAGGCCAGAACGAGTCAGATAGGTTCTCTTCCTGTCAAGCCGGAAAGACTCCGATCTCGACTCAGTCAGAGCTTCGGTCGTACTGCTTTGAGTGCCAGGATATCAAAGATAGACTCAGCTTCATGCGCGTGGGCGGTCGGCCAAAACGAATCGGGCAGCGTCTCGTGTGCAGCAAAGCGGGGAAGACGATTCCGACTTGGTCGTACGGCTCTGAGTGCCAGCATATCAAAGATAGACTTAGTCGCCAGGTCGGCCAGAACGACTCAGATAGGTTCTCGTCCAGTCAAGCGGGAAAGACTCCGATCTCGACTCAGTCAGAGCTTCGGTCGTACTGCTTTGAGTGCCAGGATATCAAAGATAGACTCAGCTTCATGCGCGTGGGCGGTCGGCCAGAACGACTCAGATAGGTTCTCGTCCAGTCAAGCGGGAAAGACTCCGATCTCGACTCAGTCAGAGCTTCGGTCGTACTGCTTTGAGTGCCAGGATATCAAAGATAGACTCCGCTTCATGCGCGTGCGCGGTCGGCCAGAACGAATCGGGCAGCTTCCCGTGCAGCAAAGCGGGGAAGACGCCGATTTCGACGCGGTCGTGGTCGTTGAACACGCGCGACCCGCACACGGTGCAGAACGCGCGCACGAGCGGCGCGCCTGGTTTCCGGTACCTCTTGATGTGCTCCTCCCCGGCGGTGATCTTGAAAGCGCCGCTGTCGCGCGGCACGTAGATCACCTGGTACAGCGGCGCGCCGTGCGCCCGCCGGCAGCTGTCGCAGTGGCAGAACACCGCTTTGGTCACCGGCACCGCTGAGTCGTACACGAACTTCACCTTCGCGCAGTAGCACGCGCCGGTGACAGGCTTCATTCTTCTCACCCGGGAAGAAGGAGGGGGTTTTTAGACTGTTGAGGGTCGAGTAAAGAAGTGCGTAGTTTTTATTCGCGGAAACAACCTGCGAGGGAGAAAAGGAATCATCTGGTGATTCCTCGTCATCAAACTGCACACGTGAAGCGCGCACCGGAGACAAACAGTACGCTGGGCAAGAAGCGACCGAAGCATGACACGACGCATGCAAAGAGGTAGTCTGTAGCGGCTTGTGCAGTCTATCGTCGCAGATTGTTGCCGCATAACAAGTTCAAACTACTACTACCACTTCGTGCTGTCGCGGTGTCGCCAGGGGGGCTGGGTCCTGTGTATTACTTCACATGCTTGTGGGGGTGGTTAATTGGATTCTTTCGCCTACCATCGTTTCATTGTACTATAATAAAATTGTGAGCAATTTACCTTATAGCCAGCAGGGGCAATTGGAATTCCCTAACAGCCAGCAAAAACAAATTTAATTTTAATTCCCTTCGAGCCAGCAAACCAAATTCTATTCCCTTCGAGCCAGCAAAAACAAATTTAATTCCCTTCGAGCCAGCAAAAACAAATTTATTTCCCTTCGAGCCGGCAAAAGTACGTGCGCTCGGCTAAGGCCGGCGCGTGGCGAGACTGGAGGCAGCAGTTAAAGTTCGGGGAACAGCAAAGTTCTGGTGAAGCTAAGTTCGGGCGAAACAAAGTTCGGGCGAAGCAAAGTTCTGGTGAAGCTAAGTTCGGGCAATGCTAAGTTCTGGTGAAGCTAAGTTCCGGCGAAACAAAGTTCGGGCGGAGCAAAGTTCGGGCGAAGCAAGTTCTGGTGAAGCAAAGTTCGGGCGAAGCAAAGTTCGGGTGAAGCTAAGTTCGGGCGAAACAAAGTCCGGGCTACGGTCTGGGTGAAGCAAAGTTCGGGTGAAGCTAAGTTCTGAGTGAAGCAAAGTTCGGGTGAAACAAAGTTCTGGTGAAGCTAAGATCGGGCGAAACAAAGTTCGGGTGAAGCAAAGTTCTGGTGAAGCTAAGTTCGGGCGAAGCTAAAGTTCTGGTGAAGCTAAGTTCGGGCGAAACAAAGTTCGGGCGAAGCTAAGTTCGGATGAAGCACAGTTCTGGTGAAGCAAAGTTCGGGCGAAGCAAAGTTCGGGTTCTGGTGGCAAGTTCGGCGCCAGTACCCGGGGGGGAGGCCCCCCCGGACCCAGGGTGCGCACTAAGGGACGTTGCCCCCGTTGCACGTTGCACCCCCCTTTTGGGGCATGCATAAAAATAAGGCCACGGGTAACGGGTAACGGGTAACGGGGGTATCTCCGGATCCCGGGTCACCCACACTATGAACACGCGATGTCACATTATGTACATGCCTAACCCCCGGCATATGGACCGGATGTGCTCAGGAGCTGACAGAAACCCCAGATCCTCCTTTCAAGGGCGAATATGGCGGGCCAGCCGGCCATAGTCTACCCAAATATCGACATGCTCCAGGCCAGGCCCGCACCCCACGGGTGGTCGGCGGCAGTCAGCCAGCGTGCCAGCCAGCGTGCTCGGTGTTAGGGTACGTCACCTGCTCACGCTATCCTTGGAATCTGCAGGCGGCAGGGTCTAGGCTCCCCTGTGTGATCGTGACCCGCTCCTTGTCCACACGGCTTTCTTTGCTGCCCCTCCGTCTTCCCCGTCCATCCATCCATAACCTGCTGACAGATTTCCCGCTGTCCCTTACCTGCCCTTGGGCTGACTCCTCGAAACATCCAGGGGGGGCCCTCCAAAAACATCCGGGGGTGGGGGGGTGGTGGTGAAGACAAAGACGTTCAGTTCTGATGCTGGTGTTTGATGTATTCGACAGTCTGAGCAGCCATTCTGCAAAGACGAAGAGTCGCCTCTTCAAGCAGCTCATCGATGCAGGGTGCAAGGAGGGCGACAGGGTCGAGGCGAAGGCGCAGAAGGGGGCTGAGTGTGGGAGCGTCGCTCTCTTTGTTGCCGGGCAGCTGGCTCGGGGACACAGTGTACAGAGCCTGCCTACTTTGAAGGAGCTTCAATCATGGCTGCAAAGGTTTCCTCCTGGCTGGCTTTCGAACGAGAGAAAACAGGAGCTACTACTGTCTCTCAACGACGAGTCGCCCCTCGCCCTGACGACAGTTGAGGTGACTGACTGCACTGTCCACCTCGGCAGGCAGTATCCAACGCCCATCAAGATAATGGATGCACAGCGTGTTCCGAGACTGATGGCCTCTGCGTGTGAAAGCACAATTGTCATTGTGTTTGCACCCCCTGTGGGAAGGCAAAAAATGGGACATTTCTTTGTCCTTCGCTTTCGTCCCCCACGTTCAGAGCCAAGACCGACAACCGGCGTTTTCCCGCTGTTTGCACCCAAACAAAAGGCAGCTGCGAGCGCAGAACCTGTGAAGCCGGCAGCACCTCCTGCAGACGAGTTTGCAGAGGTCTTTTTCTCGACGCCGGAAGGTATCGGCTGCATCGTTTGTCGTGACGCGCACGGCCTTGGCGTGCTGAGCTCTACTCCAAAAAACGAAGCGTTTTTAAAGGGGTCCGTGAATTCTCGGGGAGCACCGCTTCGAACAGCGAAGAGCAAGCACCTCGGACGGGAGTACCACAAAACAGCTCTAAGGCGCATTCGTACGGTCTGTGCTGTGGTCTCTGCTGCTGCCGTACTGGGTGTGGTGTTCAACTGCTGCCCCTCGTTTCCGACACTGAGTGTCGTGCACGAGGAAACGGATGAGGAGGAAGACGACGAGGACGAAATTGCAGAGACTGGCGACAGTGGTGCGCTGAAGGTCGGTACCAACGAAGCTGTGAAGCAAGTCAAAATTGCAGAGGCCGATGTGCAGGACGCAACCCTCGAGTCGATGCACGTCAATTTCTACGTCAGCCTTCACAACAAACTCTCGATCTCCCAAAGCCTGAGGCAGCTTGACGCAGATGTAAGTCGGGGGATCGCCATGCATCCGCAGTACAGGAACGAAGAGCACATCAAACAAATGACCTACCTTTGGGCACGAATTCTTCGATTCCAGTTGCATGTGCGTCTGGCTCCAGTTTCTTTCTTCGTGATCAGCACTGACGGTGCTACGCTTTCCCTTACAAAAAAACAAGTGATCGAAGTACGTATTCGATTCTACGAGCTTTCGAAGTACACTGAGGTGTTCGTAGGGTTGGTTGCCATTCCGCGTGGCGATCGTGAGGACGGTGAATGCATCCATCGCCTGGTGTGCGCGGCTCTGCGCAAAGTTGGGGTTGCACAGAACCAACTGCTCGGTATAGTGACTGACGGGGCAAGCGCCCTAACAGGAGCAAACAACGGGTTGTTTGGGAGACTTGTTGCTGATGCGCACAAAGGGGCCCGGCTGTTCAAGACGTGGGATTTTGCGCATTACCTCCAAACGTGCTTGAAGGTTATCACTGAAGCCAAGGTGTTCAAGTCCATTGCTGCGATGGTGGCAGCGATCGATTCGTTTTACGCAGCTTCATCACTGCTATGCCGGGACATAGAGGAGTTTGCTGCAGAAAACCCGTCGATAAGCGCTGCTGTCCCTGGTCAGCCTCGCACTGCTTCTGTTCTTCGCCCAAAGCAGGGGCACGTCATCCGGTGGCTTCCAAAGTGGAAAAATACCTTTTCTCGAGTGCAGCGTATGAACAAGCTGTGGATCGCACATTTGGAAAGTGATCGCCGTGCCTTCAAGACCTCAAAGGGTGGTGACAAACAGCAAAAACGGGCGTACAAGAGAAAACTCAGCCAGGCAAAGCGACCGACAAGGGGCGGCCCGTCTAAACTTGTGCACAAGTTCAAGCAACCGCTCGTACAGAAGCAGCTGCTGTACTTTGACCAGCTGTTTACCGCGATCTCGCCGGTGAGCCGCACAGCGCAGTCGACAAGCACTTCTGTCGTCCACATTGAAGCCGAGCTACGCTCTGCAACAGAGGTGCTCCTGCAAATCGAGGCACCATCGGGTTTGCAGTCTCTCCATAAGCTTGTGCAGGAAGCTTTTGACACCATGTTGCAGTTCAACGATGACCAACGGGCTATTCTGAAGATCTTGAAGTTTTTCTACTTCGATCTAAGCAACATGAGCACTGCCGAGATTGCTGCGTACGGCAACAATGAGCTTCAGGAACTGCAGGGGCCAATCCTTTCACGACTGGGTGCTGAAGGGATCGACCTCAAACAGGCCTGGTGCAGTGCCAAGGCCCTTGCGGCAGGGATGAGCAGTGGCTCCAGCTTGCGCTGCGTGACATGCAGTCTTCGCGAGACGGACATAGAGCACAACGTTTTTCTTGCTGATGTGCTTGAGGGAATAGCTCTACTTGGCAGTGTGTCGTGCTGTTCTATTGAATCTCACTTTGCAGCGGTACGGCAGCGGCTTGGACTGTCTCGCACAAAGCTTCGTATCACACTTCTTGAGGCTGAGCTGTTTGTGCATGAACTAGGACCAAGCCCCGCTACATGCCGCGAGTTTGTTCAGACTGGAGTGCGCTCTTTCTTTGGTGATCGAAAGAGGAGAGCCCCAGGAGGTGGCCGCAAGAGGCTAGGACCAAAGCCCACTCGGTTACAGGTAATTGAAGAGGGCCTTCGAAGTCAGTGCCTCCTGCGCGAATACGAGGACGAAGAAGACAGCGAGGAAGATGAGGAGTGCGAGGAAGATGAAGAAGATGAAGAGTGCGAAGAAGATGAAGAGGAGTCTGAAAACGAGGACCTTGAAGAAGATGAAGAAAGCGAGGAAACAGAAGACAGCCCAAAGAATGTCAGAAAAAGAGCGCGCCGAAAATAGGATCCTCATCGTTCTTCAGGGTCATCTCGTTTTTTTCTTGAGGCTGACACCGAGCTCTTACCAGTGTTTTTTTGAGTACCAGCCCTCGGGGTTCGCTACGAGCAGCACCATTTCCGTGCCCCTTCGCCCTTTGTACAGTCCCGAGGTTTTGAAAGCACCTCCTCCATCCGGCTCTTTGAGAGTTCAACCATCTTCGGCACGTGTTGCTGATTCTTTGGTGCCGTCGCTTGTGCTTTATTGCCAACTTCAGCCCCTCCCCCCCCCGTCTCTTTCGCCCCTCCCTTTCGTATCGAGTCCGATCAGAACTCCGAGTACTTTGCTGGCTGCGTTTTTGCAGTACTCATTTTGTTTTGTATGTCTTTCGTGAGTCTTGAGCATTCTTTTTGGTCCAGTTTGGGCCTCAGCCGCAGTCCACCAGCATGCTGCACCTCAGGCGCGCTGGCCTCAAGCCCAGTCCACTTCAGCCACAGTCCACCCAGCGTGCTGGGCTTCGGCATTCCACCTAGTGTCATCTTTCGTGAGTCTTGAGCATTCTTTTTGGTCTCAGCGTTCTTCTTGTTTTAGCGTTTGGGCCTCAGGCGCGCTGGCCTCAAGCCCAGTCCACTTCAGCCACAGTCCACCCAGCGTGCTGGGCTTCGGCAGTCCACCTCAGCAATAGCCCACCCAGTATGCCGGGCCTCAGGCACAGTCCACCCGACGTACTGGGCCTCACGCACGCCGGGCCCCGGCGCAGTCCACGCGCAGTCCACTCGGCGCGCTGGGCCGCAGCAACGCACCCACCATGCTGGGCCTCAGGAGCAGCCCACCTCAGCCACAGTCGGATAAAAATAAGGACGGGTAACGGGTAACGGGTAACGCCCCCCCAGAAGGCCGATTCTTATTTTTATGCATGTTTTTTTGGGGGGGGGGGGGAAAATGTTTTCTTGGTTTGCACCACTGGGGGGGGGGGTCGTTTTGGGGGCTGTTTTTGGGGTGTTTCCCAGACCCCCCGGTGCCGAGTGGGTACTCCGTTTCCTCCAGATGAATCCGTTCTCCTCGTTTTCGAAATCGAAACCCACTTTTGCGGAAAAAAAGGTCAATCCCCACCAAAATGTTTTCCTGCACTTTTTTGGCAGGGAAATGTACTTGCTACGACGACACGGTGTGGACTCTCGACGCCAGGATTATTGCTGCAGTCGCAAAAGAAAACGACGACCGTCCGCCTATCTCCGGGACTGCATGTCGGATGTGTTCTACCCTCTGGGGGGTGTGGGTGTCAACCAGTACACAAGCAATGTGAGTGAAGGGTTCGACAAGAACACCAAACTCGCAAGAAGCGCGCTCTAGACAGGAACGCCACCACCTTTGTACCGTGGTAGGAGGCTAGGTCGCATCAAATACTACCTCGCGACTTCTCTGCTACGCCTGCAGGACGTGGGCAGTACGAGGTAAAGGAAGCGAAGCGGACAACAAGAGAGGGTGCGCGTTTTGAACAAGGGCACCGTGTACAAGTGCATCTGTGTGGGCCAATACGTCGCGGCTTCCGTGCGTTCACATAGTGTGTGTGTGCGGGAAGCGAAAGGTCCATCCGCACGTGGAACCCCTGCGGTCGTTTTACGGTAGTGTCCCGACTGTGCTGGACGTGAAAACTTCCGCACTTGACAATCTTGCACCCCCACGTCACAAAACCCCCCAGGCGGACCAAAGGAGAACCGCATCCCAAGACGACGACGACGACTTGCCATTCAGAGGCGCCAACAAAAGAAAGGCCTACAAGGACACCTGCACGAATCCGCCGCTACCAGCGAACAGGGAAACACGAAGATCGACGACACGGGGAATCATTCGAAGTGCCAATAATTTGAAGAAGAAGTCTGAAAACGGGTTTTTGCCCAGAGGCTCTTGAAGCACTGCTGGTGCCAGAGCCCAAAGGTAGTAGTAGTAGTAGTAGTATGTGTCGTCTGCCGAAGCAGCCGGAGACAGCAGGCGCAGGGAAAATGGCGAGGGGGTGAGGGCCCTCTTTCAGGCCCTCACCCCCTCGCCATTTTTTTTCGCGTCAAAGTTCCTGTTCTGGCCCTCGGCCCCCTTTGTAAAAAGGTTGAGCTCTGGGCCGGTGCGGGAGCTTCCCGGCGCGGAGAAGAATGGAGATGGAGGTGTTGTGCTCAGGAGCAGGAGTATGAGGTGGGCGCGTCGTTGCCAGGTGACTCTCGCGGCTGCTCTCTCTCCTCTCTCTCCTCTCTCTCCTCTCTCTCCTCACCGTCTCCTCTCTCTACAGGCTTCCTGTAGGGGGGGAAATCGGTGAGGGGGGGGCAGCGCTCTTGTTAAGGATCAGCCACTTTGGCCGGATGGCCGGATAAACCAGACCCCCCCCCCCTCTACAGTGCAGTTGCCTTGGAGGCTGGGTGGTCAAATTCTCTAAGGTGAAATGGTCAAAATTCCCTGCCAAAAGTGGGCCCACAAAAATTTTCCAAAGTGTGGTATTTGGGGTATTTGGGGCAAAAAAAAAAAAAAATATGCCTTCTCTCTTTCGCTTTCCTTTCAAAGACTGTTGCGTTGACGCATCCACACGGGGGTTCTCCCCTAAAACCACACTCTGGTGTGCCTTGTTCTCTTTCCTTTTTTGTGTACATTTTTTTTTTTTTTTTTTTTGAGCAGGCCGCAGGACCTTATGCAGCCCATTTTCTCCTTCAGACTAGACACCAAGCCCATTTTCTCTGGTGAGTCTTAATGCAGGGGGGGTGCGGGGGGCACCGCCCCCCGGGAGACGGTACGGTACATGGCACTTCAGATTCTGTCTTGTTCGGAACCTGTAACAGGAAACTGATGCCTGGTAACAGGCCTCTGGCGAAAATTCGAAATCTTGTTTATGGGGGGTCCAGGGGGCACCGCCCAAGATTACAGACACCAAACTCCTGCCCAACCCAATCCGAGGTAGTGTAAATCAACCCAACCTCCCACCCGATTTTCGATTTTTTTTTTTTTTGGGTGAGTTACCTCACCCAACCGCTGCAGTGCATAACCCCCTGGCAGGCCGAGTTCCAGGCCTCTCTTCAGGTTGTTCTTCTTCCTTTTCACCTGGTATGTCTTGAGTTAGGGATCTCCATGTGAAGCACGGACATGTAAACTGTGACAGTGATATGAATCTTCAGTTTGGTGTTAGTTCGCTCAATGCTCAGGCTTACATTTTTGGAACACATTGCAATGGCTCGAAAAAAAAATTTTTTTCTGACCGCCCACCGTGGTGACCACCTTAGAGTGTGACAGGTAGCGTCTCCCCCCTCCACAGTGAAAATAGCCTGAGGGGGGGGGGGTCAGCCGGCTGATGGATGGATGGATGGTTCTTAACAAGATGCCTGGGGGGGGGGGAGGGACGCGTGCGCGTCGCCGACCCCCCCAGTTCGGGAAAAGGGGTCATGCCCAATATAGGAAAGGGGGTCCTCCCCTCCTGGAAGCTCTAGAGCTCCAGGAGGACGGAAGGCAGGTATTGCTTTACTTTTCTCTTCTTCACGGAGACCCGCCGGCATCCCGACTGTCCAATCACTGTCGAGAAAGGTTTGCGCCTACTGTGATGAGGTGGTTGACCAGGCACCCACGAAGCCTTATACACAACACGGCTACATGCCGCCCTGCTTAGGCACTCAGCCATCAGGCCATTGGCTGCTAGGCATCCCCCGACCGGTCGATTTGCCACTTTTGTGGCGGTGCTGTCAGCACTTGTTCCGCGTCGCATCAAGCACATGATGCTGGCGGTTGGGGGATCGGCGACCGCAACTCAATTGAGGTAGTGTCGCCACGTGAAGGCCCCCCCGTGACACCTGAGAGCCCAAATGAAGAATAAAAAAGGGCAAAAAGATGAGAAACTGCGCGCAACGGAGCACGCACGTTGCACCACCCTGGAAATCTAAAACTTAGAATCGGAGGACAAAAGAGCTGTTCAAGCAGCGCATCCAAAACGGACCAGACTTTCAGCTGCGTCAGGGCGAGTCAAGTGTCACTTTTCTGGTGCAAGGGGAAATCGTCAGGACAGCTCCTCCGCTGGCGCTCCGCTTTAATTCTGCGAGCATCTTAGCCTCAGAGTCGCACGACTATTGAACCAGCACGTCTTGTGCACCACGAGTCATCTCATTTTGTTGACGTCAACTCTCCTGTTCAACTCTCTTGTCTGGTTGCCCAAGTTGCCAGCTTTTCACGAGCCCTAAAGTTAGGTAGTTTCTCCTTTGCTGCGAGCTTCGAGTCGGCATGAACGACTACATCTTCATTGTCCCTGATCACACCTACTATGCGGGGAAACAAAATGACCGTATTTGGTACGGATACCAGGGGATTTTAAAACCCCGGTGTCCCGGTGTCAGACACCGGGAAAACCCGGTGTGTCAAAAAAAGTCAAAAAAAGAGGGGGAAAATACTCGAGGGACTGCCTTGTGCTCATTTCGAAGGAGGCTAGAGGGGAAGAAAACAATACAACTACAAAGTGGGTCTTTTTTGTTGAACGCTTACGCCCGCCACTAAACCCAGATTTACCTGTTTTTCGTGTGGGCTACAGCACATTTACCTCTTTTGATCTATCGCAACTGGCAGTCTCCTCAAGCATTTCCTACAAAGCAGGTGCTTATACAAAAAAAAAAGTCAGACAACTGGGAAACTTTTTTTCCAGATTTCTGTGTTGTCACTGTGTGAAACTACCGGCGGAAATTTCTTTCGTCGGAAGGGAAACTGGTGGTGGAAAATTTTCTCACGACAGAAAACTGATGAAAATTTTCTCGTGGCGGGAACTACTGGCGGAAATTTCTTTCGTGGCGGAAACCTGATGGAAATGTCCTCGTGGAAACTGCTGGCGGAAACTTCTTTGTGGAATACTGTTGGTGGAAATTTTCTCACGACAGAAAACTGAAGTTTTCTCATGGCAGAAACCACAGGCGGAAATTTCTTTCACGGGAAGCTTGGCGGAAAACTTTTCTAACAGAAATCATTGGTGGAATGTTTTCTAACGGAATCCATCGGTGGAAATTGCTCGTGGCAGAAACCTGATGGAAATCTTCTCATAGCAGAAACCACCGGCGGAAACTTCTTTCATGGAAAACTGTTTTGCGATCTTCGTACATAGCTGGCTAGCCAGAAATGCGCCAAAAATTTTCCGCGCCTGAGGCGCAGGTATTTTGGCTATCAATCTCTGGCTAGTATCTTTTCCGTAATGGGGCTACCGCATTATTTGCTCATTCTGTTCACAGTGTTCCACCGTGGCAGGCAATGCAGGGGCGTTGTGCAGGACGAAAACCTGATGCAGCCGGTAAACAACCAACGTGTTTCCGTCCATCTGTTTAGCTGTAAGTGCGACCGTCAAAATTTCCGCGCCTGCGGCGCAGGTTTAGTTGGCATGTCAGCCAATCTAGTTGTGACGAGCCACCCTACCGCCCATCTGCTTTGATCCGTAAGTGCGACCGTTAGCGCGCCTGCGGCGCAGGGCTCCTTAAGAAACACAAACCACAAGAAGAGTTGCTGGGTCGGTGTTTCGGAGTTTAACGCCACCAGCCGTTCAATCGTGCACCAGAGGCGGCACAGCCAAAAGGTGGCTCACCACCACAAAATGTATCGCTGCGCGGACATGTCTCCCCCCACCAGAAGCGTCAACACAGCCTATGCTTCGATTGCGGGACAATAAAGCTCGGGGATAATACTGCCTGTTTTCCCCGTTTAAGAATTATAGCAGAGTCTGGCGAAGTGTTCACAAGTTGTCACTGCACGCAGCACGTTCTTGCTCGCGTATTATCACGCATTTCTCTGTGAAAAGCATGACGTGTGCGATTGGCTTCAGCAGAAGCTGATGCAGCGCTCGACGAAGGCGGCAACACAATGATGTCATCGTGTTGGCCTGGGAGCAAGAACTTTGGAAGACACGAAGTGGAATGACGACACTCCAATATTGAAACAATATCCGCTGAGAGGATTCAAGAACTTGAGGCTCGTAATCCCACACGCGCGACATCCTCGGCAAAAAAGCATTTCAAAAAAGACATGGGACGAAGCGCTTGGCCACGCAAAGATGTACCACACACCCAGTGAAAAAGCAGCACTTCTGGATAGGCGGCACGCAACGCGGAACCCTCTCCCAACAGAGGTCCGGTGGAACAGTGTCGTAGACACCATTGCGAGCATGATCGACCTAAAGAGCACATTGACTCTGGAGGTAGACAGACAAAGGCAGCCGCCTTAAAGCCATTCCAGTTCATCCTTGAGATTGTCCGCCCGGGCGACGGATAAGCTGCAGGCCAATGGTGCTGGAATTGCCACAAGCTGGACACCCCCTATGCAGAAGGTCGTTTCCATCGCGTACGCTCTGGGCTAGACCGAAGACGGCCTGCATCGGGTTCACGCAAGAACGCCAAACTCGCAAGAAGCGCCCAAAATACTATCAACCTTTTCGAAAGGTTGCCCACAAACCTGACGCGGCTGTTTGCACCAAGTGCTGGGCAGTTTCCAGACAGGAGTCGCCACGAGAAAAGGCTTGGTCGCATTGAGTACCAAGCTCGCGACTTCTCTGCCACGCCTGCAGGACGTGGACAGTACGAGGTAAAGGAAGCGAAAAGCGGACAAAAACAGAGGGTGCGCGTTGAACAAGAGCACCTTGTACAAGTGCATCTGTTCGGGTCAATACGTGTCGCTGCTTCGTGCGTTGACATAGTATGTGGGTGTGTGTGCGGACAGCGAAAGGTCACCTGCGATGAAATCAACAACTTCTGCATTGAACTTGAAGTTGAAGCTTCGCTGTCCCGTAACTCTTTTGTTAAATTTGAACGTTTCCAGAGGACTATGCAACGGCAAGTGTTCAAGATTTATTCTCGACCCCAGACATACATCGAGACACGGGAGTTCGAGTCGAGGGGAGTGAACAGACACGCCGGGCACCTCTTACCTCAGCAAGCAACGGCACGGACGTCCCCCGGCGGAAGGTATCGGGCAAACACACAGCAGTAGAAAGTGTCCTATCCACTGGGAAAGCAGTAGAAAGTGTCCCATCCAGCGTGCGTACATGCGTGCACTAGGTGTCCAGCCCGCTGCCGACACGCAGAAGAACGGGCCAATGCGCAGTCGATGGCGGCTGAAAGCCCCCCTTGCTGTTGCACTATGGTACCGGTCAAAGTCTCCACTGCCAGGACGGGCTGACGCCTCTTTGTGCAACTTCAGTACATTGCATTTTTCGAGGAACCTACCCAGTCGCACGTAAAACGAACCTCCGAGGGGTCTTTCGGCGACCTTCGTCTACTGCACGGTTGAAGACAACTGAAAGCCCCCCTTGCTCCTACTGTTTAGGCAACTTTGGTACGAACTGAATCGGGCTTGATGCCGACTCCTCTCGCAGTCGGTCTCCAACCACCACCCGAGGGTGCGCAAACAATCGCGCGTGTTCGCATGGGCGAAGACTGGCAAAGAATGAAACGAGAACCTTATGTGGTGCGACTTCAGGCCAAAAAGGCGAAGAGAGCAGAGGGAACAGCTAGAGAGCGATGGACAGGCGCAGCGCCGAAGCAACCTGGACGGTGGGTAAGCAAGAATGCGAGCGGTTGTGTGAGGAAGATAAGAGGCCCTGTACCATAGTATGTCATGAGTCACTATGAATCTTCTAAGACTAGCGTTTTGGACGACAAATATTACGGTATACCGCCGCCCAAAAAAAGCACACGACACCCGCAAACCCAGGGTGTCTGCATGAGGCGGCCCACGGCTGCCGGGTAGGGGTGGACCACGCAGGGCGTGGCAACGGGTAACGGGGGGAGTTCGAGCCCCGGGGCCCGTGGGTCGTGAGATCCACTTCCCGGGTTCTCTCGGTCGTAGCTAGCCCAGACCAGAGGTTTCGGAAATCCGGCAAGACGCAACTGTGAAACCGTGGGGGCTTGGCCGGTGCCAAGGCTCAGCCCCGCGGGGCTGGGGGGAAGTAGTAGAAAGTGCCTATCCACTGGTACAGCAGCAGAAGGTGTCATATCCACTGGGGAAGCAGTAGGAAGTGTCATATCCACGGGGAAAGCAGTAGAAAGTGCCCTATCCACTGGTATAGCTGTAGAAGGTGTCATATCCACTGGGAAAGCAGTAGAAAGTGTCCTATCCACTGGTATAGCAGTAGAAAGTGTCCAATCCACGGGGAAAGCAGTAGAAAGTGTCCCATCCACTGGAACACCAGAGGACACTTTACACTTTCTACTGCTTTCCCAGTAGATCCATTCCCAGCCTTTCACACGGATGACAGGCACCTTGGCACTCCCGGTTTACCCCGCACCGTACTACCTGACGCAACCTGCGAGATATTCTGTCGGGCTGCCACCTGTGACGAACGGATGGTTTCTTCTGTCTGGAACGGACGTGAAACTGTCAACTCGTTGGGGAGGAAGGGATCTTAGTTCATGTTCAGGCAGAATTCTGCCTCGGGGGGCAGGGGGGGAGTCATAGTTTAATGTTCAGACGGTCTCTCATGCATGTTTAATGCCGGCATCAAGCCTTCTTGGGAGAAGGCTTAGAGAAAACGAGGGAAAATACTCGACGTAGCTGCTTCGACTCCGAATGGAAGGGAGGAAATATAGAGGTAGAGGGGCAAAATACAATACAAACACAATCTGATTTGTTCTTCGCTTACACCACGGGGCATCACCGCCTTCTCACACAGGACTTTGACCTGTTGTGTTTGTGTGATTTGTCGTGTAGGGGTAGACCCGCATGACCTCACGTCCGTTCAACACGTGGTTCGGTAGTTACAGCACTTGGGATCCCTTCTGTTCTTTGTCAGGCAGCATCGTCGAGTATTTCCTTTCAAGCTGGCGCTTATGTAAAACATTTCCGGAGTCGGGGCTTGCACTGATTAACGAAAGAGCGGACGATCAGCATCAACTGACCGAAGGTCATGGAAATCATAAGACAAATGTTTCTTGTTTTCGCGTGTACAGGGTATAAACCTCTGGGGGGGTTTCCTGTATTGGCGCTTTTTCGTTGGCTTCGTTTTCTTTTTCATGTGCAACCGTTGTTCCGGAGATGTTCCCGTCAGTGCAAATGTACTTTACGTAACTATGAAGAAAACAAAGGAGGGGAGTGCATGACTCCTTCTGTTGGAAATGGAACGATGAAGGGCTGGCCCTCTGTCTTTTTCCGCCGCGGGTTGTGCGCACCGCGTTCTTCTTCTCGGTATTCGCTCGTGGTCATCAGACCAACCCAAAGTGAGCTCATCAGCCTGGCATCAGAGGGCCCTGGTCCTGCGGACACGACGTTTGAGTTCGCTGCTATCATTCCTTCGTTGGCTATAGAAAAGAGGAGTCGGGTACGGGTTGTGGCTCACAATCAACCGCCACGGGTGCTACTTTCAGGAAGTATTGGGTAACAGTATGAGCAATCAGTTAAAAGACTCAAGGCGCCCGCCCTACCCGCGACTCCGTCTTGATAGAACGCACCGGCTAGTCTTCTTTTACGGGTGGCAATCTGCGCAGAGCACCGTGGTGAGAAAATGGAAGAGTAAATAATTGGGAAATGGCCTTCGACGAATCCTCGCTCAGGGACATGGGCGTCTGCAACCAGCTGAGTACTACACCGGAGCGAAAGAGCCGACGCAGCAACTGCGTGCCCCTTACCTGGTGTAAAGAAGCCCACCGGTGCGCCTGTGGGGTTGCCAAAAACGGTGCAGACCAACACGCGTGACCGATTCTCCAGCGGTTTTCCGACAACCTAGATAAGTCTCTGGTCTGGCAAGGGAAATGCAAGGGAAAAAATGCTTTCCCTTGCGCAGTGGTGCATCGTCGTCAGGCCCCGGACAGAACAGGGTAGATAGTCAGCGTCCAGCATTAGAGCTTCCTACAGGCAAGATCTTCGCAAAAGAAAGCTTCTACTTGAGCAGTGATTCATCGTCAGCTTCCTGGGCTTGTCGGTCTCAGGGGGATGGCGGCTGCATGATCTTCGCAAGGCAGGATACCTTTTTCACTTGAGCAGTGGTACATCTTCGGGAGAGACGGGCATCACACGGAGCAGACAATCAGCCCCAGATTTCAGATTGCTTCCTACGGGCTCGTCGGTCTCAGGGGGATGGCGTCTGCAAGATCTTCGCAAGGCAGGATACCTTCACTTGAGCAGTGGTGCATCGCCAGACCAGAGGGTCAACAGAGCAGACAATCAGCCCCCGATTCCAGATTGCTTCCTATGGGCTCGTCGGTCTCAAGGGGATGGCGTCTGCAAGATCTTCGCAAGGCAGGATGCTTTCGCTCGAACAGCGGTGCACGGTCGGGCGAAGCGACTCGGGCAGGGGCTCCGATAGCAAAGCCGGGAACAAGCCGATGTCGGTGCGGTCGTGGTCGTTGTACACGCGCGACCCACACTCGGTGCAGAAGGCGCGGGCCACCGGCGAGCCCTTCTTCCGGAAGGTTTTGACGTGCTCCTCGCCCGAGGTGATTCGGAACGCGCCGCCGTCGCGGCACACGTATATCACCTGGCACAGCGGGGCCGCGTGCGCCGCTCTGCAGCTCTCGCAGTGGCAGTAGGCGGACTGCACGATCGGCTTCGAGGTGTCGTACTCAAATTCCACCCTCCCGCAGTAGCACCGCCCGTGCATGATGGCTCCTCCAGCCATTTCCTTCTTCGTTACAGTGCGATTTGTGGATCGGAGAAGGTCGGTCCGCGGAGGCTTTGGGTAGGATGGGGGGCTTGAGGGGAACTGAAAAGGAGTACGGGTGTTGCAATTGTTTTCGAGATGAGTCCCATTGTGCGCGCTATCTGCCTTGGCTTGCCGGCCGATTAATTTCGAAGCGGTCACATTCTAGGTTTTTTTGTCCACGAGAGGTTGCTGGTGGACCGTGATACTTCGAGGTAGGCATGCAAAGAATCTGCAAGCGATAGACAGATCGGCAGATGATGCGATGCCGTTCGCGGATTGGGTGGATCGGATTTCTTGCCTACTTTGCAGGAAATGGACTTTTCTCGGCCTCGACCTTATCCACCCCCGAAGGAAGCCGGTAGTGGCGAGAGATGCCTCGCTGCTCTCTGTCATGGCCTGGCCGCCAACATATGCAAAGAATACGCGTCTCCCCGACTGCGGGACGGATTCACACGTTTTGCTTCACTGCACGACGTATTAAGGCCAACTTAAGCCGTTCTGCCAGCTATGAAATTGCTTGAGAATCATTCATCGGCGCGTTCAGCAGGTGGATTGTTTTACTTTCATGGCCGCATTGCCAGCTCGACTGACCACGACTCCCTTATTGCAGGGTGATTCCCCATTATGCTATTAAAGTTTGCTAATTTCCCCATTATGCTATTAAAGTGGTGCTAATTTCCCCATTATGCTATTAAAGCTGCTAATTTCTCCATTATGCTATTAAAGCGGTGCTAATTTCCCCATTATGCTATTAAAGTTTGCTAATTTCCCCATTATGCCATTAAAACATTTTTTTGGGTTCCCAAAACGGCGGGTTTCCACCCGTTTTCCACAGTTTCCCGCGGCCTGTTCCACGAACATGTCCAACCTTTTCGGGAATGGCTTCCCGCAAACCCTTGTTACGTATGTGAGGATACGTCTAATAGCTTGCTGGTCATGAAATCTTCAGTACACTCCTTCAGGCAGTGTGGCTCCTGCGCCAGCCGCGCCAGGCCGCGCCAGAAAACCCTGTTTTCTGGCGCGTTTGGCGCGTTTGGCGCGATTGGCGCGCCCTTAGTGTTTTCACCAGGAATTGACAACTTTTTCATTTTGGGTTCATCATTTGTCCATTTTCTCGGCGATCCCGGCGTGCGTTCCGACAAATTTTTTGTTCGATGAGAAGATCGATGACGAAATCTTCCAGAAAACCTGTTCTCAGGGGGTGTCCACCTATGCTGGTGCCTTCCCACACCCCCTGTTCTTCCAGAGCCACTGAAAAACAAGCTTTTTGCAGGGGATCGATCCCTGCAAGCAGCCTTTTTGGACCGTTTTGGACGTGTTCGCCATGGTAATCCATGGTACCCTGCGGCAATGCAAGGCCGACGAACCACAGGGATCCACTTACGGTTCCGGGTCTATTTGGCACCGTTCTCTTCATCCGAGAAAAAAGCGAGCAAAAAGTCGTCGGGAAAAAGTTGCTACGTGGACCAGCGGGAAATTGTAATCAACCTGGGGACGATTCCTGTCCTTCCCGTGGTAAACCTGCCGCCCGGTGCTCTGCATCTTATGAGGAGTCACGAACCACACACATACTTATGGGTCCCCGAGTCTATTTTGAACCGTTCTCTTCATCGGAGCTGAGGGCGAGCAAAACGTCGTTGAAAAAGATCCGTTGCGTGGACCAGCGGGAAAATATCACCACAACTTTTGCCCAAACCAGATTCCACTGTTTGTGCATCGAAAAATGGCCCGGGAAAATTATCAATTCCCCCGAGGTACTCTTTTTGCCCCGCGCATGTGACGAGGGAGCCTAAATTTCCTTGGGACTACAGGGTGCGCCAAACGCGCCGCGCCGCGCCAAACGCGCCAGGCTTGGCGCGCTTGGCGCGCGCCACGCCACGCCAAACGCGCCAGGCCCCAGGAGCCACACTGCTTCAGGAGTCCTTGGTTGGTCCAAGACATGCAGCATGGCCGACGGGAACACGTTCAAACCCGAAGTGCCCGCCCTGGCACTTCGGGTTTGACCCGGCGCCCATCATGGCCACCGCAGCGGCATTCCACTGTATCTGAATCCACAACTGTGACAACACAAAACTGGGCTCATGAAATGATGAAAAGCCTCATCAAATTTCCAAATGAGTACCACAAAGGTCCACGCTGCAGTGCAGCCTACAGTATGGAAGCGTTGCTTTGCTACAGTGCAGCTGAGACAGTGAGAGCTTAGCTTCGGTGCAGCTGTCTTTAGTCTGCTCCAACTTAGTCTGGTGTCAGATCACCAGCTGAGCTGTCAGTGCGAACCCTGCTGACCCCTTTTGGTGAACATGCTGATTGTTTCCCGCGGACCAGCACAGTGCCAAGACGCTGTGAGTCGGAGTCACAGTGTGACTTGCAAAGTTAACTGTCCGGTGGAAATAAGCCGTTTTCTCGAAACAATCTACTGACAGTAGGCTAAGTAGCGCCGTCGAATCGATTTCATCAAACGACTGCTCGCGTTAGGCACGGATAGAAAGTGCATTGTCATTATCTTCCTCGAAAATGGACAAAACTACTCACAAAAAGTCTTGACCAGACTACCTGTGCTGTACTACGACCGCCAGTAGCCCAGTCGCAGAATGGGGAAATTAGCAAACTTTAATAGCATAATGGGGAAATTATCAACTTTAATAGCATAATGGGGAAATTAGCAAAAAACCCCCCAGAATGGGGAAATTAGCAACTTTAATAGCATAATGGGGAAATTAGCAAACTTTAATAGCATGATGGGGAATGTCCCCTTATTGCATGTGTTTGGCAGAGCGGAAGAGGGAACAGAAAGTGTCGAAAACAAAGCAACGGCTTCTAACCTGGTCCCACGTCGAAAGACATGGAGAGAAGGACCAATTCTACTTTCTGCCCGCAACGCTAAGCTGCTGGGGAGAACCAACTCTAGCGTTCTTTTCACGAATTTGCTTTCAAAAAAAGGTAGGAAGAGGAACGTTTCCGGAGTTCGAGTTTTGCGCTGAAAGTCAATACAGCGAGGAGAGGATCAGCATCGCTCAACCTGCTACGGACGGTGCGCCTGCAGGGTGAAGACACGTCGAAAAGGATCAACGTTTGTCGCTGTGAACAGAAGTGCCACGATGCCTGTTTTTTCAACGAACCCCAAAGTTGCCAGCAACTTTTTTTAATTGAGGGTCGCTTTGCCCTCTCACAGTGCAGCCGTTGTTCCGGAAACGCTTCCCTTCAGTACAACAGCAACTGCTAATCGAAAAGAAGAAATCTACGAACGATCTACCTGCCGGCCAAAGCCGGCAGTGTGGGAGGGGGGGGAATCTTAGTTACTGTTTCGACAGACCACTGCCTCTCATGCACGGTTGATGCTAGCATCAAGTTTTCTTTCTACAAAAAAAGAAATGGAGATAGAGAAAAACCTCTCGCAAATTGCAAGAGTAAAAACTGGTCTGCCAGCGTAATGGTTTACTCGGAGACACCGCGGCACACAACGCGGCCGTGCCTCGCTATGGGACGAGGGAGAACTGCAAGAGGACGGTTTGCTCGGAAGCCCTGCCACACACAACACGGCTAGGAGCTTCGCTACAGGCAACGGGGGCAAACCGCGGGAGGATAGGTCTTTCGCTCTGAAGGTCGTCAGGTAGCGCTGTGACGGCCCGAACCGTGTCAGCAACAGCTAGAGGCATGGTGAAAGCTAGAGACAAGTGCATTCACGATGCACACCACAACGACATCCTTGTGAAAGCTCGTGCCGACCTCGTCGCAGAAGTGCAGAGTGCAAGGATGCTTGGCTCGGAAACACTGCAATACACAGCGCGGCTGTCGCAAAGAGGAAACGTCTGCCGCCTGCTGTACGTGCGATACAACCCGGCTAGATGAGCCTCGCTATGGGCCGCGGCGGCGACCTGCAAGCGGAAAGGTCCGCCACCGACAGCGCGGCATCGGCGGGGCTGAGCGTCGCTGCCCGCCGCTGCGGCTGCCGCTGGAGGACGGGCGCCGGGGCTGCGTCTTCGACGGTTTCGGCTATGTTGCTCGAGATCAGCGTGCGCATCGCGGTCGATATCAGCCGGTCCGCCGGCCGCATGTCCGGGACGCACGACAGCAGCGTCAACGGCGAGGCGTTCGCGCCCCCCGCCTTGCCCCGCCCCGCGCCCGCAGCCTCCCCGGGCATCCACCCCGAAAGGTCCCAGCCCCCGCCCGCCGCCTTTGCCCCGCCGGCGAACCCGTGCCCGGACGCCCCCGACGGCTGCCACCCGGCAACCTGCCAGCTGGGAAGCCCGCCGCTGCCTTCCGGCAAGGTCCCGGGCGGCTGCGCGGGGTTGCCGCGTGACTTCTCCCGCCCGTGACCACCCGCCCCTGCCGGCACCGGGGCCCGCGGGGGAGGTCTGCACGGGCGTGGGGGCGGGTTGGCGGGCGGGGAGGAGCCCGACGAGCCCGGCTGCGGCGACTTGCCGCCCAGCGGGTTTCCGCCGGCGCTGGGAAACGGCGAAGAGCACCGTGACGAGTCGCGCGTCGACGGCGAGCGGAACAGCGCCTTCGCGGTGCACGTCAGCTCGTTGTCGCTGGGGGCGGCGCCGGCGCGCCAGGCGGGGTCGCGGGCGTCGCGAGGCGACGACCCGCAGTGCGACGGGGCCGACTTGTCCGCCCGGCTGCTCGTCAGCTTCTGCGCGAGGCCGCCCGTCGTGTCCATGGCAGCCGCGTGGCTCGTAAAGTCGCAGAGAACGGAAGGCTGGGCCAAAGCTTCGTACGCCCCCGAACCATCCTGCTTCGCCTCCGCTGCAAACCCCCCTTCGGCGTCTCGGTCGCAGGCGCCTCTCTGACGGGTGTTCTGGTGCCCTGTTGCTGCCGGAGCACCCGCCTCGGCTCTACGCTTTGCCGTTCCCACTCCCTCCGTGCCTGCGTAACCGTTCGCGTTGACTCTCGGCGCTTCCGGTTGCGAAGTTTGCTCCTCCTTTGAAGCTCGCTGCCGCAGACCCTCGAAGCACACCCCAGATTGCACGAATCCGTGCGCGTCCCCGCGCCAGCGCTCCGTCTCCGTGTGTTCCAGCAATAGCCGCGGGCCCGCGTCGTTGCCGTCCGCTGGCTCGGCCATCCACCTCTCGTGTGCCGCGTGCGCCCCTTTCGCCGCGCCGCCGCAGCGAGCGAAACGGGTGTCCTTTCCCCCGAGCCCCGGCCGGTTGGCCCCCCCCTGCGCCTCTTGCTCGGAGGCGAGCGATGCGACCTCGCGCCGCTGCGCGTCCGCCCGCTTTTCGCGCAGGTCCCGCAGGCTCCGCAGCCGGGCGTACGCGGCCCCCTCGAGACCGCACTCCGGGTCCGCTGCGGGGTGCTTCCCCAGGGCCCCGGGCGGGCGACCGACGGGGATCAGCTGCACGCAACTCGCCGGGGCGAAGAGGGGCTTGGAGTGCTGCAGGGACAGCAGCAGCTGGGGGTGGTGGTTTGCGTTCGTGAGAGACGCGGGGGAAACGTCGAAAGTGGTGGACGTCGGGGACAGAACTTCGTTCGCCGGGCCCTGGTTGGTCGTCGGCGGCGCCGCGGCGTGCCGGGTGTGATGACGCGCGTCCGGGTTGCTCACCACCGTCAGAACCCCGCTGGATTCCGCGCTGTGGAACTGCGGCGGCGTGCGCTCCTCCGGTGACCAGCTGCGGCCCGCCCCACGCACCGACGCCGCGGGCGGGAGCGTCTCGGGCGTGCCCGCCGCGGGGCTCGCTGCGGCCTGCGCCGCCTCGCAACTCGCGGTGGCCACGGAGTTCGGCGGCGCCGCCGGCGCCGCTTTGCTCGCGGACCGTTCGCGGCTGCGCGGCTCCGATTCCGCGCCGGCCCGGCGGTGCGGCGTCGGGGGGGTGCCCCCGGCGGGTGTCGCGGGGGCCTCGCGCAAGGGCGCCCTCCGCTTGCTGCTGGGCGGGCAAGAGCCTCGGGCGGACGGCGACGCCTGGCACGGCGTGCGGTGCGGAGACGCCGGGCTGGCGGGGTGCTCGCCGTGCTCGGTCGGGTCCCCTGCAGAAAACGCCGTCGGGTCGGCTCCCGAACCTGCGGGGGCCCTGCGGAGAGCGTCTGCGCGAGGTCGCTCATAGTGTGCAACTTCTCGGTGGTCAACCTCACAGTGTGCACCCTTATTGTGTCCCACCTCTCGGTGTGCAACCTCATTGTGTGCAACCTCTGGGTGTGCAACCTCTCGGTGTTCAACCTCACAGTGTGCACCCTCGTAGTGTCCCACCTCTTGGTGTGCAACCTCATAGTGTGCAATCTCTCGGTGCTCAACCTCACAGTGTGCACCCTCGTAGTGTCCCACCTTATAGTGTGCAACTTCACAGTGTGCAACCTCTCGGTGTGTGTGGGACGCGTTGTCCCCCCCCCTCGCTTCGCACGCCACGGGGGCCCCGCGGCTTTCCGGAGAGCAGGTGCCCCCTGGCTGCTGCTCGCCGCCGCCCCGGTCGCTCCTGCGGGGCGGCGTCTCGGGTTTCGGCCTTCTCCCCCGCTCTTTCCCGCTCGGTCTCTCCTCCGGGCACGCCGGCAGTCCGAAAACAGCCGCCTCCGGCGCTTCGGGCGCGGGCGCATCGAGCGGGGATGCAAGATACGCGGGCTGGGTATCCAGCTCCCGCGTCTTCGGCGTGCGTTGCCCCGCTGCAGCGGCCAGCCCCCCCGGGGACGACGCCGGGGGGTGCGCGTCCGGACGCAGCGGGCGGTATTCCCGACCCAAAGGGGAAGCTTGGTACGCGGAGGGGTGGTGCTCAGTTTCCCTTGGTTTCGGCGTGCGCGCTTCGAGCCCCGGGGATACCTGCCGCGGCTGGCTCCCTTCCTCGAGCGCAGTCGAGCAGTCGCCGTCTACGTTACGCAGGGAGCTGACCGTCTCGTCCTCGACGGCCATCTCCCTGCGTAAAAACACCGAGTTGCGCTCGTCCATGAGCCCGCACACGTCGCGCAGCAGCGCCGGGTGCCGCAGCTCTATGAAGAAGTCCGACGCCTCGTCACCCCCCAAGCTGGTCCGCCGCGACGAGACCTCGGTCGCCTGCGCTCCGGCGCAGAACACAGGCTCCCCCCCGTCGGGAAGGGACTCCTGCTCGTAACCGGGCTGCCCGTAACCGTGCCTCGAACGCCTGGAGCCGCGTGCCGCCGGGGCTTGCTGCATCTCAGCGGAAAACACGGGCTGGTCTGCCAGCGCCGACCGGTCGTCTCTCGACCTGGAGACCACCGGCGCTGAATATTGGTTGTCCCGCGAGGTTTGGCGGCGCCGCGTCTCCGGAGAACGTCCGGGCCTTCCCTCAGACGCCACCTCTCGACTCTCTTGCGTCGATTTCTCGTCTCTCGAACGCCTGGGTGCCGCGGTTGAGTAGCGGCGCTGCGTCTCCGCCGATTCCTCGTTTCTCGAACGCCTGGAGTAGTGGCGCTGCGTCTCCGCAGAAAGTCCATTCCCTTGCGCCGATCCTTCGTCCCTTGAAGAACGCCTCGGCGCGGTTGAGTAGGGGCGCTGCGTCTCCGCAGAAGGTCCGTTCCTTTGCGCCGATTCCTCGTCCCTCGAACGCCTGGTTGCCCCGGTCGAGTCCCTCGAGTGCTGGTTACCCGGCGAGGTGCCGGCGCGCGGCGCTCCCGGAGAGCGCCCAGTCCAACTCCCCCGCGGCGATCCTTTGCCCTTTGCCAGTCCGGGCACCACGTCCGAGCACGGATTGCCCCGCGTGGGCGTGGCTGCCGCCGGGCGCTGCGCGCGGGGCGCGGCGGGGACCGTCCGGTCGAACGGCGGCTCCTCGCTGCACGCCGCGCCGTCGCGCCGGGCGAGGGCGAGCGCGGCCTCGAGCTGCTCGAAGCACGAGGTCTGCGGGTCGTCCGCCGGCTGCAGCGTCGACTCGTCGCCGAACACGGCGGAGACCGACGGGAGCGACCACTTCGCGGTTTCGTCGTGCCGGGGCGCCGCCGGCTTCCGGCTGCGGGCGGGCGAAGCCCGGGCTGCGGCTCCACGGGTTGCCACCGAGTCCTCCGGCGTGGTTTGCAGGTGGGACTCGTGGAGGCTCGTCGACGACCCGGCCGACGAGAGGTCCCCGGAGACGGAGATCACCGCGGTTCTCGACCGATTCGAGCAGCCGCCAGACGGCGCGTGGGCGGCAAGTCCAGACACGTTCACTTCCACCCAAACCGAGGCGTCTCCCTCCTCCGCGGACGACGCCCGGCTGTACGGGTGGCTTAACTCCGTGCGGTCTCGCCCGCCTCGTTCTCCTTCTGAATCGCTGAAGCCGCCGCCGTTCACGGGCGGGTCCCTTGTCTCGTCCCGCGTCCGGAGCGCCTCCATCCGCAGCTGGCTGTCAAGGTTTCCCCCTCGTTCTCCTTCCGAACCGACGGAGTCCCCACTGCTGAGGCATACCCCTACCGCCTCCGCGCGGCCGTTGGGCGGGGAGTCTCCTGCTTCAGACCCGCCGCGTGGAGGCTGCGCCGCGGTTCGGCTGTCGCGCGGCGCTCGGTGGCCGGGGGCGGGGCCTGCGGGGCGGCCGGTCTCAAGGCGACCGGATTTCTTTCGAGGAGCGGCTCCTGCTTCGAACCCGCCTTGCGGCCTGTCGCACGGTGCTGCGTAGTGGTAGCCGGCACTTGCGGAGTGTCCTGTCTCCAGGCGACGAGGGGCTTCTGGTTCCCACCCGCAGGCGCCCTTGGCCTCGGCTCCCTGCGGCCGGCTGTCGCGCGGCGCTCCGTAGTGGGAGCCGGAACTTGCGGGGTGTCCTGTCTCCTTGCGACCGGGGTTTTTTCGAGGAGAACCCTCGGCCTCGGCTCCCTGCGGCCGGCTGTCGCACGGCTCTCCGTGGTAGGCGGAACTTGCGGGGTGTCCTGTCTCCAGGCGACCGGGGTTTTTGCGAGGAGGGGCATCTGCTTCCAACCCGCAAGCACCCCTGGCCTCGGCTCCCTGCGGCCGGCTGTCGCACGGCTTTCCGTGGTAGGAACGTGCGGGGTGCCGCCCTGTGTCCAGGCGACCGGGTTTTTTTCGAGGAGGGGTCTGCGGTTCCAAATCGCGGGCATCCCGGGCCGCGCCCGCTTCCGTCTGGTCGTCGTGCGGCGGCGCTCCGCGGCCGGTCTCCTCCAGGCGTCCGGTTTCGGGCGTTTCTGCCGCTTCGAACCCGCGGCGCAGCCGCCGGGCTTCTTTTTCGGAAGCCTCGCGTTGCCGCCGGCCTCTGTGCCCTGAAGCCTCGGCCGGCCCCTTGGCGGAGAGCCCTTCTCCCGTCGCGGCGTCGTCGGAAGGAGGACTCGCCGCCGCTGGTTGCAGCGGGAGGCAAACCGACAACGACGGAGCGACCGTGGAAGGCAGCCCGAACGTCGGCAGCGAAACGTGGTGCTGCTGCTGCTGCTGCTGCTGGTTGGACTGCTGCTGCTGCTGGTGTTGCTGCTGCTGCTGCTGGTGTTGCTGCTGCTGCTGGTGTTGCTGCTGCTGCTGGTGTTGCTGCTGCTGGTGTTGCTGCTGCTGGTGGTGCTGCTGCTGCTGCTGCTGGTTGGACTGCTGCTGCTGCTGGTGTTGCTGCTGCTGCTGGTGTTGCTGCTGCTGGTGGTGCTGCTGCTGCTGCTGCTGGTTGGACTGCTGCTGCTGCTGGTGTTGCTGCTGCTGCTGGTGTTGCTGCTGCTGGTGGTGCTGCTGCTGCTGGTGGTGCTGCTGCTGCTGCTGCTGATGCGGCTGGTTGTGGCGCCGGTTGGTGGATGCGTCTCGGTTGGCCTTCGAGCTCGCGCAGGGCGACGTCGCCGACTTGGACGGAGGGGGCGCGAGGTTGCTGCCGTCCAGCTCGTCCTCCGCGTCTTCGTCGCCCCCGCGAAACCCGGCGATCGGCGGCGTTTTGTCGGCGGCCTCCAACTGCCCGTTCCACGAGAACGACTCGGTCCCGGTCGTGTCGCTCCCCACCTCCGACGCCACGACCCCCGCGCGAGCCGGCGCCCGGAGGATCCGGACACCTCCGGACGCTTGCAGCAGCCCGGCTCCGCTGGGCGACTCTTCGTCCCGATACACACAATCCGGGGCCGCGGGCTTGCCCGCTTGATGTCCGGCGAGACCGGAACGCGGGGCAACGCCGGCATGCGAACCTTGCCGCTGCGGGTGCAAGCTCTGGACCCCCCCGGGCGCTTGCAAGAGCTGCGCGGCTCTGCCGGGCGGCTCTTCGTCCCGATACACACAATCCGGGGCCGCGGGCTTGCCCGCTTGATGCCCGGCGAGACCGGAACGCGGTGCAACACCGGCATGCGAACTTTGCCGCTGCGGGTGCAAGCTCTGGACACCCCCGGGCGCTCGCGGCCCATCCCCGCCGGGCAGCCCTTCTTCTTGATCGATGCCTGGCGCCGCCGCGGACTTGGCCGCTCGCTCGCACGCGTTCCGCGCGCGTGCTTGATCCCTAGCGGGGATTCCCCCCGCGAGAGCGGAATCCGGGGCGACGCCTGCGCGCGAGCCTTGCCGCTGCGGGTTCGCGGATTGGTCGGTCGTCGCCGCCGCCTCCTGCGAGAGCTCCACCCGGGCGAACTTGTGGCTCGCTCCAGAGCCCCCTGTGAAGTGCAGGCAGAGGTACTTCTCGAGCGCCCGCATCTCCAGCCGGCACTCGCGGGTCAGGCACGGGCCGGTGGCCGAAGGGGCGGGGGGTGTGAGCTGCCAGTTTCGGACGACTCGGAACGAGGCCGAGCCGTGTTGGCTCGCGGATGTGAGCAGAGTGCATTGCTTCGGGCACGTCTTTTCGGATTGGACTGTAAGGGAGACGCGGAGGTACGGCCGGTCCCTGAACGAGTGCTGGTTGCGCGCGATTTCGACGAGGCACCGGGTTTCCTTGACGCCGCCCGTCCACGCCAAGCTCTTGCACTCCTTCCCGACGATGCTCCCGAGGTCGCTGACCAAGACGCCCTCGCAGCCCCTGCCCGTGTAGCTCAGCAGCTTCCGCAGCGCGGCAACCGGCGCCACGCCGCCCACCTCCGGTTTCGCCGGCTTCTTCCCGCCCCCGCTCCACCGCTCCGCCGGCGCATTCGGGTCCAGGCGGGCGAGCGACGCGCCCCCCGCCGCCGCGCGCAGCGTGACTGCTTGGTTCAACCCGCCGACGATGGTCATGGGTAGGGTGGAGTCCGTTTTTTGTGCGGTCGGCGGTATACGTCGCACTGATGTCTGCGCGCCGTTTTTTTTCTTTTTTTTGTTTATTGCGCTCGCGAATTGGCTCCTCGATTAAACGAACCCGACTGTTCAATGGTCTTCACGCGCTTGTCGCATTTCCATCGGTTGTGCGGGGGAGAGAGAGAGAGAGAAGTCCTGGTATGTGTTGTACGGTGTGAAGGAAGAAGTGTGAAAACGGGTTTTTGCCTAGAGGCTTTTCGTGTTATTCTGCAGATGCTTTGAGCTATCTTTGTATCTATGCTAAAGCCTATGTCGAAGAGTAGTAGTATGCGTCGTCTGCCGAAGCAGCCGGAGACAGCAGGGGGAGGTCTTGCTTTACTTTTCTCTTCTTCATGGAGACCCGCCCCCGGCATCCCGACTGTTAAATCACTGTCGAGAAAGTTTGCGCCTATTGTGTTGACCAGGCCCCCACGTAGCCTTATACACAACACGGCTACAACATGAGGATGCAGCCCTGCTTAGGTGTGCACTCAGCCATCAGGCCATTGGCTGCTAAGCACCCCCCGACCGGTCGATTTGCCACTTTTGTGGCCCTCTATTCGCCGGGCGGTGCTGTCAGCACTTGTTCCGCGTACATGATGCTGGCGGTTGGGGGATCGGCGACCGACCGCGACTCAATTAAGGTGGAATGTTGTACGGTATGAAAGAAGAAGAAAAAGAAAAAGGCCGCTCCTGGTCCCCACTGCTTGCAAGGCTTGAGTCGGAGGCAGCACAGTGCTGCAACCCCGTCCGCTCTGCCCTGTGGCTGACCTTCTCGACGAGCTTGTGTTCAGCGCAAGCGCCAAGCCCCAAGGTGCGCCAAGCCTTGATGCTTAGTTGGGGAAATCGGTAGCCACTTGACCCGTAGGCCCGTGGCTCTGCAGTACCGCCGAACACGTGAATCTTGGCTCCCGCGTAGCAGGCTTTCCCTGGTACCAAGTCCTGGGTTGTACGGTGTGAAGGAAGAAGAAGGTTGAAGTATGGCTAAAGATAAAGTGGTGTCACCTGCGGGGGTAATCTCAGGGCCGCCCACGTGATAAGCCGTTAAGCATTGAGTTCTTTTAAGTACATGAACCACATGGATTAGCATGCACTGCCTTGAAAGTCAGGTTATCGGATGACGTCGTCACCTGCCATCGCGTCGTCAAGGTCGAGCATTTGTGGAGCTAGCGGGGTTTGGCTTTCTTGCGATTCCAAAGACTGAGTCGGCGAGTACGAGGGCAGGCAGGAGTGCCCGTTTTCCACTTTCGAGGGCATTGGTGTGCCCATGGTCCCCGGTCGTTTCTGAGAGCTGCTTGCCCTCGGTACCTTCTTCTTCCTTCGATGCACCCCTGAGTCGGGTGTGGTCGCCTTCGTCTTCTTCCGCTTGCGGCCGGCGATCGGGCCTTCCTTCGGGGTGCCGAGCACCCTCTTCTTCAGCGCTGGTCGTTCGCTGGTTCCTGGCGTTGGTGGCGGCCTCTTGGTCGCCCGTCCGGTCGTCGCCGTCTCCTTTTTCGTTGCCGCGAGCGGCGCTCGCGCCGCTCGCTTTCCTACTGGCGTTTCCCGCTGTACACCCACCTGGGTGGGTGAGGAGGGCCTCTTCTTCTTGTTGCGTCCGGGGGTTGACTGGACGTTCGGCTTGTTGGACTGGTGGTGGCCGCGGCTGCAACATGCCGCCGGTCGCCTCTGCGTCAGCGTAGGGAGCCTTTTGCACTCTTGGCAGGTTCCTCTGCCATGCGTGCGGCAGGCATGATGCCCGCTGCGGCAACACGCCGCCGCCGTCTTGCACTCGCCGCACTTCGTCGTGCTGTGCTCTGTGCACACCGCGATCGGCTGCCCATCGTTCGCGTGGTGATGGTGCCGGCAGCACATCTCTACCGTGGGAACGTCCCTTCGGACGAGTGCTCTGCACGCCTCACACTTCCCTTTGTGATGGGTCGCGCACGTGACGAGTGCCTTCTCTATACCGACACCCGGCATATGCACGGGGTCTGGGTGCAGTTGTGGTGGGGCAGGCATAGCCCACCTCGCCGCTCTCCCGATCGTCCAGTCAGGGTACGCCGGGCACTGCGTCCCTACATCGCTTCCTTTCACTTGTTCCTCAAGTATCGTCCCCGTGTGTGCCTCGCGAAAGCGTGGCCTGGGCCGTATACCCGATATCCCCGTGATGCCCATGAACGACAGCGACGTCGTCGGGCACACCCTCTCTCCTCTCATGCAGCTTCCCAGCCCTTGCTGTGCCGCCAGCTTGTCCAACGCGCTCATCATGCAGCGCAGGACGTTTCCCCGTTCTCTCACCCCCTTCGGCGCATTCCCGTGCAGCGGCATGCTGAGGCCCGAGAAGAGTTCAAAGTCGATCGCAAGCTCCAGCATTGACGCCTGCCCGTTCTCGGTCCATTGCAAGCACTGTGGAAGCGGCGACACCGAGGACGAGAAACACGTATTCTGGGACTGCGGAGCGTACTCGCACATACGGCGACGAGAGGCACATGCCGAGCTGATGGCAGCCAACCGGGCCGACTGGCCCAGATGCACGCTGGAACACGGTGTGGTAGTACCCGAGAATGCCCAATTCTCGAGGCGGCTCCAGGAGATGATGGCTGAAATCCTTGCGGAACGGGCAGGGCTCGAAGCACGTGGCTGGGTAGCCAGGAACCCCACGACCCCCTGGTCGAGAGCGAATGCGATGCCTGCCGAGAAATTTGACCACCCCTTCGCGCGGATTGCCCCGGCATGACGTGGGAGCGGAACAAGACCTGGGGACTACCGACGTTTTATGCGTTGGTAGCGTGGCTGTCGGACATGCAGCTGGGCGCCTGCGAGCTCCGGCCTGCCTCATCCGCGACGTGTACTCAGCCGTGTTCACCCCCCCCGCCAACGCTACACGTATAAGCCTCGCGGTGTGCGCGGGACATTCACGCATCCTCCAGAAGGTGTTCGTCCGCTCCAGGTCGGCTCTCTGTATGCCCTCAAATCCCGGCCGCCTCGCCACCAGTCGGGACCACGTCTTCGCCCTCAAGTCCGCCCTAACTTCATGTCCCCTCTTCGAAGGTGCCGAGGCTAACGGGTCATATGTTGCACCATTCCTCAGCGTGCGAGACAGGGGCCCGGGTCCCCATACGTGCCCACACTCCTCCATGCTCCTCATCGCCAGTCCAACTGGCCCCAGGGGTAGGTCCCCCTCGGCGGATAAGCCGTTAAGCATTGAGTTCTTTTAAGTACATGAACCACACGGTTAAGCAGCGGCTGCCGGCTTATCCCGTGACACCTTTTATATGTACGTTATTGAAAGAGTAGCGTTGGCACTCTAAGAAACGGGTCGCCCGCACTGAGGACGGATGCAGCAAATCGTCGCAGAGGTGGGTAACAGTTAGGATGGTATAATGTTCGGTAAAAACTCATCCGCCCAAGAGCTTCACCGAGGTTGTCCCCAGTTTGTTCCCTCCATGGTGTTACAAATTTATACTTCGTTGCTCTCTCGCGCGTTTGGCGCACTCCCCGCTCAATCTTAGCTAACGATCCCGGGGGGGCGCCACTAGGTCCGCGAGGGCTGTTTATATTTACCGTGCAATGAAGGACGTGCAGCGTCTTCCCCACCTGGTCCGTCCCGCTCGGAGAAATAGCAGCGAAGCTCTTTCTCTGTCTGAGGATCAGCTGAGAATACTCCGTGCCTTGGCCTTCATCTTCACCTTCGTCTGGGCCACGATCTTCGCCTACGGAGCTAGTTTCGGGGTGGCTCCCTGGGGGACAGCGGCGGGGTTGTCACGCCTTAGCAGTCCCTGGGCCTCTCCCCTCCCACCTATATGTGTTCTCGCTGTCATCGCTACCGCGCTGACAATTCCGAGAGAGAGAGAGAGAGAGAGAGAGAGAGAGAGAGAGAGAGAGAGAGAGAGAGAGAGAGAGAGAGAGAGAGAGAGAGAGAGAGAGAGAGAGAGAGAGAGGCAGAGCCGAGTTAGAGTGCATGGACGACCTCTCGGGGGAGTTTCCGGTCTCCTCACTTCCGTGCTGCTACGGCGGGCGTAAGTCGCTCCGGAGGCGCGCTGCAGGTTGCGGCTCTGCTGCATTGAGAGGCGGCGCCGGAGTTGGTGCTGCAGTGGGCGCTCTGGCCGGCAGGTGAGTTCGTCTCGCGGGGGATCGCCGCCTGGTAACTCAGGTGACACCACTTTATCTTTAGCCATATATCAACTGTCGTGCGGCAATGAAAAAAGCTGGTGCTGCCCGCCCTACTTATTCTTGCCGTGGAGGTTCAGTTGACGCGGGTTTCACCTGGCTGCTTCACCTCAGACTTTTACTTTGGTGTGAAAGAAACTGCACATCATCAAGAAGTTCTACAGCTACCCACGTTGCGGGTCCTCTTCTTCCTCGCGACTGCGCCGCCTACGGCGGCGGCTAAACGGAAGATATCAGTCGAGCAATATATTTTGGCAATTCGACCGGCCGGTGCGGACCGTGCAAAAAGAGAGAGAGAGAGAGAGAGAGAGAGAGAGAGAGAGAGAGAGAGAGAGAGAGAGAGAAGAGAGAGAGAGAGAGAGAGAGAGAGAGAGAGAGAGAGAGAGAGAGAGAGAGAGAGACGTTAGAGTGCAGGGACCATCTCTCCGGGGAGTTTCCGGTCTCCTCACTTCTCTTCGCACTGCTACGGCGGGCTTAAGTCGCTCCGGAGGCGCGCTGCAGGTTGCGGCTCTGCTACAGTGAGAGGCGGCACCGGAGTTGGTGCTGCAGTGGGCGCTCTGGCCGGCAGGTGAGTTCGTCTCGCGGGGGATCGCCGCCTGGTAACTCAGGTGACACCACTTTATCTTTAGCCATATATCAACTGTCGTGCGGCAATGAAAAAAGCTGGTGCTGCCCGCCCTACTTATTCTTGCCGTGGAGGTTCAGTTGACGCGGGTTTCACCTGGCTGCTTCACCTCAGACTTTTACTTTGGTGTGAAAGAAACTGCACATCATCAAGAAGTTCTACAGCTACCCACGTTGCGGGTCCTCTTCTTCCTCGCGACTGCGCCGCCTACGGCGGCGGCTAAACGGAAGATATCAGTCGAGCAATATATTTTGGCAATTCGACCGGCCGGTGCGGACCGTGCAAAAAGAGAGAGAGAGAGAGAGAGAGAGAGAGAGAGAGAGAGACGTTAGAGTGCAGGGACCATCTCTCCGGGGAGTTTCCGGTCTCCTCACTTCTCTTCGCACTGCTACGGCGGGCGTAAGTCGCTCCGGAGGCGCGCTGCAGGTTGCGGCTCTGCTACAGTGAGTGGCGGCACCGGAGTTGGTGCTGCAGCGGGCGCTCTGGCCGGCGGGCGAGCTCGTCTCGCGGGGGATCGCCGCCTTGTAACGCTGCGGGCCCTCTTCTTCCTCGCGACTGCGCGGCCTACGGCGGCGGCTAACACCTTGATGGGAAACTTCAGCTTCCATTGAGCGAAGGCTACGTCCTGAGGGTACACGGGTTTGGCGTCATTCCAGCTGTCTTTGAAGCAAACTGCTACTATGCCGTTTAACATCGCCTCTGTCCTCCGTCCAGCTGCAAAACGTGAACGGTATGTGAATCCCGGCATTGCCGGCGCACCCAGGCAGCGTAAAGAGCATACACGGAAGATATCAGTCGAGCAATATATTTTGGCAATTCGACCGCCGGTGCGGACCGTGCAAAAAGATCATGATGAACAGCCTGCGGAGTCGTCGGCCTTCCGCACCTCTCGAAAGCTTGCGAAGGAGGCTCTGCAACCAGAGAGAAAGCGAAAAGGTGAAACAGCAAGACTTCTGACCAAGAAACCCTCGCAGAGCAGAGAGCGCTCGCCGGCCGATGGTTAGGACTCGGTCGCGTCCACGCCCCCCTCCCTTGTAGAATGGACGTGAACGTGCGCGCAGCAGGGCGGGCGCACAAAAAAAGGGAAAGCGGAGTAAGTGAGCACGGGAAAAAGCTAGCGAAGGCGAAGGGGGGCGAAGCAGTCTGGTCACTAACCGCGACGCAACTAACGATGGTCGGCAAAACTCCGAGTGTTGGGCAGCGGAGTGTTCTACGTGCTCATATTTTTTGTATAAGCACCCTGCTTTGCAAGAAATACTTGCGAAGGGTGCCAGCTGCAAAAGATCAAAGGAGGTAACTGTGCTGTGACCCACACGAAACACAGGTGAATCTGGGTTCAGTGGCGGGCGTAAGCGTTCAACAAAAAAATGGGGAAACCTGGAGTGACGCCTCGTCCTTCCTCCAGTTTCCTTCTCTTCTTTGACCTTGAACACCTGAAGCCGCTTGCGTGATTTACCTGTTGCACTAGAAGATTTCAATAGTCGCTTGTGACCCATTCTCACCAGTGGGTTTATGACTGACTGCGCAGCGCTCTGTTGCGCGTAGGTAATCAATGTCGCCTCCCGGAAGCCGTCTGCCAGGTATCAGGAGTTCCGGGCTGCAGCAATTTCCACACTCCATCGGCGGGGGCGCCGTCGGTGTTGCTGTCTCCGTCTTAATTATGGGTAAGTGCGCTTGGTTTCAGCCAGAGACCAGTCGTAGAGGCTTCTCATGTTATTCTGCAGACACTTTTAGTCGTGATAGTGTCCACGTCATAGCGGTCAGTCAGAGACTTTCCCACTTGCCGTGGCCCAAAAGGCACCGTGCCCGCGTAGATTGCCACCGAGTTTAATGAGCCGTCTGCAGACCCACTGTCCATCCATTTACTCTGAGACTTGCATGTCACTTCATCCTTGAAACAACCACACTGACACACTGCGGCGTCACGGATCGCGAGACGCGAGCACTTCCCAGTCGTAGTCGTCTGCGGAGCCCAGCGCTTGTATGGGGGAAAGCCGCTCTGCGAAGCGGGCCATCTGCGCCGCGACGCAGCAGCTCGCGTTGCCGAACTCCGAGTCTTCCGCGTACATCATGCACGACTCGCCGGTGCACCGCGCCGCGATGTCCGCCGGGTACAGCGGCAGGTGCGGCAGCAGGAACTCCGCCCGGATCGGCGCGTTCTTGCACGGGCCCCGCGCCAGCAGCACCTCGAACAGGTCCGAGACCGTCGCCGCGAGCCCCGGCGTCTTGTGCAGCGCCACGAAGCACCAGTACAAGTAGTACGCGCGGTCCACCGCGCCGTGGGTGATCAGCCGGTCCAGGCAGTGCCGCGCCGAATCCCGCGGCGCCGGCACCAGCGGGTTGCCGCCCTCTCCCCCGGCGGCTTCCGCCGACTGGGCGCGCTTCGAGAGCCGGGAGACGAGCTCTCGCCGGTTTTTTTCGAGGAGCTGCACCGCGGCGGACCGCCCGCCGGGCTGGCCCAAGAGGTTCTCGCCGGTGACGAACGGGAGAAGGACGTCGAGCGCGTCCGATTGGGGCGTCGCGGCAGCCGCCCAGTGGCACATCACGTTCTTCCCGTTGAAATCGACCGTTCCGAGGTCGACCGCGGAGTCGAGGAGGTGCAACGCACTCCTCTGCAGGGCGCACAGACCCAGGTGGCTTGCGGCGGCGAGGACCGGGTGCAGGCGGCCGTTTGCGTCGGCGTGCAGCTGCGGCAGCGTGTTTTGGACGATTTCCGCGATGTTCGGCAGCCGCAGCGCATCGACGAACGCCTGCGTGTCGGCCATCCGGCAGAGCCGTGCGAGCAGCAGCGGGAGCACCGAGGCGACCAACGCGTCGAGCCGCTCGTCGTAGGTCGGAAACCCGGACAAGACCCGGAGAATATCCGGCAGCAGCCGCTGCAAGACCTGCGCCGCATACCCGTCGAGGTCGTCGACGGTCCTTCTTGCGGTTTCCGGCGTGAAAAACGGGTCTTCCGCCAGCCCGAGCGCCGCCGCATAGTCTCCATCATCATCATCGTCGTCGTCGGAAAACTCCGAGTTCTCGCCGGCTCCGCCGGCGCCGTTGCCGAGGGACAGCAGCTTCAGCAGGCCTTCGAGCAGCGTCGCGGGCGGCGGTTGCGCCCAGCTGTCGTCGAGCCACGCCTGCACTGCCGGTGCGAGCTGCGGTCGGCCGGAGCGCACCGCGACGTCGGTCATGTACGCTACGACCGTGATCCCGGTGAGCAGCCCCGACGGCAGGCTGGCCCGCAGGAACGCCGTCAGATCCCGTGCCGAACACGTGGCCAGCAAATGCTTCAAAATGTTCGTCGCAGCGATCGCCGGAGGCGTTCCAGAGGTTGACTTCTGCGTCGAAGACAGGGGCTGCAAAGAGTGGCTGGTGGTCGCTGCGACGTACAAAGTGCGCGACGCCAGGCGGAGAGCCCGCACGTCCCTCGGAATCAGATAGCTCGCGACTGCGATGATGACGTCGAACGGCAGATTCCGGAGCCCCGGCGTATCCGGGTCGACATCCAGCACGTGCGCGACCGAGCGGCAGTACGTCTTGAACAGCGCTTCCCGGAGAAGCCCAGCCAGGTCGGACGGCGCCACTGCGAACTCATCTGTAAGCGGTTTTTCGCCTTCGACGATGAGTGCGGTGCAGTACTCGACGCGCAGAAGAGGGTTGTTCCGAAGCTCTTCGGTGAGTTCGGGGGTGGGCGGCTGGTCGGACCGCCCGGACAACAGCACGCCGGCCTTCGCGCGGGCTGCGACGCGCTGCTGGCGCAGGTCCTTTTCCTTCTTCTGAGCATACGTTTGCTTGCGCAGCTGGCCCCACTTCGAGAAGTCCGCGCTGAGCATTCAAAAAAACACACCACCCCTCTCCCCTCCTCTTCTCCCTCTCCACCCTCCCAAAGAGCCTTTCTTTCCAACGCCTGCCAGGGGAGTTTGTCGCTGTTCGGCTGACTTTTTAGGGGGATCGTTGTTGTTGGTGCTGGTTTTGTGGGATGAAGTAGGGGAAAGAAAATTTCTTTTTGCGGTGGTCTCCGCTGGCCTGGTAGTCCGTGCTACCTCCTTTCTTTTACACTCGTTCTCTTCTCTACTCACTACTGTACGTACTCTTTCGCTCTTTTTCTCTCTTTGGCTAGCCAAAACAAAAGACTTCTGCGACCGACACCACGAACACATTCGCAATGAATGTGGCCCTGGGCCCCCCACGTGCATACATGTTGAGCAGGGGTTGCCATGTAGCCCGTATCGGTCTAAGTCATCATTGTTACTTTCATGGGATGTTCACCGGGGAAGGGTCCGACCAAACCGTTAGTCAACAGCAACGTCGAAAAGGGGGAGGGGGAAAGAAGATAGAAAATCGGTGGGGTTGACAAGCCTTTCTTTCCAACGCCTGCCAGGGGAGTTTGTCGCTGTTCGGCTGACTTTTTAGGGGGAGGGGCACAGTTCAACTGGCACGACTTCTGCGTCGAAGACAGGGGCTGCAAAGAGTGGCTGGGGGTCGCTGCGGCGTACAAAGTGCGCGACGCCAGCCGGAGAGCCCGCACGTCCCTCGGAATCAGATAGCTCGCGACTGCGATGCTGACGTCGAACGGCAGATTCCGGAGCCCCGGCGCATCCGGGTCGACATCCAGCACGTGCGGCAGTACGTCTTGAACAGCGCCGCTTCCCGGAGAAGTCCAGCCAGGTCGGACGGCGCCACTGCGAACTCATCTGTAAGCGGTTTTTCGCCTTCGACGATGAGTGCGGTGCAGTACTCGACGCGCAGAAGAGGGTTGTTCCGAAGCTCTTCGGTGAGTTCGGGGGTGGGCGGCTGGTCGGACCGCCCGGACAACAGCACGCCTGCCTTCGCGCGGGCTGCGACGCGCTGCTGGCGCAGGTCCTTTTCCTTCTTCTGAGCATACGTTTGCTTGCGCAGCTGGCCCCACTTCGAGAAGTCCGCGCTGAGCATTCAAAAAAATACACCCACCTCCCTCTCCCCTCCTCTTCTCCTCCCAAAGAGCCTTTCTTTCCAACGCCTGCCAGGGGGGTCGGTCCTGCTTTTGGCTTTGTAGGTTCTCCCGACTCCCCAATTCGTGGTTAGCACAAACTCAAGAGGTCTAGTCAACTATTCCCTGCAGTATTGGCATACTTTCCGTGTGGTTGGGTCGATAGCCGTCCTCTCGGGGCAAGGGGGAGCCCCGCGCGACGCAGAGTGGTGCTGGGGGAGATATCCCAGTCTACGTTCGGTAGGTCCATTTGCTCGAGGGTAGGCAAACCGACTTATTCTTTTCATTCGACGCAAGACACCAAGCAGCGAGCTCATCCAATAAACGAGGGCAATCAGAAAGACGGGAGACTATACGTTAATGGTGTTTTTGTATCAGCACCTGCTTTGTAGGAAATACTTAAGGAGGCTGCCAGCTGCAAAAGATCAAAGGAGGTAAATGTGCTGTAGCCCACACGAAACACAGGTGAATCTGGGTTCAGTGGCGGGCGTAAGCATTCAACAAAAAAGACCCACTCTGTAGTTGTATTGTTTCTCCCCCTCTGGCCTCCTTCGAAGTAAGCACAAGGCAGCCCCCCGAGTATTTCCCCTCAGCTGAATTGCGGAGGGGGTGTCGGTTGTTATAGCCCAGCTTTTTTTCGTTTACGCGCGACGAGCGGGAACGCGCACGTCGACGCGCGAAAGGAGCTCTTTTACATCCGTTGAGCGAACGACAGAATGGGACAGCGGTTTTTCTGGTCTCTCCTGCATCGCAGAGCGCTTTCCTGGTTCAAAGACACAGAGCATATTCAAGAACATTCCCGGAGTGTGGGTCTTGCGCTGATTCACGAAGCAAACGGGACGATCAGCATCAACTGATCAACGATGGTGAACAGAGTATTTGTTCTTCGCGTGCGCGCGAAGAACGAACACCTTTTTTTTTTTTTGTTTCCTGTGTTAGCAGCGTGTTGGGTTGGCTTTCACTTTCGCATGCGCAGCCGTCATTCCGGAAATGTTCCCTTCGAAAAACGGGGAGGGTAGGGGGGCAAGGAGAGGCACCACCAACTTGGTTGCACTTTGTGAAGGTGGTGAAACTCGGCCACAGAATCCGATGGGACAAACGCAGCTTCAGTTCGGTGTGCGACTACTGACAAACGCAGCTTCTGTTCGGTATGCCGGCTACTATATGCCCACAGAAGGGTGCGAACGGCACCGGACGAGCGCCAGTATCACAACTGCTCTTCTCTTTCATCTCAAGCCACGCAGAAGGCCGCCTTCCTGCGCAGTCATCCGCACTGCAAGGTTAGAAGCAAGCTATCGGTGGCTAAATTGCGGCCAGTAAAGCGACCCCTGCCAACAGCAACTGGACTTGCGGACCATCAGTCAGAACAACGGGAAGTGTCCGAAAAACGATCCCCGTTTCGTTGGCGGTGACGACATGTATTCCTTCGTCTGTGCCTGCTCGCTCATCCGCACTGCAAGGTTCAAATGCAAGCGATCCGCGTTGCGGCGCCCGATGAGCGAGATGCCGACAGCGCCCCCGTCTTCAGCTTCTGCCGACGGCATGTGGACCTGCGGACACCCGGCGAGCCCAGCGGGACTGGTCAGGCCGAGGAGGAGCGCCCGGTAGGCCTCCAGCGCCGCCCCGGACGCGGTGAGCAGCGGCGCGCTGCCGGGCGTCGTCGGCCACAGGACGACCGGGTACGACTCGGTGTCGCCGGGAGGGGGCTCGCCGAAGAGCCGCTCCAGCCACTCGTTGGCGACGGCGCCGGCGGCCTCCGCCGCCTGCTCTTGAGCCTCCGTCGCAGCCTCGGCGGCCGAGAAGCGGCTTTGGACGTCGGCGCCGAACTTCGGGCGGTGGTTGTATGCCTCCGGGGGGAGGGCTTGTTCGTGTGCGGTGCGTTTACTACGGCTGGCTGGCGTACTTGTGAGGCATGGGGCGCATGGCTCAGACCCCTTCGATCGAGGACGTAGCCACACTGTAGTCACAGGGCGTTTCTCCGTGATCCACTCGAGGCATCACCTCAGGCGACGGAATGTACTCCTTCTCGTCTCAAAGAACGTCCCCCGCCTGCTCGTCGGCCTCTGTCGCAGCCTCGGCGGCCGAGAAGCGGCTTTGGACGTCGGCGCCGAACTTCGGACGGTTCTCCGTGGATCCACTCGATTGAGGCGATGGAATACACTCCTTCTCGTCTCAAATCGTGCAGGAGGCGCCGCCTGCCTACTCTTTCATCCGCACTGCAAGGCGGGGGCGCTGCCGGGTGTCGTCGGTCATGGAATGAGCGGGAAACGATTCACTCCATTGCGGCGGCGGAATGTGTAGTATTTCTTGTCTCAACAGCCGTGCAGGAGGGAGGCCTGCCTACTCATTCATCCGCACTGCGAGGTCCAAAAGCAAGCGATCCGCGTTGCGGCGCCCGATGAGCGAGATGCCGACAGCGCCCCCGTCTTCAGCTTCCGTCAACGGCATGTGGAACCGCGGACACCCGGCGAGCCCAGCGGGACTGGTCAGGCCGAGGAGGAGCGCCCGGTAGGCCTCCAGCGCCGCCCCGGACGCGGTGAGCAGCGGCGCGCTGCCGGGCGTCGTCGGCCTCAGGACGACCGGGTACGACTCGGTGTCGCCGGGAGGGGGCTCGCCGAAGAGCCGCTCCAGCCACTCGTTGGCGACGGCGCCGGCGGCCTCCGCCGCCTGCTCTTGAGCCTCCGTCGCAGCCTCGGCGGCCGAGAAGCGGCTTTGGACGTCGGCGCCGAACTTCGGGCGGTGGTTGTATGCCTCCGGGGGGAGGGCTTGTTCGTGTGCGGTGCGTTTACTACGGCTGGCTGGCGTACTTGTGAGGCATGGGGCGCATGGCTCAGACCCCTTCGATCGAGGACGTAGCCACACTGTAGTCACAGGGCGTTTCTCCGTGATCCACTCGAGGCATCACCTCAGGCGACGGAATGTACTCCTTCTCGTCTCAAAGAACGTCCCCCGCCTGCTCGTCGGCCTCTGTCGCAGCCTCGGCGGTGGTGGAAAACGAATGAGAGGAGGAAGGCAGCGAAAAAAGAAGAATACGAACGGAGGCAGGCTTCATTTAGCTTCCCCGCTCCCCCGGCACCTGCGAGCCACCGACACGACACAGCGCAACTACCGTTGCCTGTTCCCCGCGTCGGGCAGTGCATCTCTCTCGTCTCCCCGTGTCCCCGATTCTCTTCGCGAATCGATTGAAGCGATGGAATGTCCTTCTCGTCTGAAATCCTGCAGGAGGCTCCGCCTGCCTACTCGTTCATCCGCACTGCGAGGTCCAAAAGCAAGCGATCCGCGTTGCGGCGCCCGATGAGCGAGATGCCGACAGCGCCCCCGTCTTCAGCTTCCGTCAACGGCATGTGGACCTGCGGACACCCGGCGAGCCCAGCGGGACTGGTCAGGCCGAGGAGGAGCGCCCGGTAGGCCTCCAGCGCCGCCCCGGACGCGGTGAGCAGCGGCGCGCTGCCGGGCGTCGTCGGCCACAGGACGACCGGGTACGACTCGGTGTCGCCGGGAGGGGGCTCGCCGAAGAGCCGCTCCAGCCACTCGTTGGCGACGGCGCCGGCGGCCTCCGCCGCCTGCTCTTGAGCCTCCGTCGCAGCCTCGGCGGCCGAGAAGCGGCTTTGGACGTCGGCGCCGAATGTCGGGCGGGCATCCGTGATCCACGCGCCGTGGACGCTCCACACCTGGCGGCCCTGCAGCGTTTTGAACGCGGCGCTCGCCGCTTCGAGGTCGGCGACGGACGGCCCTTCCTTCTCTTCGACGGGCCACGTTTCGGCCCACTTCCGCCAGTACTCCTCGACGAGCTTGCCGTAGCCGACCTCCCTCCAGACCCGCGTCGGGAATATCAGCCGGGGCTTCGCCTCGCCCGGCCCCGGCAGGCCCGAGAGCAGCTGGTCACCCACCGCCTTAAGCAGCGCTGCGTCGCGGCAGAACCAGCCGATCGTGTCGAACCGCGGCGCCAGCGCGACCATGTTGTCCATGGGGATCGCCCCGTGGGTAGTCCGGATGCCGAAGATCCCGTTGTAGCTCGCGGGCACGCGCACAGACCCGCCCGTGTCGGTCCCGAGCCCGATGTCAACCTCACCAGTCCCGACCAACACAGCGCTCCCGCTGGACGACCCCCCGGGCAATCTGTCCGGCGTGACTGCGTTGACCGGAGTCCCGTAGTGATAGTTGCACCCGTGTAAGCTGAACGCCAGCTCGTCCGTCAGGGACTTCCCCACGAACTCCGCGCCGGCCGCCACGAGTTTCTCCACCGCCGCGTTCGTTTCCTTCGGCACCGGATGGCTGTTCAACCAGTCCGGGTTCCCCGCTGACGTCGGCAGCCCCGCGACGTCGTACAGGTCCTTCACGCCCAAGCGGTAGCCTTCGAGTCTCCCGTGCCCCGCGGGCAGGTGGCCTGGCTTCAAACAAGTGAACGCCACGTTACGGCCGGACTCCACCACATGCCGGGCCACCTTGCTTGTCGTCATGCCCGTGCCTTCCTTTTCACCTGGAGGTATTGGTTATACTGGCTGCGCTAGTGTCCATAATACCCATTCAAAACTGACGGGTGCACGGGTGCCCTTTCTCTCCACCATCCATTTGCCCGGCTTCGAATAAGGAAATGCAATGTTTACGGGACTACTTTGCTCGTCGGCATGCGCATGGCTTATTGTAGGAAAATGATCGTGTGGGCATTTCATGTCGTCCAAATTCTCATCAAGTCAAGGCTTCGTTTGGTTCACGCCAAGGCTAATGCCCAGGGCGCCATCACCTGCCGGACTATCGTTTGGATCGCTCACTTGCCGCGGGCAATAGACTTCTAGAAACCAGGGATGGCTGGCATGCCTTTCTGCTACTCACCGCATAGATTGCGGATGTTCTCTCCACTCGCGATGCAAATGTCTCTGTTTCGCGTCTACACCGTCTTGTGCGGCGATATGCACGCGACATAAAAAGCTGCTGGCAAACTCCGAATTGCCAGGGAAACCCTCAATATCAACGGCAGGTTCCGGTCCGAACTGGAGCAGGACGAACCGTTTGGCAGAGTGCGAATGGCATGAGCGCTGGGAGGGCTAGAAGAACGAGAATGACGAGCCCTGAGAAGTGCGGCAGTCTTCTGTAGGGAGGCGGCAAGCGGCAAGCGCTGGGTCGAGCTAGAGAGTTGAGGGTGCTGCAAAAGTGGGTTGATGCAGCCCCACAGCAGAAAGAACAGGCTGCAAACAACCAGGCCCAAGGTGGTGAAGAGGGGCGGGGCACCCACTACACTCCAACAAAGCTGTTTTACTGGAGACAGATATCCGCCTAAATCGTTCGTGTCGGTGGAACTGGGCTGGAAGGAAGGACTTTTCCAGTTCGTTCAATCGTGCTGGGCTAAGCATCCTTCAAAATGCCGCGACGAAGGCCCTCGCGTGCCAAGCTGCGGGCCCGCTGATGCGACCTGTGGAGTGCCGCGCAGTTGATGATGGCGACCCACAACGTGCGGCTGGTGCGGTGGCCCAGCGCAACGGCGGCATCGAAAGCTTCCAAAGCGCGCTGCTGGCGGTCGAAGGGCGGCGGAGCTGATGAGCGCGACGTGGCACGAGCGGTAGGGCCTAGCGTGCCAAGTATGTCGAATAGGGGGGGATAACAAGGGACCAGCTTCATTTTGTCCTGGGAACAGGCACCTACCCCAAAAAGAGGTTCGTCCGAACGTGTGCTGGGCAGCTGAGACTAACAAGGAGCTTTGTTCCCGGACAAGGCATCCACAACAAGGCTCCTCAGTGCGTTACGCCCGCCGGTCCATTCGGACTCGTATAGACCCGGTTGAAGACACGGGATCTGGATGTGAATTTGGAAGTTGCCGTTCGCCGAAGCTAGTCGTGGCCCGATAAATCCGATGTGCCCTGAGTAACTCACCAAAGGAAAGGTTCGTTCAATCGTGCTGGGCTAAGCATCCTTCAGAATGCCGCGACGAAGGCCCTCGCGCGCCAAGCTGCGGGCCCGCTGATGCGACCCGTGGAGTGCCGCGCAGTTGATGATGGCGACCCACAACGTGCGGCTGGTGCGGTGGCCCAGCGCAACGGCGGCATCGAAAGCCAAGAGGGCGACTTCCAAAGCGCGCTGCTGGCGGTCGAAGGCGGCGGAGCGGATGAGCGCGACGTGGCACGAGAGCGGCGGGGCTCCGTCGCGCGCGAGAAGCGGCCAGAGGCTCTTCACCAGCGCGAACCCGCGCGGCAGGCGCGAGAGGAGGATGAACAACTCCTGCCGCTGTCCGGGCGTCAGGCTCAGCTTCCGAAACGACCGCAGAACGGCCACGACGCCGCGAGCGATCGAGCTGGCCTCATCCGCCTCTGCACAGCCCGGCGTTGCGTCGTGCACTGCGTGTACCGCAGGACGCTCGCGATGCCTTTCGCCCCCTGGACTCTCACGGCATTGGGTTGCACCCTTCGGATGCTCGTCATCCACTGAAGAGTGACACGCTTTTATTGGACGACTTTCGTCTGTTGCATGCTCGTGGCGATGCCTTCCGCCCCCTGGACTCTCGCGGCATTGGGTTGCGCCCTTCGAATGCTCGTCATCCACTGAAGAGTGACACGCTTTTATTGAATGATTTTCGTCTGTCGTATGCTCGTGGCGATGCCTTCCGCCCCCTGGACTCTCGCAGCATTGGGTTGCGCCCTTCGAATGCTCGTCATCCACTGAAGAGTGACACGCTTTTATTGAATGATTTTCGTCTGTCGTATGCTCGTGGCGATGCCTTCCGCCCCCTGGACTCTCGCGGCATTGGGTTGCACCCTTCGGATGCTCGTCATCCGCTGAAGAGTGACACGCTTTCGTTGGACGAATTTTGTCTGTTGCATGCTCGTGGCGATGCCTTCCGCCCCCTGGACTCTCGCGGCATTGGGTTGCACCCTTCGGATGCTCGTCATCCGCTGAAGAGTGACACGCTTTCGTTGGACGAATTTTGTCTGTTGCATGCTCGTGGCGATGCCTTCCGCCCCCTGGACTCTCGCGGCATTGGGTTGCACCCTTCGGATGCTCGTCATCCGCTGAAGAGTGACACGCTTTCGTTGGACGAATTTTGTCTGTTGCATGCTCGTGGCGATGCCTTCCGCCCCCTGGACTCTCGCGGCATTGGGTTGCACCCTTCGGATGCTCGTCATCCGCTGAAGAGTGACACGCTTTCGTTGGACGAATTTTGTCTGTTGCATGCTCGTGGCGATGCCTTCCGCCCCCTGGACTCTCGCGGCATTGGGTTGCACCCTTCGGATGCTCGTCATCCGCTGAAGAGTGACACGCTTTCGTTGGACGAATTTTGTCTGTTGCATGCTCGTGGCGATGCCTTTCGCCCCCTGGACTCTCGCGGCATTGGGTTGCGCCCTTCGGATGCTCGTCATCCGCTGAAGAGTGACACGCTTTCGTTGGACGACTTCCGTCTGTTGCATGCTCGTGGCGATGCCTTCCGCCCCCTGGACTCTCGCAGCATTGGGTTGCGCCCTTCGAATGCTCGTCATCCACTGAAGAGTGACACGCTTTTATTGAATGATTTTCGTCTGTCGTATGCTCGTGGCGATGCTTTTCGCCTCCTGGACTCTCGCGGTATTGGGTTGCGCCTTTCGGATGCTCGTCACAGTGGGCTTCGTCCAGTGAAGAGTCGTCGGTTACAGGCTCGTGGCCGTACCTTTCGCCCCCTGGACTCTCGCGGCGTTGTGATGGGCCGTCACACTGGGTTTCGTCCATTGAAGTGCGGGACCCTTCGGTTGGACGCTCGAAGCCGTAGGTTTTTTCGTTTGGTGCACGCTCGTGGCACTGGGTTGCACTCTTTGGATTCTCGTCACAGTGGGCTTGATCCACTGGGGAGTCGGGTGCTTCGGTTGGCCGCTCGAAGCGGCGGGGCTCGTCTGTTGCCCGCTCGTGGTGGCGGGTTGCCTCCGTCACCGCGGCCGTGAGCAGCCCCCGCAGGACTGGGAACACCGTGCACGAGAGGCCCGCCGCCTTCATCGCGGCGACCACGCACCGGGCCTCGGCGAGGGTCGCGCACGTCTCGAGCCGCGCCACGCAGCACGCCCGGATCTGCTGAACCCGCGGCGCCGCCTCGGCGAACTGCCGCCAGACCTCGCCGGCGTCGCCCGAGCCGGAGCGGGCCGTGCACTTCAGCAGGGCGATGCACAAGGCGTCGAGCCCCACGCTGAGGCCCTCTCCGCGGAGCCGGGACACAAACGCCAGCAGCTCGAAGGGCTCCACGCCCGGTGTTGCCGCCAGGGTGTGGAGGAGGGTGTCAGCGAGAGTGTCGTCCACGCTCACGTTGCTCCGGATCATGCTCGCCATCACGCGCTTGCCGCCGGTGAAGTCGGCGGCCTGCGTGGCGGCCTTCAGCGCGGCTGTGTGCGCGACGGGGCCAAGCTCCCACCCGGAAGCCTTCAAGACCTCAAGCTTCTGATACGCGCCTTCACTGCGCACCCACCCCTGCCTCGACAGCATCCTCGCCGCATCTCCATCATTCGGAAACCATTCCCTCTCCCGTCGCATGGGGCTGCTCCACGCACATCTTCGAGCCAGCCTTCCTCCTTCCTCCTATCCGCAACTACAGAATCCTGAGGCGTAAGAAATTCGATCTGGACCGTAAAACGAAAACGAAGTGCACACTCACGGGGGGAAAATCTTAGTTTAACGTTTAGACAGGACACTGCCTTTCATGCACGTTTGATGCTGTCAGAAAAATGTCAAGTCAGGGGGGGTGTTCTAACAACCCCCAGAGGAAGCCTTCAAGACCTCAAGCTTCTGAAGGGGCCTACACTTCGCACCCACTCCTGGCCTCGAACTCGCCGCATCGCCATCTGTCGGAACCATCCCTCGCCCGTCGCATGGGACATCTTCGAGCCAGCCTCCTCCAATCCGCGTTGCAGATTCCTGAGGCGTAAAAATTCTATCTGGACAGAAACCGCAATCACAGGATCTTAGTGTATTGTTAGCCAGAAGGCACTGGCTTTCATGCACGTTTGATGCTAGCATCAAACATGTCGCATCAAGTCATATTCGAAGAAGATGTCAAGCGAGGGGGAGTGTTCTAATTTCGCTGACAAACTACTTTTTCTTGGTCTGAAGTCGGCCGGCCTGCGTGATTGCAAGACCGCCTTCAGCGCAGCTGTGTGCGCGACGGGGGCCGAGCCCCCAGAGGAAGCCTTCAAGACCTCAAGCTTCTGAAGGGGCCTTCACTTCGCACCCACTCCTGGCCTCGAACTCGCCGCATCGCCATCTGTCGGAACCATTCCCTCGCCCGTCGCATGGGGCTGCTCCATCTTTTTTTCTACTTGGCCTCAAGTCGGACGCGGTTGCCTACCAGCACCAAACGAAACGAACGCAAACAAGTAAGCAAAGAAGACAGTGAGTCGCGGCCGTGCCGCGTCTAAAGCATGGTCCATCGTGGAGCATGGGTTTTTAATCTTTTTTTTGTTTCGGGGGGAGAGCGGGAGATTGGCGGGATAGGAGAACGAAAGAGAAGACAACGGAAACAGAAGTGGTAGTAGTAGCAGTAGAAGCTTCGCCGAGCTGCCGAAGCAGCCGGAGACAGCAGGGGCGTGGAGGGGGATGGGGAGGGATTGCGTTTTGCTCTTCGCTTACACCACCGTGTGTTGCTTTCTCACTCAGTGTTGTGTTTGTGTGATTTGTCGTGTAGGGGTAGACCCGCATGACCTCACATCCGTAACACATGGTCGGTAGATACAGCACTTGGGATCCCTTCTGTTCTTTGTCGGGCAGCATCGTCGAGCATTTCCTTTCAAGCTGGCGCTATGTAAAAACACTGAAGGGCAAACCCGCAAGATTGCTTTGTGCGTGTCGGCTGATCGTTTTCCCACTTGTATTTACCCTGTGTTTATCCAGGTAAGGAATTCTGATCCACCATCAAAACACGCTGCCTACGTCTTTTTAGCCTGCACAATACATTGAAGGGCAAACCCGCAAGATTGCTAGCACTAAAGAAGAATAGGCAGTCAAACTTCCCGTCGTCAAAATCCGCGCAGCGCGGTAGCTTGCAAACGGGCGCTGTGCCCTAGTTGACTTCATCCTCGAGGATATCAGTCCGAGTAAGTGCCATTTTTGTGTGTACGTGCCGGGGGAGGGGAGTTAACCGAGCGGTCAAAGTGTCGGGTGTGGGCACCCGCAAATCGAGTGTGACACCCCGCAAAATCCAGTGTGAAACGCGGTGTGACACCCCGCAAAATCCAGTGTGAAACGCGGTGTGACACCCCGCAAAATCCAGTGTGAAACGCAGTGTGACACCCCGCAAAATCCAGTGTGAAACGCGGTGTGACACCCCGCAAAATCCAGTGTGAAACGCAGTGTGACACCCCGCAAAATCCAGTGTGAAACGCAGTGTGACACCCCGCAAAATCCAGTGTGAAACGCAGTGTGACACCCCGCAAAATCCAGTGCGAAACGCGGTGTGACACCCTGCAAAATCCAGTGTGAAACGCGGTGTGACACCCCGCAAAATCCAGTGTGAAACGCGGTGACACCCCGCAAAATCCAGTGTGAAACGCGTGTGTGACACCCCGCAAAATCCAGTGCGAAACGCGGTGTGACACCCCGCAAAATCCAGTGCGAAACGCGGTGTGACACCCTGCAAAATCCAGTACACCCCGCAAAAACCAGTGTGAAACGCGGTGTGACACCCCGCAAAATCCAGTGTGAAACGCGGTGCGACACCCCGCAAAATCCAGTGTGAAACGCGGTGTGACACCCCGCAAAATCCAGTGTGAAACGCCCGCAAAATCCAGTGTGAAACGCGTGTGTGACACCCCGCAAAATCCAGTGTGAAACGCGGTGTGACACCCCGCAAAATCCAGTGTGAAACGCGGTGTGACACCCCGCAAAATCCAGTGTGAAACGCAGTGTGACACCCCGCAAAATCCAGTGTGAAACGCGGTGTGACACCCCGCAAAATCCAGTGTGAAACGCAGTGTGACACCCCGCAAAATCCAGTGTGAAACGCAGTGTGACACCCCGCAAAATCCAGTGCGAAACGCGGTGTGACACCCTGCAAAATCCAGTGTGAAACGCGGTGTGACACCCCGCAAAATCCAGTGTGAAACGCGGTGACACCCCGCAAAATCCAGTGTGAAACGCGGTGACACCCCGCAAAATCCAGTGCGAAACGCGGTGTGACACCCCGCAAAATCCAGTGCGAAACGCGGTGTGACACCCTGCAAAATCCAGTACACCCCGCAAAAACCAGTGTGAAACGCGGTGTGACACCCCGCAAAAACCAGTGTGAAACGCAGTGTGACACCCCGCAAAATCCAGTGCGAAACGCGGTGTGACACCCTGCAAAATCCAGTGTGAAACGCGGTGTGACACCCCGCAAAATCCAGTGTGAAACGCGTGTGTGACACCCCGCAAAATCCAGTGCGAAACGCGGTGTGACACCCCGCAAAATCCAGTGCGAAACGCGGTGTGACACCCTGCAAAATCCAGTACACCCCGCAAAATCCAGTGTGAAACGCGGTGCGACACCCCGCAAAATCCAGTGTGAAACGCGGTGTGACACCCCGCAAAATCCAGTGTGAAACGCGGTGTGACACCCCGCAAAATCCAGTGTGAAACGCCCGCAAAATCCAGTGTGAAACGCCCGCAAAATCCAGTGTGAAACGCGTGTGTGACACCCCGCAAAATCCAGTGCGAAACGCGGTGTGACACCCCGCAAAGTCCGTGACACCCTGCAAACCCAGAGCGAAATCCAGTGGACACCCGCAAAAAACAGGTGATCACACCGGGTTCACACTGGCTTTGCGGGTATCGCACCGGATTTTCACACTCGATTTGCGGGTGCGCCACGCCCGCAAAAAAAAGTGTACCGCGCAGTTTAACACCGGTGCTGGAGCTGGAGCACACCGCCAACACCGGAAACCCATCCAGCCGTGCCAAAAGCAACGGCTGCGAGAATAGTTGAGTTGCAGCTCTTGACAAAGATAGATGGAAAAAAGAAGGTGTTTTTATTCTTCGCTTTTTCTCACGAACGGGGGGGTCGGTCCTGCTTTTGGCTTTGTAGGTTCTCCCGACTCCCCAATTCGTGGTCAGCACAAACTCAAGAGGTCTAGTCAACTATTCCCTGCAGTATTGGCATACTTTCAAGAATAAAACCGCAAGTCGCCGAGTCTCTCAAACCCCGGTGTTTCAAGCAAAAATTTCGCTCTCAACCCCTGAGGGCCTGCCTATACGCACCTTGTTTTGATTTTTTTATCCGTGGTTCGTAACTCGATTCGGCCAGAGGGCTGCGAGAGCAGGATGACCCTACAACCGCGTTTTTCTTTTAGCGGAACGATTACGCCCGGCATCAAACTCAGATTTTGCCTGGGTCTCGCAGCACATTTCGTCCGAAGGTCATGTTTCTTCTGCCGCAGAGCTTGATCAGTCAGTTATCGCTTGAATTAATACCTTTTGCGAGTACTGGGTTGTATACATAATTTTCTCAGCCAATTGTATACGAGACTAGAGTAATTCCTTCACGGAACTTGTCATATGACAAGTATGTATCCTTTGATCTTTCGCAACAGGCAGCCTCCTCAAGTATTTCCTACAAAGCAGGTGCGATAACAGTAGTAGTAGTAGTTTGAACTTGTTAGGCAGCAACAATCTGTGAAGATAGACTGCGCGGCGCCAATCCGAGCGCACACAGCAGTGGTGACGCATCGGCAGTATTTGCAGTGCAGGATGGGGCTGCCGTCATGGTGCGATAACAAACAAAAAGAAACTCAGCCAGCAACCCATACCTTGAAATGTGAAGTTCATGATGGCGTGCAGGAGGTCGAAAAAGCGAGCCAACGCGGGTGTGACACGGCGGGACGCGGTACACAGTGTTCTGATAGCGGTATGTGAAAAGAAAGCGGATGTGACATGTGTAGTCGTGGTGCACGTGTACTGGTCGTGGTAAGCGGGCGGAACACCCGCTTGCAGGGTGTACCGAGATCGTACAGCACTCGAATGAAGCTCTCGCCTGTAGAAGATCAACGAGCCACACTCAAGTAGAGCTCAAGCCCGAAGCTACGGCTATCCGGAATGTAGATCAAAGCTGCTTGAGGACAAGTGGCGTCGAGATACGTCTCCTGGATAGAAATACGGTATCCACGGTGCAGCTCTTCACCTTGAGGCACCGCCCGGTGTGACGAGGATAGAGGGGGCGGAAGACGTCCGGTCGACTGGTTTCGGCATGATTTTAAACGTCCACACGCGGACGAGCAAGCTTCGAGAAGAAAATACGTGGTAGGATGCAGGATGTCGAAAGAAGCAGGGGGAAATATTGGTTTAATGATTTAGACAGAACGCATGCCTGCCGCAGGGTCGGGGGGGGGGGAAGCTTGTTTATAGTGCAGGCAAAACATTGCCCGTCTGCGTGATTGATGCCAGCAACAACCAAACGAGTTGCTGCAGGGGGGGGGGATTGCAAGAACGTGCTTGGAATGGATCTGTACTCAAACCCGCACTGGTCCCATCGCACCGACTCCTAAAGACAACTTGGTCGTTGTGTACACAACCCTGCACCACCTGGGAAAGACTGCTACACACGGGGCCAAGCTCAACGTGTGTTAGGCAGTACTATGCTGAGCCGAGTGGACCAATGGCACCATCCGGCTCCATGCTTTTGCATGCTTCGTGTGCGTTAAATCAACTCGGATCTGTAGCGAGTCCATGGAGACGAACGGTCCTCTTTTTTTGACTGATGCAATTTCACACGATTTTGGCACACGACCGATTCATTTCGCTTCCCGATCCTCCACCTAGTCCAAGTCTTCTAACACGTGGCAAATGCCATTACGAACGCATTTTCATGCGTCGCCAGTCCTGCGTACCAGAAGTGGCCCATTTAATAGCCGAAGTTAAAGCGTGGAAATGTGACTACATCCCATTTCACTACCACTCTACCCGACTCCCAGCCTTAATGGTCAACCGGTGACTCTAAAATCCGGATCTTCAAGCCTCAATAAATGTGGATATTGGGCGAAACCCCACCAACGATCAACAACAACGGTGCACCAATACTTCGGTGTCTCTCTATCGCGGAATGTTAGCACCGCCTTCCGCGATTGTCGAGGCGAGGTTATGCCGGAAAGCTACAGCCTACGGGTGACCGTTCAAGACACAGTTGGGCTGTTTTGAGGTTTCACACGTATATATGCAAGAACTGACATAACATGTGACCACATGTTTATACAGCGTTGACACGTGTTATCAATACAACGTGTGAACCCACTTGATATCCATAGCTATCGGGCGTGCATACGGGGAGAGAAGGACGCGTCTCTTGTGTGTCTCTCCCTTCTAGCTTGCGCCCATCGGCTTTCGTGCGACCAAGTCGCTGTATTTTGCAAAATAATACTCGAGGGACTGCTTTGTGCTCATTTCGAAGGGGACAAAACACTACAACTACAAAGTGGGTCTTTTTTTGTTGAACGCTTACGCCCGCCACTAAACCCAGATTCACCTGTGTTTCGTGTGGGCTGCAGCACATTTACCTCCTGTGATCTATTCGCAACTGGCAGTCTCCTCAAGCATTTCCTACAAAGCAGGTGCTTATACAAAAGTGAAACGCCCGTCGCGCTGACTCCCAGACTCTGTAGCCGTTGTGTACACAACCGTGCACCCTGGGAAAGACTGCTACACGGGAGCCAAGCTCAAGGGACCCCCAACCCTGCACGGTGAGGGTCCAGCCTCAGAAGCTGGAGTTAAAGAGGGTGTGCCCGAGTCACACTCGAAAAGCGGGTGTGCTACAACCAAAACGCGTGTAAGTCCACACCCGAACAGCGGGTGTGCTACAACCAAAACGCGTGTAGGTCCACACCCGAAAAGCGGGTGTGACACAACCAAAACGCGTGTAAGTCCACACCCGAACAGCGGGTGTGCTACAACCAAAACGCGTGTAGGTCCACACCCGAAAAGCGGGTGTGACACAACCAAAACGCGTGTAAGTCCACACCCGAACAGCGGGTGTGCTACAACCAAAACGCGTGTAGGTCCACACCCGAAACGCGGGTGTGCTACAACCAAAACGCGTGTAAGTCCACACCCGAACAGCGGGTGTGCTACAACCAAAACGCGTGTAGGTCCACACCCGAAAAGCGGGTGTGACACAACCAAAACGCGTGTAAGTCCACACCCGAACAGCGGGTGTGCTACAACCAAAACGCGTGTAGGTCCACACCCGAAACGCGGGTGTGCTACAACCAAAACGCGTGTAGGTCCACACCCGAAACGCGGGTGTGACACAACCAAAACGCGTGTTAATCCACACCCGAAAAGCGGGTGTGACACCCGCTTTTGGACTCCAGCTTTTAACTCCAGCTTCTGAGGCTGGACTTCGCCGTGTGACAAAAAAGCAAGGGGAGGGGGGTCCAAAATAACGAAAACGGGAGAACTAAAAACACAAAAAGCCTCCTTTTCTTTTCTTTTTTTGCTGTTGTTGTGGCTCCGAGTAGGAGGGGTGCTTCTCTGGCAGGAGAGGGGCTCGTGGAAGAGAGAGGACCTGTTCCCAGCGCCGTGTTACGCACACGTCAACTTAACTCGGTGCCGGTTCTTTTCCGCGATCAGAAACGAGACGAAAGGGGGGCAATTTCTGCTGGGCCTTTTACTAAAATGACCACCCTAAAGTACCAGAATCACCGCCAATTCTTTCAAATGACCACCATAAAGTACCAGAATGACCGCCAATTCTTTCAGAAATGACCAAACATGACGACCCATACCCAATTCGTATCCGTTGATCGATATCGAGTTGCGAGTCAGAAGTGCTGAGCACGAGTGCTACGCACAACCGAACCGTTGTCTCCGCCGCAACGAAACAGAGTAGCTTGATTACTAGACTTCCCATTGTTTTCGCTGGGCTACCGTCATGTTTTTTCATGCAAGTTCACTCAGGGATCCGGGGTTTTATAGTCTCCGGGTGACCTCTGTCGTAAAGGTTCCTTTAACCACGTACGGACGAACTACGCCGTATGGCGTAGTTAATTCAAGTTAATTCGCGGGTCTCTGCACGAGGTCACGGGTGCCCATCCTGGGTCACTCCCATGTAGCGTCGAGGTGCGCATTTGAAAGATCTGCCACGAAATCTTTCCAATGGGCCCCTCGATTCCCATTTTTGACCTACGAAACCCCCTTATGAGCATGCCAAGGTTTGCCGTGAAAAGTCCATTTTCCAAAGATTAACACCACCCTCCGTCCGTATGTGACTAAGGTATAGTATGTTAGTGTGCGCATCGTATCTGCTGTAGTGGCAGTACGTGTCACTTGTGCGTGTGTCCTTAATGCCTATCGCCGACTATTCGACTTTTTGCATTTGCACCTCTCGAAGATACGATCAACAGATCACGGAACGCTCATCGTCAAATTAAGCCGCATACTCCAATCATCGACCTCATCACGACGCAAGTTCAAAATATTCCCCATCATCTTCAAGATAGGTAGCCGGAAGGCTCTCAAACTCGTTTAATGCGTCAGTGTAGTGCGCGTGCAGCCTAGGACATTTAGGAGCATCACAGACCTGCTATTGGCTCGCTCTTCCGCGCGCTATAAGTCGCGCGCAGTCCCCTTAAGAAGTAGTGCGCGTCTCGGGTGGGCAGCAAGCCGCCGATGCCGAAAGACGCCCCCTACAACGACACGCCCACCTATTTAAGGGTCGAGATCTCGTTCGTTAACGGAATCAACCTGACAAATCACTCCACCAACCAGGAGCGGCCATGCACCACCACACAATTCATCGAGAAAGAGCTCTCAATCTGTCAGTCCTTGAGATCGTCCTGACCTAGTAAATTTCCCGTGTTGAGTCAAATTAAGCCGCATACTCCACGCCTGGTGGTGTCATTCCATCAATTCCTTTAAGTTTCAGCCTTGCGAATGTACTCCCCCCTGAACCCATAATCTTTGATTTCTCGTTCGGGGAGTGCCGTGGGAGCCAAAATGACTTCCCTCGATCCTGAGACGGCATCGTTTACAGCAGTGGACTACGACGGTATCTGATCATCTTGGATCCCCACGCTCTCGTTCTTGATTAATGAAGACATTCTTGTCGAATGCTTTCGCAGAAGTTCGTCTTCCTACGATCTAAGAATTTCACCTCTGACGTAGGAGTACGTACGACCCCGGCAGTCCCTATTGATCCCGCGCAACGAGGCCTTAGACGAAACTCAAAAGAGAACCGCGAAGAACTTCGTTTTGATTATTCCTTCGTTTACAGCAGTGGACTACGACGCTGGAAGGCGGCAACATGCCGATACCGGACTGCTGCCGAAAACTGGGGTTTGGGGCTCAGCGACCCCAACTCATAAAATCCCCTGTTTTTCGACCGGGCGGGAAAATAAGAGTGCACGTCACTCGCACAACCGCGGCTAATACAAAATGATGATGGGAAGAGAGAGTTTCGTCGATCGCAGTGCCTGATCGTCTTTTACAAAAAAGCTGGATTCAGGACGCAAGTGAAACGGCCACGGTTCACGGCGACGAGCTTCTCATTTCCTCCAACACTTCGTGTTTAGTAAAAAGAAAAAGAAAGAAGAAAAAAAAAAGCGGAAGAACGAACGAAAGATCAAAGGAGAGGGAATTTGATTGTGTTGTACAGAAGCGGGGGGTAGACGACACCGGCGCTTCTTTCATGCTGGAAAGGGGAGAGGGTGGGGAGGGGTGATGCGAGAAGGTGCTTGGAATGGGTACACAGCGGAGCCGAGCCTCAGAAGCTGGAGTTCAAGAAGGGGTGCCACAATCGCTTTTCGGAGTCTGGGTTTACACGCGTTTTGGTTGTAGCACACCGGCTTTTCCTCGGGTGCGACTGGGGCATTACCTCTTTAACTCCAGCTTTTTTCTGAGGCTGGACCTCACCGTGTACGTGCGCATGCGCGGTGTCCTGTCTGCACCGTGATTCGGTCCTTGAAACATAAGGTAGACCGTCATCAGCGCGGAACCTGAGTGCCTGCAGACAGAACAGCGGCGGTGGGGGGTGGGGGCCGGTGGTTGCTTGAAATTTGTACCGAGTCAACTATTTTTTTGCTTCCTAAATGGAAGGTGGACCTGCGACCGCCGGGTGCCGTCGAGCGTGTTGCTCAGGAGCCCGCCGATGCGGTACAAACAAATATCGCGCCTTATTGTTGTTTTTCAAAGTCTTTTGGCGAAGCAGCGAGCCGCAGGTACACCACCACTTTCCCGGGGGAGAAACACGTGGCGATTCATCGCGCCCAAAAAAGCGGGTGCCGCGACCCACTTCGATTACTATACCCCCTCTTTTCACTCCGTCGTCTGGGGCTGGAGTGCACCTCCCAGCGGACTTTTGAAGAGCAATACTCGAGGGACTGCCTTGTGCTCATTTCGAAGGAGGCTAGAGGGGGAGAAAACAATACAACTACAAAGTGGGTCATTTTTTTGCTGAACGCTTACGCCCGCCACTAAACCCAGATTTACCTGTGTTTCGTGTGGGCTGCAGCACATTTACTTCCTTTGATATTTCGCAACTGGCAGTCTCCTCAAGCATTTCCGGTGCAATTTTTCGTTGAACGCTCTGCCCTGGACGTTTGTTTCTTGGTACAGGGCGCAAGGAAATGCCGCGAATGGCTGTGACGCGTTCTTATTTCCAACATTGCATGTTGGTCAAAAAGAAAAACAGAAAAGAATAGTTGAGTCGCAGCTCTTGGCCAACACAGATAGACGAAAGAAGGTGTTTCATTCTTCGCTTTTCCTCACGAAAGGGGAGGTCGGTCCTGCTTTATGGCGACCCCCGCAAACGTGGCTAGCACAAACTCAAGAGGTCCAGTCAACTACTCCCTGCGGTATTCAGCATATTTCAAGAAAGAAATGCGTAGTTTTGTTTTATTCTTTTACTTGTTAGTTGTCGACAACTTGTTTTTGTGTTGAGGTGTCATTCAGATGTAAATCTAAAGCCGCCCACGTCAAATTTTGTTAAGCAGCGGCTGCCAAAACTTGCCGTGACACCTATGATCAAAGTAAAGTGGAGAAGAGAATAGAAGGTTGTCTAAAGCTTGTCGAAAGAAGAGACAAAACCATATCGGAAGCACTTAAGTGGGGAAAATATTTATCGGAACGTTTCCGATAAATATTTTTTTGTTTCCGATAAATATTTTTTTGTTTCCGATAAATACTTTTTTTTGTTTCCGATAAATATTTTTTTTGTTTCCGATAAATATTTTTTGAGACAAAACCATATCGGAAGCACTTAAGTGGGGAAAATATTTATCGGAACGTTTCCGATAAATATTTTTTTGTTTCCGATAAATATTTTTTTGTTTCCGATAAATATTTTTTTTTGTTTCCGATAAATATTTTTTTTTGTTTCCGATAAATATTTTTTTGTTTCCGATAAATATTTTTTGTTTCCGATAAATATTTTTCTGTTTCCGATAAATATTTTTTTGTTTCCGATAAATATTTTTTGTTTCCGATAAATATTTTTCTGTTTCCGATAAGTATTGATCACTTTGACAGTAGGTTCACCTACTTCGTCCCGTGGACGACCGCGACGAAGCCAAATACGATCGTTTTTCTATCTAGTTTCGGGTCGAAAGCCTCCCCAGCAAAGGCTGTTCAATTTTCAACACCAGATACGCAAACCTTTTCGAATGCAGCACACGGGTATCCATCAAGTGACATCTAACTATCTGGTTGCATTGAGCAGTATCCGGATCTGAAAGCTGAAGACTTTGTACCACTTCACCGCGACAAAGGTCACGAACCGGGTTCGGCTTACACTGCAGTTGCAGTAAAACTGCGTCTTGCGCACGAGCGCGGAAATCCGCCAGGCAGAGATATTGCAAGAACACAACTGCAAAGCTTACTACAAACGGATAGTGTTACAAAGGCGAACGAATCATGCGAGAACCCACGTAGGAGCCCCTCAACAGCTTTCAGAACGGCAAGTCAAGAAAAGGATAAGTTTGCACATTCTACTTCCGTCTGATCTGCATGTTCCCCAGTTCTACCCTTCGTTGATCTGTTGTGTGTATTCGCAACGACTTCATCCGGGTCCTATGCGGCCCCAATACGACAAAACTGCATGCGGTCCTGACCAGGTAACATCCTCCTACCTGAAAATGTCTAACCACGACTACGGATTTGGTGCCATCGAGGCAGCCATGGAGTGTAAGTATGCCAACGGGGCTTAGTATGCCGTGCATACTAGTTCCCGTAAAATATTTGTTTCCCTTGACTTGTGCCATGTCGGACGGTAGGATTTTCCGCGTCAGCCTCATTTCAATCCTGGAGACAAAAGCACTCACACAATAAAGACTAGCCCATTTCACGGGCCAAAACTGCCTTTGTTGCAGAAATCGGCAACAAAGGCAAGCGATGACAGAACAGCGCACACGAAGACGACCGGCTCTGAAGAGACCCGCGCCGCAAGCTGCGCGAGCAGAGGGTGCCAAGCAAACCAGGAAGGAAGGCGAGGAGATTCAGATGGCACAGCAGGACGCCCGCGAGGGATCACCGAGGTCGAAAGACAGAAAAGGGAAAGCAGGCGTGGCCGGCTTGAAAAGCTGCAAGCGCGGAGAAGGCACAGGTACAGAGCAGTCCACATGCAGACGAGCAGTGAAGCGGCCCACATCACAGAGGTCTATCACACTGGCTCCGGATTACTTAGGGTCCTCGCAAAATCCAATGAAATTGCTTGCCCAATGGGACTCCCCTTGGGCACATTTCGCACTGGGGACTAGTCCCCAGGAACCCGTATCAAAAATATTTATCGGAAACAAAAAATATTTATCGGAAACAAAAAATATTTATCGGAAACAAAAAAATATTTATCGGAAACAAAAAAATATTTATCGGAAACAAAAAAATATTTATCGGAAACAAAAAAATATTTATCGGAAACAGAAAAATATTTATCGGAAACAAAAAAAATATTTATCGGAAACAAAAAAAAATATTTATCGGAAACAAAAAATATTTATCGGAAACAAAAAAATATTTATCGGAAACGTTCCGATAAATATTTTCCCCACTTAAGTGCTTCCGATATGGTTTTGTCTCAAAAAAAAAAAAAAAACGTTCAGTCTGCAATCCTGCCGAGTGCCTCTTTCCAACGGACAACCTTTCACAAGGCGTTCGATTCGAAAAGGCCGCCAATTTTTTCTTCTTCTTTCTTTTTCTTTGTACGACACCGGGTACCAGGGAAAGCCTGCTGCACGGGAGCCAAGCTTCACGTGTTCGGCGGTACTGCAGAGCCGGGTCAAGTGGCTACCGATTTCCCAAACTAAAGCATCAAGGGTTGGCGCACCTTAGGGCTTGGCGCTTGCGCTGAACACAAGCTCGTCGAGACAGTCAGCCACAGGGCAGAGCGGACGGGGTTGTAGCAGTGTGTTGCCTAAGCTTTGCAAGCTGTGGTTGACCGTCACGTTCCACGTCCCTGCAGGCTTATCTGTCTTGGGGAGAAGGCCCTCAACTGAGCCAATTCGCACCCCTGGAAAGCGGCCTCAGCTCGATTACGCGGCGATTACACTCCCGTGGCGCTGTAAGAGGTAGTCACGAAAGTGAGCTGACGCAGACTATCGTCACAGATTCTTTGCATCCTAACCCGAAACTACAAAGCTCGACAACATTCTATCGGGCAGAGGGTGAAGTGGCTCACCCTCAACCGTGTCTGAGCAATCGGTTTAGAAATCTCAGCGCGCCTGCCCCTACTTGTGGCTGGGTAGTCGAAGGCCTGACAATCAGACTGATGCAACAATTTCTCCCCCGTCCCGGGGCAGTGAAGTAACGAAGCCCGCGAACGGTGGGGTGGTGACCCCTCCGAACAGCCTCCCTGGCCCTGGCCCACGCATGATGCCGCAAGCCCTTAACCCGGGCGGCGGCGCTTTGGCATGAGCCAGGAGCCTCAAGGGGAGCAGCGCGAGAGGCATCATCACGCTTCAAAGGCGCACACAATAATGCACCAAGTTTTTTCAGTTTCGGCTCACAGCCGGTTCCCTCGGGCGGCAGCACTCAGGGAGAGAGAGAGAGAGAGAGAGAGAGAGAGAGAGAGAGAGAGAGAGAGAGAGAGAGAGAGAGAGAGAGAGAGAGAGAGAGAGAGAGAGAGAGAGAGAGAGAGAGAGAGAGAGAGAGAGAGAGAGAGAGAGAGAGAGAGAGAGAGAGAGAGAGAGCGCCAGACACAATCCATCTTAAAAAGGACCACACACTAATACACCAAATTTACTACTTGTGGCTGCGACTCGCTAGACGGGGGGAGGAATCAAGTGAACGCACAGGTGCGCAACCGTATAGCTTGGCCGTATCACCCCCCGGCGCACGTGCATGAGAGCCCAGTGCAACGGGAGGCGGCACCGCATCTGCAGCGACTTTGATCCAAAAAAAAGAACCGCAGAGAGAGATCGAGAGGGCGGGAGATTCAAAGCTAATGATACAAAAATAAGACAAGCGATACTTCAGACGAACAGCGGGAAGAAGAGAAAATCAAGAAGAAGAAATTCAGCTCCGGGGCCTAAGGCAAGCATGCCAAAGCTCAAGCCGGTGCAGCCAACTTGCGCCGAACACAAGCAGAGACGGTTGTTGTTTTCTTTCTTGTGTCTAACAAATGCAATTTGTCAACAAAAACAGATAGATGGCAGCGTACTATCCTCACTCCCGTTAGATGAACAAAACAGGTTTGAAGGAAGTGCGCACAAACAAAGCTAGCAGAGCTACCGGTACGTCTTAAAGGCCTTTCTTGCGCGGGGACCAGGGCTTACGCTCCGTTTTCGGTCTCAGAGAAAATACGTGTGGTCCACGTGTGGGCGCTTAAGGTTCAGCGTAAGCCCTGGCGGGGACAGTGGGGGCTGCCGGGGGGTGGATGTAGTGCTATGCTGACGCTTGGGGGGGCGACCTTCTTTTTTCTTCTTCTTCTTTTCCGAACCAAACCCAAAAATAGACGCTCTGCTTTGCTTCTTCTTTATCACGGTCCCCTTGAAAACCGGAGTTGTTTCTCTTTTTTTTCCAAACGACAACGAGTGACAGACTAACCGGTTGATTCCTGTAGACAGGTTCTACCTACCGGCGGATCTTTTTGTTTTCCCCCGGGCGTCGTCGGATCTGCTCAAAGCTAGGCTAGAGTACAACAGGAATCGCTCTTAGCGTGGCCACTGAGCAGACGCGTTCTCTGGGTACAAGGGAAGGGGAGGCGTCCCGCTCCTTTTGGCGAAAACAGCTTCCACAGCTCCTCGCCGCATAGGAGTGAGCTACCGCCTTCATGCAGGGTACCCGGTGCAGAGAGAGAGCGAAGAGGAAAATCTTGATTTGGGCAGAAAACTACCTCCCGGGCGCAGGCTTGATGCTGTTCTTCGAAGCAAAATGAGAAGTATAGGGAACAGCCGAATCGCAGCTCTTGAAGGAACATTTCCGGAGTTGGGGTTTGCACTGACAAATGAAGCAACGGACTATCAGCATCAACTGACCAAAGTTTTTGTTCTTCGCGTGTAGGCTACCGATTTCCCAAACTAAAGCATCAAGGCGTGGCTCACCTTGGGGCTTGGCGCTCGCGCTGAACACAAGCTCGTCGAGACGGTCAGCCGGAGGGCAGAGCGAACGGGGTTGTGGCACTGTGCTGCCTCCGACTCAAGCTTTGCAAGCTGTGGTTGACCGTCACGTTCCTGGACCAGGAACGGCCTTTTTCTCTTCTTCTTCTTCTTCGCGTGTAGAGGGTATAACCCTCTCTGGGGGAGGTTTCCTGTGCTCGCACTTTTTCGTTGGCTTCGTTTTCACTTTCAAGTGCAACCGTTGTTCCGGAAATGTTCCCGTCAGTACAGATGTACTTAAGAAAACAAATAGGAAAAAGACGGTGTTTCTCAGCGTATAGAAGGTCGGCATTTAAAGTCTCCGGGATAATCATTTAGTTTTTAGCGTTATTTTGTGAATTCAGAAGGTCGGTATTTTTGAGTCTCCGGTTGACCGTAGAGGCTTGGGTGAGGCGAAGAAATTCGCTGTTTCTCACGAAAATACTCGGGGGACTGCCTTGTGCTCATTTCGAAGGAGGCTAGAGGGGGAGAAAACAATACAACTACAAAGTGGGTCTTTTTTTGTTGAACGCTTACGCCCGCCACTGAGCCCAGATTTACCTGTGTTTCGTGTGGGCTACAGCACTTTTACGTCCTTTGATCTATCGCAACTGGCAGTCTCCTCAAGCATTTAAGAAAGGGTGGGGTCGGTCCTGCTTTAGGCTACGCGGCGGAGTCCAGCCTCAGAAGCTGGTGTTAAAGAGGGCGGGCCTGAGCCGCACTCGAATAGCGGTTGCCGGTTGGCGACTGCACCTTTGTACCACCGACACCCTCTGGGTGCTTCCAGGTTACGCGCAATCGGGGGTTTGAAACATGATGATTAATATCAAAAGCCCGCACCCACGCGGCGTTGACTGTGGCTGGTCTTTGTAAGGGCCTGCGCCGTGATGTTACTTCGATCGTACTCACCACGAACCTGAAACGAATAGCGGGGATGACAGTCGCTTGTTTAACGCCAGCTTCAGCTCCAGCTTCTGGGGCAGGACCCCTCCGCGCGGTCCGTGCGCGCTCTCCGATTCCCGCAATCGTGAGCGACACAAACTCAAGAGGTCCCCAGCCAGCTATTCCCTGCAGTATTAGCATACTTTTTAGAAGACAATAAGAGCTCGCCAGCAAACCGCGGCTGATGAAGAATTGTTTTCGTTGAACGCAGTGCCTGATCGTTTTTTTACGTAAAAAGCTGGATTCAGGACGCAAACAAAAACGCCACGGTTCGCGGCTACGAACTTCTCATTTGGATTACCAAAAAGAAACGACGGAGGGCCGTAGGTGCATTCCTTATTTTACGGTGTCTGACACTCCTTATTCTCCGTTTTCTTTTTTTACCAAACATGACATGTTGGTGGAAAACCTGGCGAACGTTATGCCGGACCATCCCCGCTTGCAGGCTGAATGTTCAGTGTGGCACTATTTGCATGCAAATGAATCTCTACTAACGCAACACGAGCTCGATAGACTGTGAGGATGTACCGTGATTTTACAGCGTCAGGCATAGACGGTGGTGCAGCGCAGTGATTCGCAGCGGCAAGCAGTGCGATGCAACTCCAGGGGATGGGGTGGGCCGGCTTCACATAAGACAGGTTCAAGTGCATGACGGAAAGGCCGGGCCTGGCGGCCCCTCTCCCTCGTTTAACGCGAGCAGGAGTCTACCGAGGAAAGCCTGCTGCACGGGAGCCGAGCTTTATGTGATCGGCGGTGCTGCAAAGCCACGACGGCCTGCGGGTCAACTGCTCACAGTCTTCCCAAACCAAAGCATCAAGGCATGCTTCGGGCGCCGTATACCGATACCGGTCCTTCCTGAAACTCGATAGCAACGAGACGTGAGCCATACGCATACGGATCGACCACCGATGTTACTGAACAAACCACAAACCAGCGTGCCCAAAGCAGGAGCGTTCGCCGTGAATGATAAACCATGGAATAACAAGGCATCGATTCCCTCAACTCTTTTTGTTGGTCTCTCCAACCCGAGAAGGGAATAATCACCTCCCGGGACGAGCCACCCCTCCCCCTCTTTTTGACAGCCGCTTCCCCGACGCGAAGTTCTTCACAAACTTCGTGACGCCTCAGGACACCCAGGGGTGAGAGGGCAAGCCCAGCAGAGGTGAATATAGGATGGTTTTTCGGGGTTGGGGAAGCGAGCCCAACCATCGGCTTTGTTGAGCGTCCTTGACGTTCACGCTTTGGGCTCCTCAGGCTCCTGCAGGCAGTCCCTCACACCTGGCCGAAAGAACTTTGTAACACAACATTGTATGTGGCAAACTGATGATGGAAAAAAGAAGGTGTTTTTATTATTCGCCTTTTCTCACGAACGGGGGGGTCGGTCCTGCTTTTGGCTTTGTAGGTTCTCCCGACTCCCCGATTCGTGGTTAGCGCAAACTCAAGAGGTCTAGTCAACAACTCCCTGCAGTTTTGGCATACTTTCAAGAAAACAAAAACGGGGGGAAGCCAGGTTTGCGTGTTCAAAGTTCTGATGGGTCCTTTATTATTATACAGGCGCGGAAATCTTTTGAAGCAACTGGACAGTGCTCCCGCCAGCTTCACTTTTACGGAGGAAACCCAAAAAACTGGGTTGGGCTTTTTTTTGTATAAGCACCTGCTTTGTAGGAAATACTTGAGGAGGCTGCCAGCTGCAAAAGATCAAAGGAGGTAAATGTGCTGTAGTCCACACGAAACACAGGTGAATCTGGGTTCAGTGGCGGGCGTAAGCGTTACACGAAAAAGACCCAATTTGTAGTTGTATTGTTTCTCCCCCTCTAGCCTCCTTCGAAGTAAGCACAAGGCAGCTCCTCGAGTATTTTTTCTCCCCCGCTAGGCTCTCGCGTTTGGTGCAGGCTACTAGCTTCTGTTTGCATGCTCACTACTGTACGTACTCTTTCCCTCTTCTTCTCACTTTGGCTAGCCAAAAAAGACTCCTGCGACCGACACCACGCGGGAAGGGGGGTGCTGCATGAACGGGGGGGAGAAAATCCTAGCTTGGTGTTTTAGGCAGAATCTCTTGCCTCATGGATGGTTGATGCCTTCGCGGGAATACCGAGGTTTGTTCTATTTTTCTTTGCTGTTCGTTGTCGACCGGCGCCTGCGCAAGCAGCCCAGCGCGGCCCAGCTGCTCGTGGCCGGAGTCGGCGAGGATGACGACCACTTCCTCTTCTTCTGCAGAACGCTTGCCTTGGGACCGGGTTGGGATCCTCTCCATTTTTCTCGGATGCTACGGGTAGGGGCCGCAGCTGCACGGCGCCGGAGGTGCGGCCGTTCTTTTCAAAGGAGATCCGGGGGGGGGAGAGGAAATGCCTGCGTTGCTTGCCAAATCCGAATGCGCAGGTCGGAATCGTCTCCATTCCAACCTTGTTTGGAGCAAGGCGATTCGAAACGCCCCTTCGACTCCTCCAAAGGATCAAAACAAGTTTGCTAGAAAGAGTGGGACAGTGAGATAACATGCAGGGTCAAACCCAGGGCTTACGCTCCGTTTTCGGTCTCAGAGAAAATACGTGTGGTCCACGTGTGGGCGCTTAAGGTTAGAGGGGAAAAAAAACCTTTCCCCTCATGTGCGACGGCAAAAAAAATAGCGTCGCTACTGGACTTGCCGACACCTGTGGGCCTAGACTCCCTGCATGTGTACCAATAAATCAAAATCCACATGTGGTGCCTGTGGATCCACACGTGGGGGAACAAAATCCAAAAAGAATTAACGTGTGGAAATCCACACGTTCCACACGTGGAGCGTAAGCCCTGGTCAAAACCTTGTGTCTTTTTGGTAACAGGGATTTAGACCCAAAAAAAATGGCCACCCATTTTTTCTGGAAAAAAAATTGGGGTTTTTCAAGCGAGGGGTGAAGTTCCGATGTTTTCGGGCTAGCGACGGGGTTATTTAACCTTGTAACGAGTGTTAGGTATTCGTCGGATATATTAATCTTCTAAGAACTGCGATCTTATTTGCTTGTGCGTGCCGGTTGATCGTTTTCCCACTTGTATTTACCCTGTGTATATTCAGGTAAGGAATTCTCTTCTTTTTAGCCTGCACAATACATTGAAGGGCAACCCACAAGATTGTTAGTAGTAGTAGTTTTCGTTGACCGCACTACCCTGAGCCCAAATCCTGGACGTGGTTTCAGGTGGCAAATTTGGCAAATGATCATCATGATCAGAAGGTCCTACTTGAACGGTTCAGTTTCCTCACACATTGCATGTGGCTAAAACAAATACTCGGTTTTCTTCCAAGTTTTCTTCTCGGGGGCTGTCGGCCCCGCGGCAGCGTTTACCAAAAAGACACAAGGGTTTGACCCTGCATGTTAATCCCACGTCGGTTCAGGGTAGGCTGGCCGATCATCGCCTTAGCTGGAGGCACACTGAAGGTGTCAAAAACGAGGTTGCCGGGAATAGTTGAGTCGCAACTCAACTATGGAAAAAAAAAATGTAAAAACGGGTTTTTGCCTGGAGGCTTTTCGTGTGATTTTGCTTTGAGCTATCTTTGTGTCTGTGCTTTCAGTCGTCTTCTTAACCATGGTTAAGTGCGCGAATGGTGTCAGCCGAAGCTCGTAAAGCTTCGGCGCCGTCCACGCTATGTTTGTTTAGCATTGAGTTCTTTTTGTAAGTACATGAACCACATGGATTACATGCACTCGCGGTGTTTAGCAGCGGCTGCCAAACATCCCGTGACACTGCGCAAGGCGAAAAGAGAAAAGAGATGCGTAGTTTTGTTGAGAGAATATTCGGGAAGCACCTCGGCAACTCTCGGCGCGACTGAGTCCCCTTTTTTTTTTGGCGGACCCGACACCCTTTCTTTCTTGCGTTTCGATGTGTCGGTCCGGAGTGCCCAGAGCGGAATCGTTGGCGGTGAGGTGGATCCCCGTACCGGACCCACTTTCCCAAAGGAGATGATACAAGGGATAGGTGTGTGCACGAGTACAGAGGCAGGGAGCCCCGCAGCGCGCCACGGGGGGGACTCCTGTCGGCCGGTCCGTCGTGGTATATCCTTCGGATATACCACGACGAAGACGGGCTCTCAAAAGTCTGACGGTTGGAATGCAAAGAATCTGTGGATCGACGGTCTGCAGTCCAACGTCAACAACAGCTTTTTCCAGAAACCCATATGCAGCTCCAGGCTATAGGGAGTGGCCCTTACAGCCTGGTCGTGGTGCACCTCGATGGTCTCAAGTTAGAACGCAGACTACGCCCTAATCACGAGACTAGGTGACTACCTCTTTCAAGGATGGCAACCGGCACGCCGGCTGGAACAGCACGTGTGGGGACAGCGGAGGGGCCGTACGAGTCGCAGCCTTTTGCCTGAGGTTGAAGGAAGTCTGCCCAGCGCGGCGGTAAACAACTCGCCCAACAAAAGAAAAAGACACCATGATACGAATGAGCGCAAAGCGCCGGGAAAACGCGATGCCGATGCGTTTCGATGAGGGAGGGGGTCGTGCACGACGGCTATGTCGCCTCACACTGACTCTTAAAACCGGGTGAGCATCCTTCGTGAGAGGACCCCGAATGATCAGGAATCCACTGCAGCCTTGCGCTGAGGTCGACGGAAGTCAGCGCACCGCCCCAGAAAGAACGCAAGCGACCAGCCGAGCGCAAGGCGCCGGGAAAACGCGAACTCTTTTTATAACCGGGTCCACAATTGCTCCCAGCACAACATCCTTCGTGAGGGGACTCCAAATGATCAGGAATCCACTGCTGCCTTGCGCTGAGGTCGACGGAAGTCGGCGCACCGCCGAAGAAATGAGCGCCAAGGCGCCGGGAAAACGCGATGCCGATGCGTTTCGATGAGGGGGGTTTGCAAGAACGTGCTTGGAATGGGTATGTGCTCACCACCGCACTGGTCCCGTCTGCGCCGTGTTTCAGTCCTTGAAGCCACGGACACATAAGGCGGACCATCATCAGCGCGGAACCTGAGTGTCTGCAGACAGGACTGCAGGGGAGGGGGGGGGGGGGGGGGTCGTGCGTCGGCTATCTCGCCTCACACTGACTCTTATAACCCCAATCCACCAGTTGACCCCGGCAGCAGCAGGCACGCGCGAGGTCCTGTTTTTCCGCGAGGAGTCCCCGGATAATCAGGAAACTACGACGAGCCGGCAGCAGACGGGCCTCCAACGACAGGCTGACGACGCGGATCGGCCAGTTGCCGCGCGAACAACGACAGCGGATCAGTCGGGCAGTCTTCGGTGTGCCAGGGTAGACCGCCAGGATGACATCGGATAGAACACCCCCCACTCTTGAATTGTAAGCCAGGGTTCGTCGATCTCTGGCGGTTCAATCAGCCAACAGGGATGTTGATGGGCTTGCACAGCTGCGGGACCTGGTGGATCGCTTCCGATGAGCCGTCGATGAAGCGGTGCGTCAGGGTAGACCGCCAGGATGACATCGGATAGACCACCCCCCACTCTTGAGCTGTAAGCCAGGGTTCGTCGATCTCTGGCGGTTCAATCAGCCAACAGGGATGTTGATGGGCTTGCACTGCTGCGGGACCTGGTGGATCGAGCCGTCGATGAAGCGGTGCGTCAGGGTAGACCGCCAGGATGACATCGGATAGAACACCCCCCACTCTTGAACTGTAAGCCAGGGTTCGTCGATCTCTGGCGGTTCAATCAGCCAACAGGGATGTTGATGGGCTTGCACTGCTGCGGGACCTGGTGGATCGCTTCCGACGAGCCGTCGATGAAGCGGTGCGTCAGGGTAGACGACTTTGCTATGACCTGTGTGTTGTTTTCAACAGAATGCAAACCAAAATACTCGACGTAGCTGCTTTGACTCCGAATGGAAGGGAGGAAACATAGGGTAGAGGGGCAAATACAATACAAACACAATCTGGTTTGTTCTTCGTTACACCGTGTGTTGTTTTTTTACTCAAGACCTTTTCCCCGGGAATTCTGCTTTGTGTTCGCTGACGTAAAGTCTGCGGGATACTTCTTGGTCATAACTGCAAAAAAGAACGAAGAGGAATCAAACCATCCAGGGTAAACTTATCACTTACATTGCGTAGGGGCAAGATGAAAATACCCGTCCAGGGGACTTACGGAAATAAGCTTGTCTGGACAAGGTCACAGGGGGAAGGGAGGGTGGGTTTTCTTCCCGTCCAACGACACCCCCCCGCAACCACCTGGTTCTTGGGTGGCTTCACGACTGCGCAGCAGCATTCCCGCAGTGAGACTGTAATTGTAGGTAGACCTGCGTGACCTCGAAACGCGTGTGAGCGCACAGAAAAAAAAAGAAGGCGTGACACCCGCTTTTTTCACACCCTTTTTTAACTCCAGCTTCTGAAGCTGGACTTCGCCGTGATTGAAAGACAGAGGGGTTCTTCGAGACTGGAGGTCCTATGAACATGCAATGTGAATAGCCTCTATTCGAGCCAACCCCACTTTTCTGTAAACGAGTTTGAAAGTGTATTGGTTTTTGACTGGAATTAGTGCAGTGCTAGCTTTTTCCCCTCCTGCCCCTGGGGCGGCACCTGGTCTAGTGGTGGGACGACAGATTACCAAACAGCCGGACGACGGTTCGAATCCCACAGATGACACTTTCCAGGCGTTCGGGGATGGACTCCCGGAAGAAACTCCTAGTCCACAGGAAGAAATCGGGTGGCACAAGGAACCCCCGACCTAGTTCACCGGAACGTAACCAATCGTGAAGGATGCGCAGGCTCCGCCGTAACAAAACAAAACAAAACAAAACAAACTGCCCAGAGAGGGGCTCCTGGTCTAGTGGTTAGGACGTCGGACTATTATCCCATTTATCCCATTCGACCGCGGTTCGATTCCTCCTCAACCACTATTTCAGGTGTTCAGGGATTGGCTCCTGAATGCAACTCCTAGCCCAGTCTCTGTAAAAAACGGCTGCACAGGTTGACCGTGTGGGTGCCAAAGTGGCCCAAATACGATCCAGGGAGAGGCGACTACCATAGAAAATGGGGTACTGAGCCAATTCACCTACCCCCTGATCGAGTGTAATCGAGCGTAATCGAGTGTAATCGAGTGTAATCGAGTGTAATCGAGCGTAATAGAGTGTAGTAGAGTGTAGTAGAGCGTTGTAGAGTGTGATCGAGATTGACACTAGTATTTTGGGTTCGACCACTGGTGGACCCCTGACTGGCCCATGGGCGACCATGTTGACCACTGTCTGGCCCAAGACGTGCCAAGCATAAGCATACGAGGGACGGAAACCGCAGGCAAGTGGGCGATGTGCATATGAGACCGGAAGCTCTCGAGATGAAGATGTTCTAAATCATGGCAGCAAGCACGGGGACTGCAGGCGGGTTGGTGGCGAAAAGGGACAGAAAGATCTTCGAGCGACTGTGAGCAGCCTAGCAAGACGGGATGATGAATGATGAAGAAGCGCTAAGTGATCGCAAAGGTCCTTGTCTGGCGACCGACCTTCCTTGAAAGGAAGGTCGGTAGCCAGACATTTTTGTCAGCAAGGTGCAGGCGATGCACGGGCTCCATGATGACCTCGTCAACGGCCCCACAGGCGTACACTCACTAGCCGTCGTGAAGAGGCCTCTGTCTGTAACCATCTTTTTCATCCTTGGGAGCAGTGCATCGCCAGGGAGATCGAACCCCAAGGCAAGGAGCGACTCTTGCAGCTTCTGAAAGTAATCCAGCACGTACTGGAGATACTTGGTTGTCGTTGCTGGATCCTTCTGCCACACAAGTGCTGCAAACACAAGCCGCATCCTCCATCTCTGCTCCATCGTGTCCAGGTACGAGAACGTCAGGCAGAGGATATCTTTGCTCCCCGGAAGCTCTCCTGCATCCCCGGCAATGACGAAGTCACCACCCCCAAGCCGGAGCAGAAACTCCATGTCACCGAGGACAAGGTGCCTACCGAGCGCTCGGCGAACACCCTATCGCCTGGAACTGGCCCGCACGGAATGCCTAAAGGCTCAAGTACTAACTGCGCTAAATTTAATATATGCGAGCTATTGTGGTACTCATTTGCATGCAAATGACTCCCCACTGACGCAACAAGAAGACGCCGATGCTCTATCGAATCACGCGATGGATGAGGTTCAGAGACGAGCGACAGCCGAGTATCGGGACTCGGCGACCGCGAAATCGTACGCGATGAAGAGCGCGATGCGACGGCTGACGAGTATCGTGCAGACGCCGATTCACCCGGCGCTTGAGATGCAAGTCAACGTCCTGACGTCTCTCGGAGGCGGGAACATGGCCGGACTCAACAAGAGACCACAAATAGCAAACCAGCAGGCGTTTGAAGCTGTGATGCGCGCCTACGAAGCCGCCGCACGAGAGCAGACGGCGAAGTAGGCCGGCGACAAGGTGCGAGCCGTACCGCAGGCTGGGCTCCGCAAAGCTGCAACACTGAATGGCAGTTTTCGACCGCAGACGCATTACCCGTCGGGATGGGAGCGCAAGCAGGCTCGATGGAATCACGGAGTCAAGCAGGAGAGACGAACTGCGCAGACTGAGCGCAAGACGTGCACCAAGGGCAGACCAGGACGTTGGGACCGTGCGAAGTCGAAGAAGGAGTCCAAAAGCGAAGCAACAACACCAACGCGGAAACGCAACTCGAAGGCAGCCAAGCGGGCCTCCAGTGAAGTAACGAAGCTCATCCGAGTGTCCGATGAAACCCCTTGTCAATACCACCCAACGACTGCGACGCGCGTGCGAAATGTCGGACGCTAGCGTCTGTCAAGAGCATGCGTGACTCAGCCGTGTTTTAAAGGTGAGATGAGAGGCACCGGCTCACTCTGTCAAAGGACTATACTAACGCAACAAGAAGACGAGCTAATGCGAGATAGTGGTACCCGAGCCCGTACGCACTCGACAACCTGCTTCCGTGAGTCAGCCCGAGCTTCCTGGTCTCCAGCTACACTGCCTGTCGCGGTCATTTTTTCAGACTAATATTCTTGTTTTTATTCCAATTTCAATATCCTGTCATCAGCACCTTTTTAGCCCCGGAAGAAGGTGCGTTAGTGGGCCCGTTGAACCGGCCTATCAAGATTGGCTGAGTGTCACGCCTTTAATCAATTGCTGCAGTACCCCCCCAATTCACCCAAATGTTGATCGAGTGTAATCGAGCGTAATCGAGCGTAATCGAGTGTAATCGAGTGTAATCGACGCGTAATCGAGCTAAAGTCACTTTCAGGGGGGCTAGGTGAATTGGCTCAGGTACCCTGAGACGTTTACCCAAAAAAAAAAAAAGCCCTTTTTTTTTTATTTCGGGCCACCAGGGCACCTTACTCCACACCTCTGAGGTCCCCTGATGGGGATGGTTGGGAGACCATACAATCAAGTATGGAAGCCATCCTTTACTGCGGAGCAATTTCCGCTAGCAGTACAAGTACTGTGTGAACTAGAGCTTTCATCCCAAACGCCTGGAGAAGTTGGCCAGCCAGGGAATCGAACCAGCGACCCTCAGGTTATCAATCTGGCGCCCTGACCGCTATACCAGGTGTGCCCCAATTCCAAGTGAAAATGGGTGGCACAGTGAGCGGGCGGTGGCCTTCAGGCCGGTGCGCCCGGGTTCGATCCCCGCCCATGACACTTTTTCGGTCGAAGATTGTTTTCGACGTTTGTTTGCCCGAAATTTGCGTTTTTTTGCGGAGTTTCTCAGTATCCCGCGGTATTTGGGCACCCCGGGAAACGGAGTCCGGGGGGTCTCCCTCCGGGTACTGGCGCCGAACTTGCCATCACAGGCCAAACTTGCTACCGCATCACCACGGACACCAGAACCCGAACTTTGCTTCGCCCGAACTTTGCTTCACCCAGAACTTAGCTGCGCCCGAACTTTGCTTCACCAGAACTTTGCTTCACCCGAACTTAGCTTCGCCCGAACTTTGTTTCGCCCGAACTTAGCTTCGCCCGAAATTTGTTTCGCCCGAACTTAGCTTCGCCCGAACTTTGCTTCACCAGAACTTTGCTTCACCCGAACTTAGCTTCGCCCGAACTTTGTTTCGCCCGAACTTAGCTTCGCCCGAACTTTGCTCCACCCAGAACTTAGCTGCGCCCGAACTTTGCTTCACCAGAACTTTGCTTCACCCGAACTCAGCTTCGCCCGAACTTTGTTTCGCCCGAACATAGCTTCGCCTGAACTTTGCTTCACCCGAACTTAGCTTCACCAGAACTTAGCTTCGCCCGAACTTAGCTTCGCCCGAACTTTACTGTTCCCCGAACTTTAACTGCTGCCTCCAGTCTCGCCACGCGCCGGCCCTAGCCGAGTGCACGTACTTTTCAGAGTGCAAGTTCACTTAGAGATCCGGAGTTGTGTAGCCAGACGTCCTCACCACCTGACCAGGAGCCCCCCCCAAAGAGATGATGATTGCACCGATGGCGGCGCAGCCGGGGGTTTTGACCCAATCCCTCTCCTGTGTCATCATCCCGAGTGCTCAAGCCGAAGCGAACATCTCAGGGAATCATACGACGTGGAGAGAGAAAAAAGAGGTCGGTTTGGTAAGGTGCGGCCAGAGATCAAGGGGGAGATTCCCCTTGAGATCCGTCTTTCGTTTTGCCTTAAATATGATGATTCAACCATTCATTCCATTCCATTCAAATTGACCAACATCGACACGTTTTGCACACCTCATGAAGCGGGCAGGAGGTGTAGGATATTTCGTCGATGATTTCGAGGACGACGAGCAGCGCGAGGTCGGGGGTCGGCGACCGCTGGCCAGTGAAGTCGGAGACGAGGATCGCGTTGCTCCGGTTGCGGGCGACGCATTCGGAGTTGTTCTCGATGATGATCGTCCGGGACAGCGGCCGGCCGAGCATCATGAGGTCTTTCGTGTACGGCACCCCCCTGAACCACTGCGGCGAGCGAGCGATGACGTGCTCGAAGTAAATACCAAACGGATCTATATGCGACAAGACGTGGTTGGTAACCTCCTCAGTTGACGCCGTCCACAACACCACCTCGCAGTACGAACTGAGCGTGCAGAGGAGTGTCTGCAGGTGGGGGCGGGTCACTATTTGATCGTCGTCGTAGCACGTGTACTGGCTGTGGTTCGAGATCAGCGTCTCGTCGAGGTCCAACACGACGCACAGCCGCCTATCGCCTTCTGGCCGCTCCGGCAGCAGTAGGCCGGGCAAGGCGCCGCCGAGCCGGCGATCTCCTGGCCCTGGGGAGACCAATCGGGCGTCGTCGTGGCTGCCGAAGGATTCGTCGCCGCGGATATCGTCTTCGTCGTCTTCGTCCTCCTCGTGGCTCTCGCGTTCGTGGAGGTCCAGCTCTGCCGGGTAGCCGTCGTGAGTCCCGCCAATGCCGCCGAAGCAGAACGATGGCTCCGCTCTCGGCTCCGCGCCGGCGCCGCCGCAGCCGTAGACGCAGTACGACGGCAGCACCGACGAGCACGCGCCCCCCGTCACGCCCTGCAGCACCCGCAGCGACACCTCGATGTCGTCGCTCGGGTACGACGACTTCCGCCGCTCGCCTTCACCGGCTCCGGAGCCAAGACCCGGAACAAGGCATGGCATTGAACGGTGTCTGATGCTTTTTCCGTGCTTCCGACGATCCCGTGCGGGCCTACAGATTCTTCTTTTTTTTTCCCCCCGACAGCAAGTGTCCGAAGTAGCCTACCCGAAGGTAGTTGATTCCTTCAGGCAGGTTGCTTCTCTACCGGCGGAGTCCTTTTTTTTTTTAATACTTTTGTTTTGTACACTTTTTTTGTCGAAGAATACTTTGTGTGTCTTGGGGTTTCCGACGTCGTAATAAAGGCGTGCGCAGAGGTTTGAGGTGCCTTCCGACTTTTTTTCTTCTCGTGTTGTATTCAGCTGTGATTCTTTTCGAGGGAGAACCCGCGATGGATAGGACAGAGAAGGAGAGAGAGAAGAGAGAGAGAACGACACGGTCGGAAGCCCTGGCCGAGAGGGGGAATTGGGGGGGGGGGGGTGCAACCCGCTCTATGAAATGTCTGCTTTCAGACTCCTCCCTGATCAGCCCCAGCCAAACGGATCGGTGATTGATATATCCCCTTTTTAAAAAAAAAAGAAGGAATTTTCTTCTTCTTTCGTTATTTTCTTCTTTTTTTTTTTTTTTTTTTTGGCAAGGTTTTCTACAGACGCGGGGTTTTTTTCGCCGTCGCTCAGTTTTTTCGGTTGTTCGGTTGTTTTCTTTCCTGTGTGTGTTGAGCGAGTGATCCTTCTTACGGAATCGTCGTGGGAATCGGGGAGAAGAAAGAATTGAAAAGCGTGTGTGTGAGAGAGAGAGAAAGAGAGAATGAACCCCAATAATAGCTTTTGAACAAATATGAAGAACAAAAAAAAAAAGAAACGAGGCTAAAAGGAGGAGGAGAGTTTGTGGATATTTGTGTGTTTTATTTTTCTTTCTCGCGGTTCTGGTGGGTTTGTGTTTTGTTTTTCTTCTTTTTGTTTTGGGGACAGGGAGGGGGGGGGAGAGAGAGAGGGGTTCTCGACTTGTATGTTCTCTCCCCAATCCCCTACCGCCCCTTTAACCCCCGGATTTCGAAGGTTATGTTATCGTTCTCTGTTAAAAGGTTCAGGGTGGAAACTTGGGAGCGTGGGTTCTCCTCCTGGGTGTGGTCTGCAGATTTTGGATGCGAGAGCCTACACGGTGGAGCTCAGCCTAGAAGCTGAATGAAGTTAAATAGCGCAATGGAGTAGAGTGTCAACACCCGCTTTTCGGGTGTGAATTTTCTCGCGTTCTGGTTGTGCACCCTCTCTAACTCCACACTGTTTTCTGAGGCTGGACCTCACCGTGCACATCAAGGTCCCGCCTCTAGAACTCGACTTGAAGAACGTGTGCTCCGGAATTGACTCGGGTTTCCAGGCGTGCATGACTTTGTGCAGGCTCGGTGTGAAAAACAACTGACTAACTGCGTTTGTGCCTTCCTTGAACAGTACTCTGGAAGTCAACTCGGTTTTCCGGGTATGCACGACATTGTGCAGGCACAGTGTGTAAAACAACTGTATCCAACTGCGTTTGTGCCTTTCTTGAACAACGTGCTCGAGAGTTGCAAACCACCTGTGTCCAACTGTCTTCCTTGAGCAGTGCTCTGGAAGTCAACTCGATTTTCCAGGCGTGCATGACACTAGTGTGTAAAACAACTGTATCCAACTGCGTTTGTGCCTTCCTTGAACAACGTGCTCGAGAGTTGCAAACCACCTGTGTCCAACTGTCTTCCTTGAACAGTGCTCTGGAAAGCAACTCGGTTTTCCAGGCACACTCCCTTTCGGCTCTGAGGGGGGCACCCCCTTCCTAACTGATCTGGCGCTCGCGAAAGAAGAGAACGAGCGACGGGTAGCGAGAGGGCAAAACGCACAAACTCCTGCGTGATTCTAAGCTTCTACTGCCACAGCGTACGTGTGGTCTACTGAACTGGGCGGGAGGGGGATCATCCCCGGGGGGGATGGTGAGACACGCACGATCCGCTTGTTGTGTGATTTCACAAATGTTATATAATATTATGTGACGTGCCATGGGAAAAGCTATATCATGTTCATACAGTTAAACACCAACACACGTGATACTCATAGTTGTTCTCAACAAAACATGGGTCTTCACGTGTTGCCAGGGCTTACGCTCCGTTTTCGGTCTCAGAGAAAATACGTGTGGTCCACATGTGGACGCTCAAGGTTAGAGGGGAAAAAGTCCTTCCCCCCTATGTGCGGCGGGCAAAAAAAAAATAGTGCCACTACTAACTTGGCGACACATGGATGTGCGGCCTTGGCGTCTTGTGGGCCTAGACACACTGCGTGTGAACCAACCTGAGGCAAGCACATGTGGAGGAAAAAATAAATCAAAATCCACATGCGGTACCTGTGGATCCACACGTGGGGGAAAGAAATGCGTAGTTTTGCTTTTTTACTTGTTAGTTGTCGACAACTTTTTTTGTATTGAGGTGTCATTCAGATGTAAATCCAAAGCCGCCCACGTCAAATTTTGTCAAGCAAGAAAATCCAAAAAAATTAACGTGTGGAAATCCACACGTTCCACAGTGGAGCGTAAGCCCTGCGTGTTGCTGCCACAACACGTGGGTCGTGCAGTGTCCTTGGCAAACTCCGGCACCAAAAAGGATGGAGTGGAAGAGGGTGTGTAGTTTTCTCGTTTCGCTGCGCGCTTTTGCGCTGCAACACAGTATCATTGCGGCGGCAACGTAACGTGGTTCCATCCGTCCGCAACCTGCAATTAGGGGTGTACTGTCCACAACACGGTGGGGGGAAATTTCAGTTTGACGTGCAGACAGTACGGTCTGCCTGTCATGTGCATGTTTGATGCTAGGGCGTCAAGCACGAGGGAGGGGTGCGCGGTGCTTACTTTACAGAATGGCTCTAGCACGGATATCTATTCCAAAATAAAAGAGAGACGAAGGGAGAGAGCAAGTAACGTGCTTGGAGTGGTGTGTGTTCATATACCGTGTCCTAGCTGCATCGTGCTTCGGTCTTCTTGAGCCACGGACACACTATATAGGCCAGTGGTGTCCGCAGAGGTGCAGACGTCTGCGCCTGCAGATTTTGAAAACGCAAACGCAGACGCGTCTACAAGATCGACCTGCAGGCCAGGTATCCTTCATGTGGACGTGCAGACCTCAGGAATAAAGATAGCCCGGCGCTACAGCTTCGAAGTCCGGAGTGTAAGTGCGCACGTGCAAATGTATCGTTGCCGTGCGTTACGCTGAAGTATCTCACGTTGCGACTGCTCAAAAGGAAAAGCTGGGACTGACAGTGATCGTCGTAATCCAACTGACTGACAGTCGGCCGTCTGCGTCGGCAGTGTCTTTTTTTTTTTGCAGACGAGTCTACGTGGCGGAGCAGTCTCACACCGCTTCCTGTCTGCATTGCGTGCTGTAAAGTGCGAGCGCCATGAAGACAGGCGGGCACCAAGTGTGCACTGCAGACAGGAAAGCGTTGTGAGCGGTCTGTCAGGCGGCTTTTTGTAGCTCGCCAAAGCCAGCACCACCCAAGCTACGCGAGCCCAAGGAAATGTCTCGGGGGGGAAGGTTACGCTGCTCGTATTCCTGGCAGGGTCACGAGGGCCGTTCTAACAAGATTCGGGGATTGTGGTTGGGGGTTGATTGGATTGGAATCTAAGTCTAAGCTTTACTCCGTTGACGACACCCCTGCCTTTTTTTTTGCTTCGCGGGAGTGAATTCGGCTACGAAAGAAGGAAGGAAGAACGCCGCGAGGACCTGCCCATTGTGTTCCTGGCCAGCAGAAGAACTCGAGGGCAAAAGGAACTCCCGCGAGATTCATTGGTCCCGCACAACGACCCAATCGTGTGATTAGGAACTTCACGGCTGAGGCCACGCAATTTTCTTATCTGTACTGCGGTCATAGAACAGTACAGCATCCGCCTGACACAGTACAGCAAGTGCAGCCGCATACAAGGGAACGGGACGCCCGTGTAGTGCTGTATAGCATCTGCCTGATGCATCCAGAGAACATTATGTGCCAGAGGTCATACAGTGCAGCATCTGCCTGTAGCTTCCGCCTTGGGCCCTATCTTCTGCTCGCAGGAGCCACCGCTCTTCACGAAGAGAACGGGCCGTGTAGTACAGCATCTGCCTGCGGTGCGCCCATACAACACAGCACCTGCCTGACCCATCCAATGCAGCCGTACCTCATTTGCCAGAGGCCAAACAGTGCAGCATCTGCCTGCAGCTTCAGGCCTTCCGGCCTAGCTTCCGCATACATCTGCTGCTCGCAGGAGCTACCTCGCTGTTCACGAAGAGAACGGGATGCCGATTATAGCAGAACAGCATCTGCTTGCGGTGCGCCCATGCAACAACAGCTGACTCATCCAATGCAGCAGCACTCCAATGCAGCAGCACCTCATGTACAGTGCAGCATCTGCCTGCAACTTCCGCCTAAGGCCATACATCTTCTGCTCAGAGCCACCGCCGTTCATGACGAGAACGGGATGCCGAGTACAGCGGTACAGCATCTGCCTGCGGCATGCAACAACAGCTGACTCATTCAATGCAGCAGTACCTCATGTACAGTGCAGCATCTGCCTGCGGCATGCAACAACAGCTGACTCATCCAATGCAGCAGTACCTCATGTACAGTGCAGCATCTGCGACAACAGCTGACCCATCCAATGCAGCAGTACCTCATGTACAGTGCAGCATCTGCCTGCAACTTCCGCCTAGGCCATACATCTTCTGCTCGTTGGAGCCACCGCTGGTCACGAAGGGAACGGAACCCCCGTGCCGGCCATCTGCTGCTGCTGCTCACGCTGCATGTCCTGCTCCATGACGAGGAGGTACCGCTGATTCTTGTAGAAGAGCTTCGCGTTGTGCTCCTGCTCGTACTGCGGCAGGTCGTGCAGCAGCTGCTCGTTGAGCTTGTGCAGCTCCCGGCGGAGGTCTGCTATCTGGCGGTCCCTCAGGTTGCTCGGCCCGGCGGCGGCCACCTCCGACACGCGGTGCTTCACGAACTCGCGCCGCGTGATGATGTCCATCAGCGGCAGCTGCGCCTCCAAGCGTTGGATCTCGCTGCAAACCTGTGGGTCGCGGAGTTCGGCTTTTTTAGAGTTAAAGTTCGCTTGAATTTCCGGGGGTCTAGGGTCTCCGTGTGACCGTTGTTAAATGGGTTCTCTTAGAGCTAGAAAAGGGCTGTATGGTTTCGGGTTTGTATATTTGGTGTACACTGGGTCTCCGTGTGACCGTTGTTAAATGGGTTCTCTTAGAGCTAGAAAAGGGCTGTATGGTTTCGGGTTTGTATATTTGGTGTACACTGGGTCTCCGTGTGACCGTTGTTAAATGGGTTCTCTTAGAGCTAGAAAAGGGCTGTATGGTTACGGGTTTGTATATTTGGTGTACACTGGGTCTCCGTGAGGCCGTTGTTAAATGGGTTCTCTTAGAGCTAGAAAAGGGCTGTATGGTTTCGGGTTTGTATATTTGGTGTACACTTTCGTGCTGGGTTATGGCTGGCCACGTCCGGGACTTTTTGTGACCCGACGACAGCTGACTCCTATTTCCTCGAAGTGCGATCGGATTGTGTGCTGCTGTCTCATCAGCGTGTTTGCGATTCGTTTGCAACACTAAACAGTCGTCTGGCCTCCTCGGAGCACTTGAGGGTCGTATTTTCCCGGCTTTTTACTCGGACAGAGGACTCTGAACGTGATACCGGAAACCACGCCGAGGAGTTTGAGTAAGTTTGGGTAATGCAGACCTCTTCGTAGACCTTGGTGACTACCTCGATGAGGTGGTTGCTGAGGTCGTCGGGAGGGAGGCGGTTCGGCGACACGTCGGGCGAGGGAGACGTGGGGACGGTCAGCTTGCCGAGCTGCGAGAACATCGCGTTCATCAGCTGCATGCGCTCCGTCGGGTCCGTGTCGATGAGGGCCCACAGCTTGAGCAGCTTCTCGCGCCGGCTCCCGAAGGCTTCGAACAGCCGCTTCATGTGCTGGTGCCGCTCCAGCTGCCGCACCCGCTGTTCGCGGGTCTCCGCTTCGCTCGAAGCGAGGCGCTCACTCTGTGCGGGGTCGTTGTTGTTGATGCTGGTTTTGTGGAATATGGGAAGGTACTTTTATTTATTTCGTAAATACAAAGGTACCAGGGAAAGCCTGCTACACGGGAGCCAAGCTTCACGTGTTCGGCGGTACTGCAGAGCCACGGGCCTACTGGTCAAGTGGCTACCGATTTCCCAAACTAAAGCATCAAGGCTTGGCGCACCTTGGGGCTTGGCGCTCGCGCTGAACACAAGCTCGTCGAGACGGTCAGCCGGGCAGAGCGGACGGGGTTGTGACACTGTGCTGCCTCCGACTCAAGCTTTGCAAGCTGTGGTTGACCGTCACGTCCCTGGACAGGAGCGGCCGTTTTCTTCTTTCTTCTTTCTTCTTCTTCTTCGTAAATACAATACAAACACAATCCGACTTGTTCTTCGTTGACACTCCGGATTTTTTTTTCTCACTCAGGATGACCTGTTGTGTTTGTGTGTCTTGTCGCGTAGGGTTAGACCCGCACGTGTGCTGCCTCCGACTCAAGCTTTGCAAGCTGTGGTTGACCTCACGTCCGTTCAGTTCGGTAGCTACAGCACTTGGGATCCCTTCAGGTTTTTGTCTGGAAGCTTTTGTCGAGCATTTCCTTCCATATGCTCTCTGAGGAGAGGTACTGGTCATCGCAAAAATTTCAAGCAAACTTGGAAAAAAACGCATTGTCTTCGTCCCACAGCAGCCGGGCGGCTCGCCGGATATAGTACGACTGGGATGGTATCCCAATCTACGTTATTTGTTCTAGGGTAGGCACGCGGCATATTTTTTAGCGCTATTTGTGGATTAGAAGGTCGGTATTTTAAAGTCTCCGGTTGACCGTAGAGGCTTGGGTATGGCGGGGGGTTGAGAAAAGTAAAAGAGTGCGACTCGTTTCGGGTGTTGTGTCACTCCGTTGTGAAACCTTGTGAAGTCCCCTAACGCGTTTAGTCGTTTTTAGAGTGCAAGTTCGCTTAGGGATCCGGGGTTTTTATAGTCTCCGGGTGACCGTAGTCATAAAGGTTCCTTTAAGGTATTGTATGTTTGTGTGTATATCTTTGCTGCCTATTGCCGACTACTCGACTTACTTTAGCGCGCGCTCTTTTTCTGTATAAGCACCTGCTTTGCAGGAAATGCTTGAGGAGACTGCCAGTTGCGATGGATCAAAGGAGGTAAATGTGCTGTAGCCCTCACGAAAAACAGGTAAATCTGGGTTTAGTGGCGGGCGTAAGCGTTCAACAAAAAAATGACCCACTTTGTAGTTGTATTGTTTTCTCCCCCTCTAGCCTCCTTCGAAATGAGCACAAGGCAGTCCCTCGAGTATTTTCCTATGTGCTTTGCCAAGTCCATGGCTCTTGTGACCGACACCGACCATTTTTGTTTGTGTAACCCCTGTTTTGAGTGATTTAACACAGCACGCTGCCATCCGACACTTTTTGATATAGACAAGCAAGCTTGTTACCTTAAGAAATAAGAGCTCGTCACTCGCACAGCCGCGGCTGATACAAAACTAATCATGAAAGACTTGTTTTCGTTGAACGCAGTGCCTGATCGCTTTTACGTAAAGCTGGATTCAGGACGCAAGTGAAAACGCCACGGTTTGCGGCGACGAGCTTCTCATTTCCTCGAACATTTCCTTCGTTTGGTAAGAAATACTCGAGGGGCTGCCTTGTGCTTACTTCGAAGGAGGCTAGAGGGGGAGAAACAATACAACTACAAAGTGGGTCTTTTTGTTGAACGCTTACGCCCGCCACTAAACCCAGAATCACCTGTGTTTCGTGTGGGCTACAGCACGTTTACCTCCTTTGATATTTTGCAGCTGGCAGCCTCCTCAAGTCTTTCCTACGAAGCAGGTGCTTATAAAAAAAAGAGGCGCTTCGTTTTGCTTGTGCGTGCCGGTTGATCGTTTTCCCACTTGCATTTACCCTGTGTGTATTCAGGTAAGGAATTCTGATCAACCACCAAAACACGCTGCCTACGTCTTTTTAGCCTGCACATTACATTGAAGGGCAACCCACAAGATTGTTAGTACTTTTGTTCTTCGCTTACACCACCGTGTGTTGTTTTCTCACTCAGGACTTTTGACCTGTTGTGTTTGTGTGATTTGTCGTGTAGGGATAGACCCGCATGACCTCACGTCCGTTCAACACGTGGTTCGGTAGTTACAGCACTTGGGATCCCGTCTGTTCTTTGTCGGGCAGCATCGTCGAGCATTTCCTTTCAAGCTGGCGCTTATGTAAAGAAAGAAGTGCGTAGTTTTGTTTTATTCTTTTACTTGTTAGTTGTCGACAACTTGTTTTGTGTTGAGGTGTCATTCAGATGTAAATCTAAAGCCGCCCACGTCAAATTTTGTTAAGCATTGAGTTCTTTTAAGTACATGAACCACATGGATTAGCATGCACTGTGTTTGTTAAGCAGGGGCTGCCAAAACTTGCCGTGACACCTATGATCAAAGTAAGTAGGAAAGGAGAAAGGTTGTTTAAAAAGAAAGAAATGGGGGTAGGTGATATTTTTTCGACCCTCGTAGCTCGCTGGGTCAGGCGCGCCAGGTAGGTGCTGGGTTAATTTTGGTCTGGGCTTGGGCTTTGCAGTCCTTCCGAATTCCCTTCACAGGTCCTTTCGTGCACACCCACACCAAACTGGTTAGCGAACGGGTTGCCGGACCTTGTTGTTGTCACGCCACAATGGCGGCATTTGAGTACGTTCTGGGAATTCTGTTCTTGTGTTTGTGGGATGTTTGCGGCTGGACTGGTAAAGAAAGAAGAAGAAGAAGTCCTGGCGCGCACACCTCGTTGCGAGAACGCGTAAGCTCGGCGTCCTTTCTGACGAGTTCGCGGGCCAGCCGCCGTTCCTCTTCTTCGAGGAGCTTCCGCGCGAAGGCTTCCCTGTCTTTGCGCGCGCGGCTCTGCACTTCATTGAACAGATTTTCGTACTTCGAAACGAGCGATTTGTGCAGCTCGAGCTTCCACTGCGTCATCGACGACGACAGGCGGTCTATTTCCATCTGCAAGCCGGCGACGCTGCCTTCGGCGGCCTCGCGCTTGTCGCGCTCGGTCTCCGCCATGCGCATGTACTCCGCCTTCTCCTCGAGGGCCTGCCTGCTCAGGTCGGCGACCCGCTCCCGCACCCTCGCTTCGATTTCGTCGGCTTCGTTGAGGCGCGTCATGTCCAGCTCCTGCCGCAGCTGGGCCACGGCACGGTCGCGCTCCTTGTCGGCCGCCGCTCGGTGCGTCTCCCGCTTCTCGAGTGCCTGCGCGTGCGCCTGCTCCGCCTCCTTCAGCAGCCGGTCGTAGTTCGACCGCGTCATCGCTTCGAACTCGATCTTCCTCTTGTCCGCTGCGGCCGCCCTGTTTTTGAGTGCACGTTCGCTTTTGAGGATCCAAACAGAAAATTTTACACTGTTTCTAGACTGTTTCTTGTAGTATGCGTAAGCAAAAGAAGCGAAGACAAACGGAGGGTGTAGCTTTCATGGATGTAGGAAAACACGAATCCTGCGCCATGTTTCCGTGTCACGTGCATGTCATGGCCCACTGCCTATTCGTGTTCCCATCTGGATCGTTCTCTACTCGCGCTTCTCGCATCTATTCGTGTTCCCACCTGGATCGTTCTCTACTCACGCTTCTCGCATCTATTCGTGTTCCCACCTGGATCGTTCTCTACTCACGCTTCTCGCATCTATTCGTGTTCCCATCTGGATCGTTCTCTACTCGCGCTTCTCGCATCTATTCATGTTCCCACGTGGATCGTTCTCTACTCACGCTTCTCGCATCTATTCGTGTTCCCATCTGGATCGTTCTCTACTCACGCTTCTCGCATTTTCATGCTTCCATATCCCGCAGACCTGACAGCTAGTGCAGCCCACAATTGGGTATCCAGAAGTATTCGGCGACAAATGGGTGAAATCTTTTTGGCGACCCCAGGACGTGAAATTTGCCAAGTACAAAAGTGCCAAAAATTCCTGCCTCCCCAAAGGTTGCATACCCAGTTGCTGTCAACTACCTGGCAGTTACTGTCAAAAACAGGGGTTCAAACGCACCACTTTTGGGTTTGGGATTTCGATCAAACTCACTCGCACCCAGGCAGGATCTCGTTGAACTTTGATATGCAGCAACAGTCTGTGAAGACAGGCTGCCACCGACTACGTCTTTGCACGCGTCGTGTCATGCTTCGGTCGCTTGTTGCCCCGCGTACTGTTTGTCTCCGGTGCGCGCTTCACGTCGGCTGTGAAGGCTAACGAGGAATCACCAGATGATTCGGCGCACGTCCTTTTCATCCTCACGCGGCGAGGACTGCGAGTACTAAAAATTGCTACGACGGGACGACGAGTCAGTGTGGTGTTTTGCGACGGCAGCCGTGGCGAATTTCTTGACAGTTCGACCAAAACCCCCTTTCAAAGACTATATTCGATCATGAGGACAACCAATGATTTGATAAAAAGAACTAATCTAAGGTGTTGCACGGGGTCACGTTCCCCCGACTAAGCGGCACCCCACATAGGTGACTGGCGGTGCTGCATACCTCTCAAGCTCCTGCTCTTGGATGTGGCGCCATTTTCGTTCGTACACTGCCTTCAGCTCTGTCAGAAGCGTGTCCATCTGTAGAGGGGGGTGTTTGCTGGTTTTGTCTCGCCTGCTTTTACAACCAGGGAATACGTTTGGATTTCTTATTACCTACACGGTGCAGTAGCAAACTAGTAAAATGACCCTTTTACTAGTAAATTTACTAGTGAAAATTCCCCCCCCCCCCCCCCCACCCTAGGGCTATGATGGCAAGTAAACGGAAACGTTTCTCGTTTCCGTTTCCGTTTCCGTTTCCATACTTTCAAGGAAACGGCGTTTCCTTATTTGGGAAACGGCTGCTGCAGATTGCAGTGTGTAAGGTGACCACACCGCCCCTCCGAGGGGGGAAAATTTTTTTGGGTAATATGCAGATATATGCGCACTTTCTTGTTTTTTTGCAAATATATGCATGTTCGTACAAACATGCATATATTTGCAAAAAAACTTAAAGTTTTTTTGCAAATATATGCATGTTTCGAGACTGGAGGTCCTATGAACATGCAATGTGAATAGCCTGTATTCGAGCCAACCCGGCTTTTATTGTGCAAAAGTGTATTGTTTTTTTGGAAAGCGCCGAGCTAGCTTTTTTTTTCCCGTCCAAAAGGTATGCGGGTGGCACAGTGACCGGGCGTCGGCCTTCAGGCCGGTGGGCACCCCGCCCATGACACTTTTCCGGTCGAAGATTGTTTTCGAGGTTTTGTTGCATTTCCGGGTCCAATGTGCCCGAAATTTGCGTTTTTGCGGAGTTTCTCAGTATCTCGCGGTATTTGGGTCACCACGGGAAACGGAGTCGGGGGGGGGCAGCGCTCTTGTTAAGGATCAGCCACTTTGGCCGGATGGCCGGATAAACCAGACCCCCCCCCCCCCCCCCTCTACAGTGCAGTTGCCTTGGAGGCTGGGTGGTCAAATTCTCTAAGGTGAAATGGTCAAAATTCCCTGCCAAAAGTGGGCCCACAAAAATTTTCCAAAGTGTGGTATTTGGGGTATTTGGGGCAAAAAAAAATTTTTTTTTTCTGACCGCCCACCGTGGTGACCACCTTAGAGAGTGACAGGTAGCGTCTCCCCCCTCACACAGTGAAAATAGCCTATGAGGGGGGGGGGGTCAGCCGGCTGATGGATGGATGGATGGATGGTTCTTAACAAGATGCCTGGGGGGGCCAGGGGGGTCTCCCCCCCGGGTACTGGCGCCGTTCGCCCGAACTTTGCTTCGCCCGAACTTAGCTTCGCCCGAACTTTGCTTCACCCAGAACTTATCTTCGCCCGGACTTTGTTTCGCCCGAACTTTGCTTCGCCCGAGCTTTGCTTCACCAGAACTCAGCTTCGCCCGAACTTAGCTTCACCAGAACTTTGCTTCACCCGAACTTAGCTTCGCCCGAACCTTGCTTCACCAGAACTTTGCTTCACCCAGAAATTAGCTTCACCCGGACTTTGTTTCGCCCGAACTTAGCTTCATCCGGTTTTTGCTTCGCCCGAACTTTGTTTCGCCCGAACTTAGCTTCACCAGAACTTTGCTTCACCCGAACTTAGCTTCGCCCGAACTTAGCTTCACCAGAACTTTGCTTCACCAGAACTTAGCTTCGCCCGAACTTTGCTGTTCCCCGAACTTTAACTGCTGCCTCCAGTCTCGCCACGCGCCGGCCTTAGCCGAGCGCACGTACTTTTTTGCAAATATATGCATACCTACCCCCCCCCGTGTTTAAGATCGCGTTTTTCCGTGTTTAAGATCGCCCCCCAAAAAAACCGATCTTATACACGGGGGGGGGACGATCTTAAACACGGGGGGGGGACAAAAAACACCCCAATTTTTTTTTCGCTGCGCGGGGCCCTGAACCCCCCCCAGTAAAAACGCCCAAAAAAAATTCTTTCCCGCTGCGCGGGACCCCACCCCACTCCCCCCCCGTGTATAAGATCGCCCTCATTTCTCAAAAAAACCGATCTTATACACGGGGGGGGAGGGCGCGATCTCAAACACGGGGGGTGGTAGGTATGCATATATTTGCAAAAAAATATGTCACAATTTTGGAGGATCGATTTTTTAGTGTTTTTTGGTCCAAAGATTGCTGCAAAATTTGGGTCCAAAATTGGGTCCAAAATTTTGGTCCAAAATTTGGGTCCAAAATTTTGGTCCAAAATTTGGGTCCAAAATTTGGGTCCAAAATTTGGGTCCAAAATTTGGGTCCAAAATTTGGGTCCAAAATTTGGGTCCAAAATTTGGGTCCAAAATTTGGGTCCAAAATTTGGGTCCAAAATTTGGGTCCAAAATTTGGGTCCAAAATTTGGGTCCAAAATTTGGGTCCAAAATTTGGGTCCAAAATTTGGGTCCAAAATTTGGGTCCAAAAATTTGGGTCCAAAAATTTGGATTCGTTTGGATCCATTTGGATCCAGAATTTGGATCCAGAAATTGGGTCCCAATTCTGGAAGGACGTCGATCACTGTACGGAGAGAAGACCACGCAACGGAGCAGCGGCCACAAGTAGTTTCTAGCAGGACTAATCCCTCACACCGAAGTGATCATGAGTTGCCTTAACAAAACGAACCTTGTGGAGCTGAACGCACGTCCTGATAGGTGGGCCTTTACAACATTAGCACCGGTCAAGTAAATGTATCCGACCCCTGGCACAGAAGGCTATCAGTAAACTGCGTTGCGCACTCAGACAGAATTGACAGCATGTACTTGGAACCCGGTCAGTAATCTGGACAACAATTACGCTGGACGAATATCAGGAATCGACGAATATCTTCGGGCTGTTTCAAAAATCTTCTCAAAAAATACAGGGTCAAAAGGGCCTTCCCCCCCCAAAAAAAAAAGACTCCAGATACGCAAACTCTTTCGAACGCTGCACACGGGTATCCTTCAAGTGACCTCATAACTATCATGTTGCATGAGGCGTATCCGGATCTGAAAGCCGAAGACTTTGTAACACTTTACCGCAACCGAAGTCGCGAACCGGGTTCAGCTTGCACTGCAAAAGCAGCATAATTGTGTCTTGCGCACGAGCGCGGAAATCCGCCACCCACCATTCGGTTAGATATTGCAAGAACACAATTGCGAAGCTTACTACAAACGGATAGTGTTACAAAGGCGAACGAATCATGCGAGAACCTATGGAGGGGCCCCTCGACAGCTTTCAGAACACGGCATAGTAAGTCAAGAGACGGATAAGCGTGCGCGCATTCTACTCCTGTTTGATCTGCATTTTCCACCTTTCCCCCCTTTCTTTGATCTGCTGGGTGTATTTGCGGAACTATGCAAGTTCCGCAAACAAATGCAAAATGTATCGAATAAACGAATGAAAGCTAGAAGGTACAAACGAAGACCAGTTTCAGTTTGCTCTGGGGGCAGGTTTGATGTCATCTGGGGGGTTTTCTAAAGCCAGGTACCTCGGCTTCAGGTCGGCTGCATCAGTGTTGGCTTTCGACATACTTCTGTCTGGGTTCGGTGGACCGCCCAAGGTTGTACCCCCAAAACTCGACCAAAATTTTGACCTCCCAAAATTTTGAACAAAATATGGACCAAAAAAAAACATGCATATATTTGCAAAAAAACTTAAGTTTTTTTGCAAATGTATGCATGACTATTTGCAAATATATGCATACCTACCACCCCCCGTGTTTAAGATCGCGCCCTCCCCCCCCGTGTATAAGATCGGTTTTTTTGAGAAATGAGGGCGATCTTAAACACGGGGGGGGAGTGGGGTGGGGTCCCGCGCAGCGGGAAAGAATTTTTTTTTGGGCGTTTTTACTGTGGGGGGGGTTCAGGGCCCCGCGCAGCGGAAAAAAAAAATTGGGGTGTTTTTGTCCCCCCCCGTGTTTAAGATCGTCCGACCCGGGTATAAGATCGGTTTCTTTGGGGGCCGATCTTAAACACGGAAAAACGCGATCTTAAACACGGGGGGGGGTAGGTATGCATATATTTGCAAAAAAAACTGCATTTTGCGTGTGCATGTCACAAAAAGTTGCAGTTTTCTGCGCATATATCTGCAAGTTTCCCAAATTCTTTTGGGGTATTTCCCCAGCAAAACAAATTTATCTGTGCAAACGGTGCTGTCTCCGAAGCAGTCCCGAGCTGCGCGGTCCTTCGTAGTGGTGGCAACCAAGCACTCAGAGAATTGGGCCTGGAGACCTCCCCGTAAAGTTTCTCGACAAGGTTCGTATGCGCGACAGTCTTTTCGGTTTTGGCTGCAAGTTGACACACCCTGTCGGGGATGTGAGCAGCCTCAGAAGCTGGAGTTAAAGCTGGAGTTAAAAAAGCGGGTGACACACCCGCTTTTCGGGTGTGACTCGGGCACCCTCTTTAGCTCCAACGTCTGGGGCTGGACCTCACCGTGTAGTATTCCCTGGTGGTGTTAGCGTGGTTTGTGGGTAGCCTGCAAAACCAAGGAGCCGTTTCCGTTTCCGTTTCCGCCCCCCCCCCCGGCAGTGATTTTTGCGGACGGCCGGACGTCCGCCCGGGTTTGCGGACGGCTGGTAGGCCGTGCACGCCAAGTACTCAAGGGCTATCGGGGTTGATCAAAGTAGCTGTGGTTCACTCGGCTTAGACTTTGGCGGGGTTCTGATTCTGACCGAGGCTCTCGGGACCGAAGCGTCCCTTCAGTGAGATCCTGTAGCCGTGGGCTTTCTGACAGGCCGAGGGGCGTGGGTTCTTGGCCACGTGAAGCCGTCCGGTAGCAGACGTGCGTTAGTTATCTCAGTTTCACTGTGGGAATCGGACATCAAACCCAGAGCAGGACAACCCAGCCAGTAAACCAGGAGGAGGGGGGTGTGGGCTACTCGAGAACCAAAATGCGGTGGGTGACCTCGACCTTTTAGGCCGAGGTAAATACCCCAACGCTCCTGCAAGTATTTCCCTCGCTCCCTCTCTCTTTCTCTTGCTCATTATTGTGATTCCCAAAACGATCTGACGTGAAGCGCATTGTTCTCCATTGTTTCCCCCTTTTTATCCCTGCTCGTAGCTGCCGATGAAAGATTCCCCTGTATTGAGACAGCAGCCGTCCGCCGGACGGGCGGACGCGTCCGCAAATACCAGTGCCCAAGGGGGGAAAATCTTAGTTTCGTGTTCAGGCGCTACTTGCCTCTCATGTGTTTGATGCTAGCATCAAGTCTTCTTCGCGGGGGGGACCCGGGGGGAAAATCTTAGTTTCGTGTTCAGGCGCTACTTGCCTCTCGTGTGTTTGATGCTAGCATCAAGTCTTCTTCGCGGAATGCAGAGGTCTTATTTTCTGTTCTTTTCTTTCTTTCGTTGTCGACAACTTCTTTTTTCTTCTTCTTAGTGCAGCATGGGATGCAGAGCAAATCGGTGCAGTGGAGTGACAGCTTGCAAAGCTTGAGTGCTTGAGTCGGAGGCAGCGCGGAACCTGAGTGTCTGCAGACAGGACTGCGGTGTGAGTCTGGTTGGAGTACCAAAAGTAAGGGGATTGCAAGAACGTGCTTGGAATGGGTATGTACTCAACACCGCACTGGTCCCGTCTGCGCCGTGTTTCGGTCCTTTAAGCCACGGATAAGGCGGACCATCATCAGCGCGGAACCTGTGTGTCTGCAGACAGAGAGCACAGGCGAATCCGTCACGGGGAGAAGGCCCCTACAACCGTGTCTGAGCAATCAGTTAAAAAACTCAGGGCACTCGCCCTAAACCCCCAAAAGTAAGGGGAGGGGGAAACCTTGAGGTGCAGCTGCTGGCTGAGGGCCTCCTGCTGCTTCGCCGCCTCTTCGTCCTTGCGGAGGAGGTCTACCTGGTGCCTGTCTTTGTCGGCTCCCAGCTGCTGCTTCAGGGTCGTGAGCTGGGACTCGTACTCGCGCGTGACGTCGTGGATCCGGTTGTCAGCCCGGCGGTCTGCTTCGGCCACGAGCCGGTCGGCGCCTTCCTGCGCCGACTTGCGCTCCTTTTCCCGGGCGGTGTCCGCCTGCTTCCTTTGCTCCGAGAGCCGCGCTTCGAACTTGGTCGAATCCTCGAGAGAAGCCAGCTGCCGCTGCTTCTGCAGCTGCATCCGCAGGTCGTTGCACTCCGCGCGCAGAGCGGCCATCTCCCCTGCAGTTGTGTCGTGCGAAAAATGTTTGAAGGGGATCGTTGTTATTGGTGCTGGTTTTGAGGGATAAGGAAACATTAGAAAATCTTTTTGCGGTCCGGTAGTTTGTGCTACCGCCAAACTTCTTTTACACTCGTTCTCCTCTCTTCTCACTATGTACGTACTCTGTCACTCGTTTTCTCACTTTGGCTAGGCAAAGACTCATGCGACCGACACCACGAACACATTTGCAATGAATGTTTGAAGGGGAGGGGGAAATATCAGTTCGGTGTTTAGGCAGAATCTTGCCTCTCGTGGATGTTTGATGCTGGCACCGAGTCTTCTTCGCAGGGAGTTTTGGAGTCTTTTCCTTTTTCTTGGTAACTGGTTTTGGTACCAGGGAAAGCCTGCTACACGGGAGCCAAGCTTCACGTGTTCGGCGGTACTGCAGAGCCACGGGCCTACGGGTCAAGTGGCTACCGATTTCCCAAACTAAAGCATCAAGGCGTGGCGCACCTTGGGGCTTGGCGCTCGCGCTGAACACAAGCTCGTCGGGACGGTCAGCCGCAGGGCAGAGCGGACGGGGTTGTGGAACTGTGCTGCCTCCGACTCAAGCTTTGCAAGCTGTGGTTGACCGTCACGTTCCTGGACCAGGAGCGGCCTTTTTCTTTTCTTCTTCTTCTTCTTCTTCTTTGGTAACTGAGGGGGAGAATGCATGACGCACGACCACAAGCCGGACCAAACTTGTGAGTGTGGGACGGTCCGTTTATCCGTCGGGACTTACCCACTAAAAACCCTAACTCAGAGATCCGAGAGATGCAGAGGGTGCTACCCACGGTTCTCACAGTGTACGCAGCGCGATGAAGGGGCACCCTCCACGCGGGACTTGGCCAGTCCTTGCGTTGTCTGTCGCATTTTCTTTCATTTTTTCAGATTCGCTTGAAATTCCGGGGGGTGAAGGGTCTCCGTGTGACCGTTGTCAAATGGGTTCTCTTAGACAGAGCTTTTCGTTCGTTTCGGAGGGGGGCGTTGCAAGAACGTGCAATGGATACGTGCGCAACGGCCATCTGCACCGTGCTTCGGTCCTTTAAGCCATCACCAGCGCGGAATCTGAAGATTGATGCAGCGCCACAAGCCTGTTGGTCGCTCGGAAATACTCGAGGGGCTGCCTTGTGCTTACTTGAAGGGTTGCGATAGTGGCATGCCGATGAGCACCACACTATTTGATCTTTCGCAACTGGCAGTCTCCTCAAGCATTTCCTACAATGCAGGTGCCTATACAAACCCGTACACCGCGAGAGTAGGAGAAAGTAGAAAGGGAAACTAGAGTTTTCGTTGACCGCACGCCCAAATCCTGGACGTGGTTTCAGGTGGCAATTTGGCAAATGATCATGATCAGAAATTCCTACTTGGGCGCAAGAAGCTGGCCGGCGGGGGGCCTGCCAAGACGCGCCGCGTGAAACTGCCGGCGGCTGAAGCGGGCGCAGGCCCAGCGACTTCGCCCCCGGCAACACAAGGCACGAAGCGGAAGGGGCGAGAGCCTGAGAAGCCCGCCAAGGCGGCGACCGTGGCGGAGCCCGGTATCCTCCAGCGGGTCGTTGAAGGAGTGGTGAACGCCCCGCCAGCGCCTGCGCGTGTCTGGGGAGGACGAAGAGATGACGGGGGGACCGGCCATCGATGCGACCGCGGGCGGGCAGGAGCAGGGCGGCCACCGTCACTCCTTCGACACGAGCCGCGTGAGCAAACCGAAAAACGGCTTCACTTGCGCCATCTGCAAGGAGGAGAAGCTGCCGAAGCAGGTGCGGAGGGCGTGCAAAGGCTGCGACATCTTCGCATGCCAACTGTGCAGCAAGTGTTGACTGCCATCGCACCACGACGCCAGTGCCGGCGGGGATGCCGCCAATCTGCGCCTTCTGAGGTGCGGGGACGTCCACCCCAACCCAGGGCCGGCCCGCGCCGTCTGCCTCGCGACCCTCAGCGGGGCCTCGTTCCCACTGTTCCTGGCCGCCCAAGGGGACCGGTGCCGGCACCATGGGCACGCCCCCTGCTCTCCACGACGGCGGGCTCGCCCCCTGCCGCCCCTCTGTCCGGCTCCTCGCCTGGCGATTCGCCGCCGCACTGGCGGCGACGGATTTCGCCGCGAGGCCAAGGGCCCCCGACGTCGTCGCACTTTGCGCTTGTTGATCTTCCTCTTGCTGCCTTCGCGCCACAGTGCCCGTACCGCGAGCGGTACCGCCAGGCTCCGTCTGAGAAGGTGCGGGGATGTGCACCCCAACCCGGGGCCGCTCCGACGATCTCTCTTGCGGTGATCAACACCACCGCCTTCCCGAACCACGTTGATGAGGTGCGTAGCCTCATCCCTGCGGACGTCATCGGCATCCTGGAGACGGCGATGTCGAAGAAGCAGCAGGGCGAGATGTCGAGGTACCTGGCGGAACCATGCCCCGCCGACTCTGGAAGATGGGATCGCTGTGGGGGCCCCCGCGACCTCCCAGGGGTGGTAACCCCAACTTCGGAACGATGGGCGGAGGTATTGGCGCCATCAACCGGCGGCCGGGGGTCGTACATGCGGTGCACAACG